>CM076578.1:289975237-290525562 GCA_034641835.2 Pinus albicaulis | reverse complement strand
CTTTTGGGGGTGGGCACATTTGACAGAACAAGGTGGCTCGGGTAGCTGGAAAATATTTGAAATATACTAGGGACACCTATAGGATGCAATTTCAATTTAACCCTAGATACGAGCGTCCTCTCACAGTTCCAGAGAGTGAGTGGAGAGCACTCATCCATGACAGAAAAGAGAAAAGGGCAAAGAAAGAAGGAAAAATTCCAATTGGACCCGCAAGGTAAATTACAACTTTAATTCAATAGTTTTAATTTTCTCTATGTCTAAAATAAAAGTGTGCTACGTCATATCTGACTTCAATATTTTGATGATAGGTTGTCTAACACCTAAAAGGAAACTAAAGCTAGGATTGAAAAAAAAGGGCCATCACAAGCTAGGCCAAGGCAGCTACTTGAAATTAGCGACAAGAATTGTAAGTAGCTAAACATCTTATAATTAATTGTATCACCTTCCAACGTTTTTGTAATCCTATCAAATAGCATTAAAAATACACAATCATATGTAATGTAGGGTGATGACTTCAAAACATAAACTACAGAGGAAGATAAAAAGATCGCTTTCCATTTCAGCTATCAAGTCGTAGTTGAACATCACAGAAGCTTGGGGCAGGTCCGAAGATCTAGAATGGCTGATAAGGTAAAACGTTAACCTTTCAATATGTTTGTTTTCGTCCATAAATTTATTGTCTAACAACTTTTTTTAAATCAGGGGAGCAGCACTGCCAACGAGGAAAATAGCCCATTTGTAGAGCCAGATGTAGATGTTCCTCACTTTCAACTTGATCATTGTAGTGGGGACCAGGCCGACAATGCTACTATCAGTGTGGGCCGTGACAACAATTAATTTCCACTTATAATTTTTTCTAATTATACCTTGACGGTTGTCCTTATAACTTTTTTTTTAAATGACAGAGAATGTTTCCCTTGAGGATCTTACCACTAGAGAGGAAGACAGGGAAACAGTCCCAATGGCGACAACTGGTGCACCAGGTAAATAATCTCATTGCAATTTTTTTTATTAATATTACTGAACTAATTCAATGATATTTAAAAACTAACAATTAAAATTTAATATTATCTGTTTTTGTAGGTGATGCCCCATCACTGGATGAGACCAGACATCCTGACTATGCAACTATGTCAGCAGTGCAGGTCGAAAGGCACGAAACAGGAGCAGAGCACGATGATATTGATGATTTAATTAGGAGCTTTAGAAATAGGAAGAAGAAAAAGAAACTTTGATAATGTAAAATATTGTATTATTATAAGACAAACGTTACCATACTTGGAACTTTTTTTGCATTATATAAAAAACTCATTTATCATACTATTTTTATGTCAAGCACTAATTTCAATGTTTTCTTGTGTACTTTTTGTTGAATTGTTTTTTTATTAGTTATTGAATATTTTTTTTTATGCTCATGAAAGTAAAAAATGAAATATAGATTGGGTATTGGGGAATTGAGAGTGATGTGAAGGGGGGGGGGAGGGGCCATAAGAGCTTCCACCTTCACGTGGTTGGCCCTGTTTAGTAGAGAATAATTTATTGGAGCGATTTAATCTTGGAGCAAACCTCCCTCGATCCAACATAGCAACAAAAAAGTCACTGTTGACTTAGTTGCTACTCTTTCAGATCGTGGGAGGCTTGTTCCAAGTTCATGCGACTCCAATAAATTGTTCTTGAAACGAAGAGGAGCTTATTCAGGTATGTTTTGAAATTTTCAACATATGTTCTAACATTATCATAAGAATGCATCTAGAGTAAAAAATACTACATCAATTACTTGTATTTATTGTATAGATAATGATGGATTTTTATTGACTTGGCAGTGCAGGTACAAATCCTCTTGCATCATGAGCAATACAACTTTTCAACCAGGGTCATGTCTAGGATATTTTTTCTTGTGCGCTTGACCAGGTTCGTAATGTCACATTTTGTAAGTTCCTTTACAGTTCATAATTTAATATTAAGCTTGTTCATGATTATTATCTAGGTTTTTTGTATGTGTTTTTTCATCTATTTGATTGTAAGCAACTCTGCATGTTTCCTGTTGTTCACTATGATTTCTCCATTTACCACTCCCAAGATGAATCCGACTTTATTGTTACATAGGTTACTTTATTGTTACTATGATTTCTCCATTTACGATTTCATAGGTTACATCATGTAAAGTTGTCAATCTTAGGTTGGTGATGAGCTTTAGTTCTCCAGATTTGGGGCTTTTCTAATATTTTCTCCCTCATGTCATTCCTGCATCACCTCGTTGTTTGAGCATGCCAATTGTCTACCACTTGTACCAATTGGCACATGTCAATCTCTGAGTGGTGCCACATTTCACCTATTTTCGACTCACTTGACCACCTAAAAAACTCAAATCCACACACCATGTGTCTTTATCATGGAGTGCCACATGTCCTAGCTATTTTAGATGCTAACATCATGCTAACATCATCACTGGAGAATAAATACCCAGTTTCAATACTCATGCTCTCCTCCTTAGTATGGTAGTTCACTCAAGTCCTCCGCCTCCTGCATACATCCTGACCTTTGAATCAATTAATTGTGAGACTATCATGATGGGATACACCATGTTCAAACTCTTTGCCAGAAGAGCATACAAATTCATCTCCATGTGGGAAGAGAGGAAGAAATTGCAGGTTTAAGGTTTAGTCATTGCAAATGGAATCACCGCACTTTTGACTATTTTTAAATCCTCCCAAATGCTATTGAGGAAGCAAAATTAAGTATATTGTTGATCCATGGACACTTGTTAAGCCTTTCAGATAGTTGGAAGAAGCCTACTATTTGAGAGGCTGAAGGTATACCTCTCTTATGCTTGGTGATCTCTATAATTATGACCCTATATGAGATTCAAATGGTCATCTATGGGGTCTATTATATACATAAACATAGTAGTCAAGCAAGGGTGTCGACTGCCTCACATTCTTTTGACTTCATATTTATGGATGAGAGTTTCTCATTTCAAAATCTATGGGTGGTAAAGGTGGAGGCCCTCTATGGGATCTCCATTTCACTATTTTTTGACAACACTGTCCTTCTATTTCATGAATCCAAAAAAAAAAGTACATTTTGAGCTCATTCTGGGATGAACATGGCCTTCATGTCTACTTTGCAAACACAAAAGCATGTAAGTAATCTCTCCTTCTTTTCAAGGATAACAAGTAGAAATGGTGACATCCTAGTCTTTCCTTTGAATGCTATTATTTGGTTAATCTTTTAACTTGTTTTTGACATTTGTATCAATTTTGAACAAAGGATTGCAACATTAAAAACCTTGGAGAGATGATGTTTCCAACTTCAGTTTTAGGATATTCAGGCTAATTTCTGCTTTCTTGAAGTCTTTTCAAAATACTTTGTTACACATGACTTTCATTTTCTTCTTGCAGAATTTCTAGAAATGAATGTATATCTTGTGGACTGTTGTAAACAAATTTAGTTCTATTACCATGCTCAAGAGAATTTAATGCTTGTCATTATTGGAGGAAAAATATATAACATAAGAGCTCGGTTCTATGTTGTAGCCTTTGATTAAGACTTGAATCAGTTAAACCCTCGGACCTACTGCAACCCTATATTGAGGCTTGGTTCTATTGAAGCCGCCATACTTTGGACCTCTTAATTGCAATCTCAGGCCAGGGACATAGCTACAGGATTTTGACATATTTTATGTGGTGAAAATCTATTAGAATCTAAGATTATATCCTATTTACTGATGCTTGGATATAACTTTTGAATTAGCTAAGTCACCTATTTACTTAAAACTAGCACATTTGGTGGAATTTTTTTTTTAATATTTTTAACCAAGATTGAATGTTATGTACTACATATAGAAATATGGAGGGGAATGGAGCGTTCAGGTTGTACAATGTATTACTTAGTATTATGATTTATCAATGTTCTGTTGGAAACTAAGTTGATTGCTGGTAGAGTTCTATTGCGTTATTCTATTGTAAATTAAGTTGACCATTGGTAGAGTGCTGCTGCATCGTACCTTTCTACTGTTAATTCTAGAGGCCTCTGTTGAAGGCATTTTTATGTTGAACGAATTTTTTTGAATTCTTCATGTATATTCAAATAATAGGGTTTTACTTGAGCGAGGGCTACTTATGTGTTATTGAAAAGGTGTCTCTAAAATTGGCATCATTATGTACCTTTTGACATTCATTTTAGCACAATGAATCAGGCCATAAAGAATCATATAAAGAGAGAGATATGTCATAGAACTCAACTACCACATAGGAATAATGCCACAAAGATTTCAAAACTTGTATGTCAGAGCGTCACAAAAATTCAGTATACTATAATGCCATAAAAGATTCAGATGCCACCAAAGAAGTCATAGGTTCAGATCTATCGTGAATGCTTCTTGTGTTTTTCTATTGTAAACAATTCTCCCAATCTTTTGAGATTAGATGCTTCAAAAAATTTATTGTCATATGATCTTTGATACTTCAGATCACATGTCACATATATACGGTACTCTTCCAAATTCTATTCTGTTTCATTTTCTACCTTAATTTGCCCATACAATATTTATCCTTTTGTAAAGATGATTATCATAAAATTGACCTTCAACCTTAAGCAAGAGCAAGTTATAATAGATGGTTAGGAGGTTTCAAATTTCATTGGATATTATTTCATCTTCTTCCATAAATCACAAAGAATATTGTATCAAATGTCATGTATAGTCACATGTAACTGTTTGGTGTCATCATAAGTGCTTGTTTCTGTAACTTGGTCGAGAGATTAGCTTCAAAGAGATGTAGGATTTATTCTTTCAATCTTGGTCCTAGATTCCTTTAGGATTCAACCTACAGAACTTTTGGAAAGATGCTTCAGACCATAGTCTCAAATTAGGATATAGACTTTTGGATTGTAGACATAGAGCATAGAGGATAACTTACTTGTAAAAGGAAAGAGAATCTATCAAGAGTATTGATTTGGCTTCCAATAACGTCTTTCAATGATGGCTACTACAAAGAATATGATCTTCAATTCTATTTGTTACAGTAGCTAGCATTCATACATTAAGAATTACTTACACAGGTAAGAATTACTTACTTAGCTAGAATTAGTTACACAGGTAAGGATGACATCTAGGAAGGGATATAACTGCAGGGAAGAAGCAAGAGGTTCCTTAGCTTCTCATATGCAAACCAACCATAAAGATGTTCATCCGAGGACTTAAGAATAGGGTAAATAAAGGAACCTTATTTGGCACAAAAATTACACAGAATCTCAAAAATCTTCATACACTTTGACCCTGATACACTTTGACACTGATTTTTCACCATAAAGTAACAGTAAAATATGAATTTTCATGTAATTTTCTTTCTCTTTACTTTTCAAATTCACATCAGATCTGTGAATTCTTGCCACTGTTCAGCAGTGGGGATCTTCATATTCTTTAGTTTCCTGTAACTTTCATCAGCCTCTGTATATTTGGAAAATTTTGGCTTTACTATGAACATATGCTTGATTTCATTTTCCAAAAAGAATAAATTTTCAAAATATTGAAGAAGTACTTTGCCACTTGGAGATCCTTGTGGCAAAGGCTATTTAGCTTGTTGCTTAGCATGAGCTCTGATTTTTTGATCATAATATTTTTGTGGCATTAATTTGTCATTTAATGCATGAATGTCTGGTAAACCTGCTTCTGATAATACTTTGTATTTGGCACAAAATATTGTGATGGCCGAGTTCATATCTTTACACCTATCTTCCAAATTATTCATCATATTTCTCTTATTCATAACTTTTTTAATTTGAAGGATGGCCTCTATTCTGTCAGAAATTTTCAACTCTTCTAATTATTTCTTGTTTTTGTTGTTCAAAAATGCTATGAGTTGAACTGCTTGTGGTAGCTTATTTTCAATTTATTTCTTGGTTTTATTAATTTCTGCATTTGCTGCCTGTAGCAACTCTTTCTGCTCATAAATTATCTGAATAGAAGGCCATTGTGAGTGAATTCCTTCAATGATTTCTGTCCATAAATGATTTTTTATGTATGCAACCTGATTTGTAAGATTCACCTGTTGTTGAAGAATTTTTACTTGTTCTTTTAGTCTTTCAGCTCTCTATTCATGCCCTTTGGAAGTAATTAAGGTATCTCTTTTAGAAGTTTCCAAATTTTTAATGATGTCTTTCAAACTGAGTATTTCTTTATCCTTTAAAGACATATCTTCCATAGCTCTGATTATTGCAGCTTTGTCCTCTACTGTGTTTATCTGTGAGGTTGATGATGAAGAGGCAGAGATGTCATGAGAAGTGATTGGTACTGCAGTTGCCAATATTCCTTGTGGTGCCAAGTTTTCTGCCAATGTAGATGGAACAGTTGTGCTTACAGTTGGGATCACTGTAGGAATGACAACCTGTTGAGATTTCTTCAGTTTTTCATTCTCTTACATGAAAGCTTCTATTTGGCTTTCCATTTCTTTTATATGTTCTGTCATTTTAAGAACAATTTGTTTTAGTTCATCATTCTCTGTTTTCTGCTGAAGGATTTCTTTTGGCTGAGGATTTTCACTTTGAGGCAATTTTAGTTTTTTTCTGAGGGCAGCTGTATCTTCATTTTTTTTTTTTGATTAAAGCCTTTGCAACTTCAATGTTAGCTGGATCAGCTCCTGCTTCAATCGCCAATTCTTCTAATGATTTTATCTTCAATTTATTGGCATATAATGAGGCTTTATCCAATTTCATTTGAGTTTGGAGGTTTATCAATGTTTTCTCAAGCCTGATAGAATTCATAGTCTTATTGACTATTTTAGAATACAACATCTCTGTATTGCTCCTATGAAATTATATTTGGTCCAATTCATGGACAGCATCTACATCAACTTCAAGGTCTGTCTTTGAATAATCTGCTATAGTTTTTGGATCAGCCACTGTAGGCTTGATAAATGACATCACCAATTTATTAGAAGAATAATCAAAAGCCGAGAGGAGTCTATATTTATTCCCAGGCTTTTCTTTAAGGAACTTGGAATATGCTTCACTTCTGATTTCTTCATTCTTTTCTTTGATTTCTCTGAACATGATTTGAATATCTGACTCTGTGTTGTCAGGTTCTTTAGAAGAAGATGGCATATCAACCTTTGTTTGTTTATCCATCATGACTGTGTCTTTCTGTTGTGCTCCAAGTTGGACATTTTGAAGCTCTTTAAGAGTTTTAGTTACTATTCTTGTTGCTTCATCATCAGTTTCATGACCATTGTTATCTTCAACATTGATAGCTTTATCCCTTTCTTCATCAGTCAATTTACTTTTCTTGTTGTAGGGAATTCTGAATCTTTTATCTAGAATAGTTTTAGCTGTGAAACTATCTTCCTTTCTACTCCTTTTATGAAGAATTTCGGCTTCTTTGTTCACTGTAACCACCTATGTTTGATCAACCTGTTTATCTTTTCCACTGTTTTTCTGCATGCCCTATGAGTCATCATCAAATAAAGTATTTGGCTCCCACTCAAGTTTGTTGGCATATTTTTCAATTTGGGGCTTGGGATCATGCAATAAAACAGACAATTTGCATCTCAATATGATTTGATTTAAAATACCCTAAGGATCATAATTCCACATAAAATTGTATGGGAATTTATATTCTTTCAACTTGACATTGATTTCATTTGCTGCTTCTCTGTTATTCACAATAAATGACCCAACTTGATTTTTCAGTTTGAACTGAGTATTTTTTCTAGAAGCTATGAAATTAACTTCATCTGCATTCAACAGTTGCCTCAAATATTCTAGAGCAAATATCCTTGTTGTCACAAATCTAGGCAATTTATATGGGGCCAAGAGTGCACCATATACTCTAATCTCTGTGTAATTCTTGTATAAGTACCAATCCCCCGTTTTACAGCTCTCAGATAGTTGTAAGATCCTCTTTGTTTCTTCATTAATTCTAGGGGTCTGTTCTTTATTCAATAAATTCATAGCAGGTACTAAAAAAAAGTCATTAAAGTCTGCATAGTTGTATTCCCTGTTCCATTTTCTCAGAATTGATGACCAAAACACAACTGAAAGTACATTCCCATCTGGATCTATCTTCTGAAACTCAATTGGAAACTTGTCTTCTTGATAATACAAAAAGAGATGAAGTAGATATGAGGTATATCTAAAGACTCCTTCTGCTGACAATCTAGAAAATTGATAGTGCATGTTTTCTTCAATGAACTTGGCAAAATTGTACACAATGGATGGAGACTGGCCAAGACTCAGAGTAGACAGAAAACCTAGGATAGCAACATCAGTGAATTCATCATTGTTATATCCCAGTATGAATGATAGCATGGAGACAATCTGTCTGGTTTCATTTGGAAAATCAAAAGTATCAAATGGAGGATTGAGTTTAGGGATATCAATTTGTTTGGGACAAAAAGTCTAGAAGACTTTGAACTTAGAAGCAAAATCAAGGTCTAAGTAAAGTTGAGTTAAATCCTCTATTGAAAATGAAGCAGCATTGGGGTCAGGGTTAAGTTGCAGCATAGAGTTTATGGATTCTGCATTGATGTAAAATAAGACCTCTATGTCTTTATCGACAATGCACCTTTGGTCTGGAATATAATAGGTCTGACACAATCTGACAAAATCTGGGACTGAATGAGTAAGAGGGACAATGTACTTTGGCAGATTGGAATCCCAGACTGGTATATCTTTATCACCTTTCTCTACTGATTTTCCAAAACACCAATTATAGACATCAAGTAGATTAAATTCTACTGAAGGGTCCAATATTCTGTAATCAAGGTCAACCAGAGGACTATTTTCTTGTGAAGTAATTGGAGGTTGAACAGGCCTGACAACTTCTGTGGAATCAACAGTGAGTGCAGGGGTTGGTTTATCAAGTTTGGAAGACTCAGGCTGAGGGATTTTAGCAGAGGCTTTCTTTTGAGGTTTTAGGCCTCCTGTTTTGGGGGTTACTTGTTTCTTTGTAATTTTTTAATTGAACAGAGCAAGCTTAGATTGTTTGCTAAGTTCTTGTGCTGGAAACAAGGGAATTTTGGAGAATTTCTCTGGTAAAATAGGGTTCTGAGCAGAATTTTAGATGGAAAGAGGGTTTCAATTCTCAAAAGAAAAGATATGATCAATTCCAACAATGAAAATGATCATAATATGGATAATACTCGTAAAAACGGATATGAGGTATTTTTGGGAAATTTTGACAGAGTTTCCCTTGTACTTTGGATGTTTTTTGTAATTTCTGTATGGTAATTAAGACAATTACAGGTAATAATAGAAAAATTGGTGCTTCTTCTTTTGGAAATTGAAGCTTTTATGGTTAAGTTCGACGAAAAATACCTTTAAAAGTTATAACTGAGGTCGAAGACATTTCACAGTTGCGCGCAGTCTTCAATTTTGCTGAATTGTTCTATCAGAGGGTACTTTGGCTCTTCGTGGTTGAATTGCAAGGAAACTAGCTTAAAAATGGCACTAATAGGTTTGAAAATGGTGAAAAGGGCTCTGCACAGGCTCGCAAAGGTGTAATGGTGTACAATGGTGAAAATTAGATGAAAATAGACTCTGTGGAGGTTTTACAGGTTTAACGCGCGAATAGGTGAAAATTCATTGAAAATTATGAGTTTTTATGAATTAACCATAGTTTAAACCATAGTCAAATTATAATTAAACCATAGGTTGGGCGGAAGTGGTTTCGGAATACCACTGGGTGGTATTCACGCAGCTCCTAAGCGATAAGCGGTAAATCACTTTTCGAACGCAATCCAATTATTTGAGGACACATCAACACAGGGTGGTTTCAGAAAAAAAACCTATATCGCACGGCTTTTCCAAAAATTTGGTTAATTACTTTTTGGGCACGATATGAGGTATCAGCCGTCAGATCTTGCTTTGGAAAGCAAACGGTCGTGATCAAAAGGAAAGGTGCGGGGAACGGTAAGTCATCGGGTTCATTTTGAGCCACAGGATATTGGAAACAAATAAAAGATCTATGGTTATAATTCAACGCGATGGGGGGGGGAAGGAATTGTATTAATCTGCCTCGTTGATTATTATCATCGGATCAACTGGATAGATGGGATCGGAGGGCTATCATTAATCTCGATGATAAAAGGGATTTGGTTAAACTTTACATATAAAATCGACTTTTTCAATGAAAAAACGATTGGGAGGGGTTTTCAACGGGGATTTAATCGAGGTTAGGACTGGTAGTTAGGGGAATAAAGGGTATGCATTGCGAATTTTAACTCAGATTAAGGTTTTAACCTTAGGTTAGGGAGCCGAGCAAGGGGAAAATATACAAGGATATGGGTTTTATTTCTTTTGAAGTTTAGTTTAAATAAAACTTCGGGGATTTTTGGTTTTTAAACACATATATAACATGTTTAAAAGGTTTTTTTCATATATTTTTATTATATGGTTAATTAAACCAAGGTGATTTAATTACCATAGGGGCAGGATATATATATAAGGATAGTTTTAGCCAAAGGGGGTTGTAATGTGGGTGTTTTATTTAAACATGTGGGGATTAAATAACTTTGGATAAAGTGATAATAATTGGGTTTTTGGGTTTATTATATAAAAAGGAATTATATATAATAGGAGAAGGTTATTTCTATAGGGAATTAATACATAAGTTAAATTTAATATGAAAATAGGACAAGGTATACTCAAAACACATAAACATAACAAGTGAGGTTTAAAAGATAATTTACATTAATCTTATCACTTAACTTATGATATAATTCTATTTTGAGGGTTGAATGTTTTCAAATGATGTAGGAAGTTAATCAATGGGAATTATAATGCCTTTAAGTAAAAATTGGAGTTTTACTTAGGATTTTTTAGGGGGATGAATTCATGAATGGTAAATGATGTGAGTTTAGGGATTAATATAGACATTTTACACTTTCAACTGATCAGTCATAGAGCCTTGGGTCTGGTCCCAACAAAAGTCAAGGAAATGCCTTGAGCCTTTTTGACTGATAGTTTAAAATGTTTCATGACTATGGGAAGGGGGAGTTAGTTATTTTGCAGCCCATGATGAATGATACTTACATTGAGATTTTTCACGTTCTTCTACCTACCCAGTTTACCATTGCTAGCATTTTTTTCTTCCTTTGTAGTAAGGTGCATTTAAACTAGCAACCTTCACAGCATTTATTATTTCTGTAAGCAAGTAAAACTATCTAATTCTACACTTATTTCATCCATGAATCCAAATTAAACTGTTGGATTCATTTTATTTCTCTACCTAACTATTGAATTGTCATGATTAAATTGTATGACAACTCATTATTCTCTATCTACAAGAAGTGAGATTGAAACAATGACAAGTTAAGATTAAATTGTTTAACTCATCATAGACTATGGAATTTATTGACACTCTGCCACAGTCAAAAAGTAAAAAGTAGTGGCATTTATGCTTGCACACTTTCATTTAGTATTCATTTTTCTTTTGGGGTCTTTTATTTTTTCTAAGTCCTTTGATTTTTCTTTTAGGAATTTTTACCCTCTTTTTTATTTTTGATTTTTTTGATTTTTTTACAAAATATGTGAATACAACTTGCAGAAGGCAAAGTATGTACATATTTACAAGATTATCAACAGTCAAGTCAAAATTATGACCCCTGTATTATAGGTTGCTAATAGGGAGTATGTCCATAAGTATAGGTGTGAAGGTGCCAAATACAATTTGCATGTTGGGAAATGTCTCACCTAAAGAAACAATGATGACGGCAATACCCTTACCATTCAAATCACATGTATTTTTTGGAAAATTTGATGGAGATTGGGAATGTGGATCTTTCCATTGAGTTATCTGATATTCATTTATGTTAATTGTTCAAATTCCCATATTTGTTTTTTGATTGGATGTTCTATGTAATTAATCATTATGGTCTCTTCTATGTGGAAAGAAATCGATATAAAAGCCCATTCTTTATTACTGATGGAGTCAAATCCCCTCTCTAAATTCAGAAATATGTTGGTTCATATGTATTTAACAGGGTATCCAAATCATGATTTCCCCAGGGATTTACTTTGCTCATGGATGCCAATTACATTCCAGACCTTCAGCGCATGTACTCTCTTTTTGAAAGGGTGAGTGCACTTGAGCTGCTTCGACTGGCTCTCAGTGCATACATTAAAGCTACTGGGAAAGGCATTGTATTGGATGAAATGAAAGACAAGGACATGGTGTCATCACTTCTAGACTTGAAAACATGACTTGATACAATATGGGAAGAATTTTTTTTGAAGAATGAGGCCTTTTCTAATACTATCAAGGATGCCTTTGAGCATCTGATAAATCTAAGGCAGGTTAGTTACTATATGTTTATGCTCATTTTCTTTCTATTTATACAGATTTAATTATACAGGTTAGTTACTATATGTTTATGCTCATTTTCTTTCTGTTTATACATATTGTTCATTGAATTTGTGCTCTTGATTATCAAATTAAGTGAGACAAAAAGTTTGAAAGGATTAATGACAAAACAGCTAAAGGTAAGTAATGAAAGAATGTTTTTAGGCAGACAATTGCATTCATAATATTAGATATATTGTTTTTGCATCTATCTGAATTATGGCCTTTGTCTGCAGAACCGACCAACAAAACTTATTGCCAAATTTCTTGATGAGAAACTTCGATCTGGTAATAAAGGTACTTCAGAGGAGGAGTTGGAGAATACACTGGATAGAGTTCTTGTTTTGTTCAGGTTTATTCAAGTAAGGGACCAACTGATATTCATTTATAAAAGTCTTATATACTAATTAACCCCAATAAATGAGATGTACTAATAGCTTAACATTGCCTCATGTATGCACTATGGTAGAATTTAAAAGTGGTATGAGACCCAAATGTACATCTTCAACCATTAGAATTGGAGCTTAACAAATCTTGTGCATCAATTCGAGCAGTATATGCACAAGATGAGGCACCAATAACAAGGTTTCCCCAAAAGCTTCAATTATCTATGCAAAACAAAGAGTTGTTGGAAGTTTCATTTTAGCTATCTTGTGTATGTGATGGATAGATAAAATTGTTATGAGCTGGCTATTGAACTACACTTGGATTTCTCCATAAATATAAGGGTTTCGTGTAACCATATGAAAGCCTTTCTATTTTTTTTTATTTTTTTTTAATCTTATCCATTGTATCTTGGAAATTTTTTAAGGTGTCCTTGGGGAATTTCATGTGGATTTCCAATAAATCTTAGGGGTTCATATCATGCAACAACTAGATCATTTGAATTTTGAGTGGCCATTATATTATGTGGAATAATTGATTTTTTATTTACTATTGGGTCTGTTATGTCCAATGGATTTTTTATATCTTTAATATCTCCTTATTTGGATGATTTGGAATAAACAAAAGAAGAATATTTTTTAAATTCAATTTGATTCTTTGAATAAAAAACAAAAATAAATAATCTTTCATAACTTCAAAATTTTCAAGTAAAGTCGTTGTTTTTAGAGTAGTACATTTTTTCAAGAAATATAAATTCCTTTGAAGATTATTCTTGGGTTTCCTCAACAATATGAGAAGTGCATATTGAAGCTCTGTGTTAAAATTTGTAGTAGTGATTGTAAGTCTCTATGAATCGATCATAGAGTGATCGATTCCCCAAATTATCTCTATTATTGGTTTAACCTCTGTGTACAAGGCTGAATTTGAAATCCTGTATATGATTGGGTTTTATTGATGCTCTGTTCTGATGGGCGAAGATCCCTTATGAAATTTAAGGGTGTAGTTGAATAGGAATCTGGGCTTTGAATGTAATTGTAGTCGAATTATCAATGACAGTTGCAAAGAATGCGCCGAGAAAGATTGAAGTAGAATAATGGTGGAAGCGATAGTGTGGTTTTACAATTAAACCTTGAAGCTATGCAATGGAGCGTTTTAAACTTGCAAAGGCCCGAATCGAATGAACTGTAATAAAAAGGCGAAGACGGAACCTTGAATAGAGGAGAAGAAGAACCTTGCAAGAATAGTGAAACTGGGGTTAGAATACCGGTTGTATCGTGCAAGTTCACAAGTGGTAAGATGTATTTGAATTTCGAATGTGATATACGTATTTGGCTGACACGTGGAGAAGAATGGTTTTGGAAAACCATTTATATCACGTGACTTTTGTGAATTAACGCTCATTCATTTAAATCATGCGATATGCATTTTAATCTGTTGGATCATCGATGTTGGTGTGACGACGTCCTTGCCATCAGATGATAAGGGTGATTTAAGTACCGGGCCCAGTTCATCGTGTGAGGTTGGAGAGATAACCTTCGGACAGTGTGATTACACGGCTACCATTGGATCACTTAAGGGTAGCGCGATAGACTTGTAGCCATTGGATGGGGCGATAGTTAATGCAAAGGCATGTCAAATGAACTGTGGGCCTGAGTCAAAATTATGTCAATATTTGAATATAACCAAAGCTCAGAGTTGTATGTTGTGGGTCCAATATGGTTCATTGTCTGTATTTGATTTCTAGTCAAGGTCAGAGTATTATATGAGCGGATATCCATATGTGTTGGCGACTAACTAAGAAAAGGCCCTATGATGTTTGTTGGGTAATATACATTGATACTAAATAAATCAATCTGAAGGTGAATGTCGCACGAAGTAATGTTATGATAGGTCTTGGGGTTAAAATATATAGTCTAGGTTGGAAATATAGACCCGATTGGTGTTTAAACAAATTGTTTCTATAAGGCCTAGGATCTCGGTTGTGAAACAACCTTGGGTCTGAAGTGAGGGGTTTGAATGTAAGTGGACATGGGGTTATAACCTAAGAAGAAATAGTGAGATATTAAAGCTTCCGAAGTTATAAGGTGAAATTTCCAGAGTTGGTTTGATATTTATTAAATTTACCCACTATCAATATCACCTAGTGAATTATTTTAACCTTTTTCCTTCTCTTGTTTACTAGTAAGAAGGAAATAATCATCTCCTCAAAATTAAAAATTGGAAGAATAAGTGTCAATGTTTGAGATTTCAAAAAAAGGTGAATATTTTCGTCCGATATTTGAATATATACTATTTTCAAAGAAACTAAATTGTCACTTAAATTTTCTTGGAAAGAAACTGAAGCAATCAAAATTGATTTTGATGACAAAATTCATAGACATCACCAGCTTGGTAAATTTTCTTTTTCTTTTTTTAAATTTAACCTACTGTCAGTATACTGAGGCTATATAAGCATCGATCTTGCGACGCCCTATCAACATCGGTCTTGTGATGCCTTATACGTGTCGGTCTTGCGACGTTCAACTGTACGTCAGTATTGCGACACTTTTGCATAGCGTTAGTATTACGACACCTTAGTAATCATCAGAAGAGTGACGTTCACATTGGACCACTTATCGTCAGAATTAAGACAGTTTACACACGTCAGAAGAGCGACAGTTTACAAACGTCAGAAGAGTGATGGTAAAAACGTTGGAACACATATCGTCAGAATTACGACAGTTTACACACGTCGGAAGAGCGACAATTTACGAACGTCGGAAGAGCGACAGTAAAAATGTCAGACCACATATCATCAGAATTGCGACCATTTTCACACGTTGGAAGAGCGACGGTTCAGAAAGCATCGGAAGAGTGACGGCTGTTTGGAAATGTCGAAAAATGTGTCCGTATTGCGACACTTTGGAAAAGCGTCGGAATTACGATGTTATGACTAACCACATTTTTTCCGGCCTTGAAATATCGCTCTTGCGATGACTATGTGTCGGAATAGCGATGAACTGGCCATTGGAAATTGGGCCAAATTTTCTAGTGATGGGGTGCAATGGGTAAGAATGATCCAACCATGTTTTTTGATTTTCCTAAGGTTTATACAATGTTTTTTTTCTTTTTCTTTCCATGACTAAACTAAATTTTTAATGTAATGCAGATATTGGTCACATTTAACCAAGAGAGGAACTAGAGCATGAGGCAGATGCGCTATCAGAGAGGGTTGTCAGGAGCGTAGTCCTTCAGGACCTTGATATGGTTGAGACTCTAGCTGAGCTTCAGCAACACATAGAGGGATTAATCTTCGGGATTTCAGATTTCTGGCTTGAAGAGTTACCCATGTAACTGCAGCGACACACTATTGGGGTTTCTAACTGTTGGATGTGGTTGGTCCATAGGATTTCTAGATCTATAGCATGCTACCATGAGCACCACTAGTTTACTTGTGATTTTTTGCATACATTTTGAGGTCAGATGACCAACGTGTCTTGGGCACAAATTTTGTAAAAACCTAAAACTATCTATCTATGTATTTTCATAGTTTTTCCTATGTTTAATGCGCAATCCAATTCAATGATATGAATTTTTTCTTTATCTATGTCGCAAATGTCTGTCTAAAACTTGATTAGCTAATGAATCAGTTAAATTGTTCATATTTCTAGAAATGTGTTGATATTGAATGAAATCAAAATGTCTTTCCAAAATTTGAACTCTTAGGAAAAATCTAAGAAGTGTTGGATTTCTAACAGTATAAATACTAGTAAGTTGTAGTACCACAAGTTGTGAGTCTAACCTTATGATTATGCGGTTAATACCAAATGCAATGGCATCAAAGATAAGTTCAATCAACGTGCTATATTTAGCGATATTATTCGTCGATCTACCAATACAAATCCCTCGAAAACTCACTAACTCGTCGTTCAGAGTGAAAATGGCCCATGCTGTAGAGGATAGATTCTACATACTGCGACTAGCACCATCAGCATATCCAAAAAATGGTTCTAAAGATTTATACATCTGCCATAAAATGTAAATCAGATTACTAATGTCAAGAAAATTCTAAGAAAAAAATTAAGATAATGAATGCAAATCAACAGCATATAAATAATGGAGTTTGAAGCATGGCCCTAAATCCCTAGGGCTTCCCTTGCACTGCTCTGCTAGTGCCGTCACTGCTTCTGGCTTCTCTTCTACATCTTCTGCATAGCTTATGCTGCTGATCTTCAGCATGTCGGTTTCCAAAGGGGGCTCCAGAAACCCCCCCATACCTGGGGATCCAAGCAGATCTGGCATCCCTAATCCCTCGCTCAATGTTGATACGCCTGCTCACTCGACGCCATCCATTGAGCCGTCAGATTCGACCTCTCCACGAGGCCTGCATTGCCTCAGCAAAGGGATTGGTCCCAAATATGCACATTCAGTGAGATCTGTGACCTGCATCCCGATCCAAACGAAAAGGCTCGAGCTACACCTCCCTGCGGAGTGAATCAATGGACGCATACAATACATGCACGATCATGCATTGATCGGTAAGTTTATTGGTCGATGGCCAACTGAGAAAGCCCTAACTGGATGGATCAAAGAAAAATGGAAACCAAAAGGGTAGTTGGACCTTTATCTGGGCCCTAAAGGCTTCTTTAACATCATCTTCACCTGCATAGAAGATAAAAATAGAGTCGTGGATGGAGGCCCTTATTTTTTTAACGTCGCAGGGCTTTATCTACGAGATTGGGTGGAGTGCTTCGATCTAGATAAGGAGGACTTCAACTGGGCTCCAGTTTGGATCCGTTTATACTCCCTACCTCAATAATATTGGGAAGATATCACCCTCAAGGAGATTGGAAAATGCCTTGGCACATTCATCAAAACTGCTGAAGAAACCAAATACAATAGATATACTGCTTACGCTCACATATGTGTATACATGCATCTTGCAAAATCCCTCCCTGATTTGGTAAGTCTCTAGCATGAAGACTTCGAGTGGATCCAATCTATAGATTATGAACATGTTCCTTTAAGGTGTATAAAATGTCATATGCATGGTCATTTGTTCAAGGATTGCCCTCAAAATTGTCCCCCTGCCCCTTTTGGTCCTCCTAATGCCTCCGATCCTGATGGCTTCATATGGGTCTCCCACAGAAAAAGACACTTCAAGAAACCCCTTGCCCCTCTTAACCCCTCCCAACCCTCCCCCTCCTCAAAAGGCCCCTCCTTGAGTAACAGCTTCCAAATCCTAGCCGATCTTGGCTTAGATCACGAGGCTGTTGATCCTCGTCCTCACCCCTCTTCCTCTACGCTACCCTCCTTTGGCTCTATCGCCCCCCTTGAGGGTCTAGTCACCTTGCTGGCTAACAATGTTACACCCCCCAGTCCTCCGAAAGCTCCCCCGCTTTTGCATTCTGATCCCGCCCAAAATCGCGGCCCTAAGGCGACTACGGACATGGATCTGGATCTCCAAGCCACCTCAGATCCACCCAACAATCCCAATGTCAGATTTGACCTTGCAGTAGTTACCTATATGGTTGAAGAACCAGAGTCTATTGATTTTGAATATCTTGATCTAACAAGGTTGGAAAAGGTGTGTGATTCTAAGGAGTACCATACTATCCCGCCCAGACAGATTGATAGTCTAGAGGAAGCACTTTTGAAGGCACAACTGTTAAAGGGTAGTGCTCATATTGGTATTCAAGGGGAGCTCATATCTAGGGAAACAATCAACATCATCAAAGAATCAAGGAAGAGGAGTCGACCTACAGATCTACAATGGTTAATCACACTGAGGGATCAATTGGTCGAATTTGGGAGATACCCCAAGTTGACAAGATTTTTTAAAGCTCTGAAACCTCCAAGTTTATGATGAAATTCACTTCATGGAATATTAGAGGGATTAATATCCCCTCAAAGTGCCGAATTCTAAAAAATATTCTTAAGCGCAATAAACCTGCCATTTTTTTCATGCAGGAAACTAAATGTTCTAGTTCCACCTTCCATTCAATTCTTTCTCGCTTCTGGCCGGGTTGTGATACCACCGTTGTTGATTATGTTAGGGCCTCTGGGGGAATTTCCATCACCTGGGATCCATCCATCCTTTCCCTCTCTCACTTTCATGCCTCCCATCATTTTATTCAAGCCTCCTTTCACCTTATTGGCACCAATATCAAAGGCCTGCTTACTAATGTATATTTCCCTCAAATTGCTGCTAGTAAAATTCAAGTCTTGGATGATATCTCTGCTCTACGCAGTCTAAACTCTCAGAAATTCTGGATCTTGGGAGGGGATTTTAACATGATCACTAGTCTTCAAGAAAAATGGGGTGGGCATTCTATTCTTGAAGATGACTCTCTGCACTTCAAAAATTTCATCAACCAAAACCGCCTTATCGACATCCCAATTGATAATGGCTTGCATACATGGAAAAATTGACGATCGGGGAACCAATTAATTGCCTCAAGTCTTGATCACTTCCTAATCTCAGACCCCATCATCCACGCCCGAGGTGATATCCTCTCCACCATTCTACCAATTGCAGTATTGGACCACTAACCCATCCAACTTCAGTGGGAACGAGGGTCTATGGGAAGGCCTAAACCCTTCCGGTTCGAGCAATTTCGGCTTCCTCATCCAGGCTTTAGGGACATGGTGATGCACTGGTGGCACATCATTCCCCCGCAGAATGGCTCCATTATGTACAATGTAAAACAGAAGCTTAAAATCATTAAAGCTAAATTGAAACTTTGGAACCAAAATACCTTTGGCAACATTTTTCAGGGACATCACGATCTACAAGTTCAAATGGAAAATCCTCAGTAAGAACTTGTCAGTTCAGGGAGGACTAAGGTCCTCGATGCTTAGGAGAAGGAGCTCAAATCTCACATAGAGGAAAGAGAGCTACAGGAGGAAATGTTTTGGAAGAAAAAATCCAGAATTTTTTGGCTTAAAGAGGGAGAGAAGAACTGTAATATTTTGGTCAATTTTTGCCTTATGTAGTTAGATTATAAATAAAAGTGAGTAGAGGGAGACATAACTCACTCTAAAAATAAATCGCACTCCCCAGTAGACACAACGGTGTAACTTAAATGAGCCAAGGGGGCCAAGAGACCACGTAGAGAGGAGGCCCACATAGACCACATGGAGGGACTACGCAGACCAAGTTGAGCATGAGGCAAAGGGAGGCTACGTTGGAGGAGGTAGGCCTTAGGGTTTGAGAGAGGCCAACGCTATATAGAGAGGAGAGCCTTCTCAGTTGGATCATTCAAGTTTATGCATATTGAGCTATTCGCTACGACTTTGAGCACGTTGGCTGTTTAGCCTATTTGTAGCACTGTTTAGTGCGTCGAGTGTCTCCGTGCGAAGATCTCAACCTCAGCCCTGGGGGAATTCGAGTGCCTGCTAGGGTGAGGCAGTCCTATCATTTTTTTATAGGAGGATCGAGTTTGGAGCTTTTTGCGGAGCAGTGCCATTAGTGGCTGCGCAGTCTTGAGGGAGAAGGCCGCAGTCATTTTGTGAGGGCTCCGTGTCGTTATCATTTTGGAGGTTTCAGGTCTGGAGGTGGTGCAAATGGCCAGCCCATACCTATTGAGGGCATTTGGAAGAATTGTGATAGTACCTTAGTGGATCCCATTCAGCCGTAGCACAATAGCAGCTATACGGTAGTACTCCCAGCCACTTGAACACAGATCAGAGAGTCGTTGTTCCTTTGTCGTTCCGAGAATATCTCTTGATTTTCCTTGTGTGAGTTCTGGGTGCTATCACCTAAGCACCTATTGTATTTTATTATAATTCTCAGCATAATAAATGGCTCAGAATTCTCTCTATTTTATGTGTATCTGTTTCATATACTGTTTCTATCATTTTATGTATTTTTGTATAATCTGCATCACTGGCTATTTTCCCTTGGAGACACTCCATTCATTGTACCATCTGTTGTGTTTTTCCCTTACTCTATAGACATAGTCTGTTGAGGGCTAGGTAGCCTCCAGATCTCATCCTCTTTCAAAGGTGAAATATCTGGTAAATGCCCCTCCAATCCATCTCTGGTTTAGAGTTGACTGTGTTTTAGAAATATCCCTAAAAAGGGATATTATAGTGGTATCAGAGCCTCTTTCTTGGCTCAGCCGTGGGGATATTTTCCTATGAACAGAGAGGGTAGGCAGAATCTTACCCACCAAACGTAGTAGAGGCGGGAAATATGGGGGCTTCACAATAGTGTGACCAGCATTTACCAGCCTTCAGTAGGCCAACCAGGATCACAATGCCTACATTCTTACCTCTAGTACCGAGTGAGAAAGGGAGGCGGCATGATCATATACCCTTTGGAGATTATTTTTGCGAATGGTAGTCCATGGGGGAAAAATTCAGAGCGGATTTTCCCTTCAGAGATTATTGTCAGCTCAGGAAGGATGAAGGAGGAAGGAATAGTGGGGGGTCTAGCACACAGAGTTCAAAGTTGCAACGTACCACTAGGAGGACACCTTTTCCCACATATGATGGATTCACTGATTTCACGGTTCGAGATTGGGGTGGAAAATTTGGATGCCTATTTCCAGCTTGACCAAATAACGGAGGGGGAAGCCATCAAAATGGCTACCTCGCACTTGGAGGATGAGGGCACACAGGATCATGAGGAGCATGTGGATACATCCAATATGACACAGGGGTTGCCTGTGTTGGAGACTTCTTTGACCCTATCGGTTGACATCTCAGTAGAGAGAGTAGAGCTCACTCCAATAGTACCATCCATTGAGGTAATTACCGGGGTAGTGTCCGAGTCTTCAGGTGGTAGCAGCTTTCTTGGCTCATCCTGTGAGTCTAAGCCCAAGAAGATCAGAACGTTGAAAAAGATGATCTTATTCTCATCTATTTTCAGATCTAGAGGAGACATCTCCAAGGAGGTCAAGAAGATTGAATAAGAAGAAGAGGAAGTGCCATGCACTTCCTATTCTCAGCAAGAAGAAGGCATTGAGCATGGAAGATACTTGGATCATCAGATCCTCAGTGATTACCTTGTTGAGTATAGATCTCAACCTAGAGTCTTCAGGGAGACTCTAGATTTTCCTCATGTCATCTAGCTGAAGGAAGAGAAGAGACCATGTAGCAGAAAATAAATCAAAGGCAATCGATTTCTATTGTCTACCTTTGATGGGTCATCTAATGCAAGAACCTGGGTGAGAAAGTTGGAGGCATTTGTCCTACTACATCCTGTAGTAGGGAAAGAAGCTGTTGAAATCTCAGCACTACACTTGGAGGGTGAAGCCTATGATTGGTGGTGCAGCCACTTGAGCCATGCAAGAGTGAAGACTTTTGTAGAGTTCACTCAAAGGTTGATCCAAACCTTTGATGGAGAAAGAGAAAAGAAAGAAAAGATCACATCACCTCTTGAGGAGGCTTGTGATAACGCTATCAGACTTATGGAGCAGTAGCCACATGCATCAACAGTTGGGGCAGCCAACAATTTTGAGGAAGGGACTCTTGCAGCCCTGCAAGAAGTTCCAAATGCACATCAAGGTATGAAAAGATTTCCACATTTCAGTGTTGCAGCAAATTCTTTTGATCAATGTGGAGATTTACTTTTGCATGACCAAGTGTCAAATCCCATTGCTACTATAGAGAAATTTGGTTGCACTGCGCTGTGCAACATGAAAAATTTCAAGGGGGAAACAAACCATCATCTTCATGACACTTTTTTGGGTTGCATATCACATTGGAGGTTGGGGTTTGAAGTCTTGAAGAATGATGGTAGACATCTTGCAGTGAGAAACCCTTTCTCCCTTCAAGATGACACTTTATCAATGAGCTCCTCTCATCTCAAAGAGGAACTTCTACTTTTAGATCCAAGACCTCAAGGGTTTTGGAATATTATGGATGAGAGGGAGGTCTCAAGGAGAGATCTCATTAGAGGTGCACTTCAACACACCATGGAGTGCAATGATTTTCTTCCTTTCTCACAAGAGCAGATAGAAGATGGAGGAAATCTTAGGATGGATAACATATCTCATGCTTGTGTTGGAAATTCCTTGAGCCATACACATCATGATGGGAGGCTTTTTCCTACCACCTATTTGGGTCTTGATAGGGTCTCATTGATCCTTGAGGAGGTTGCATTTCAGAATCCCATGAAGCACAAAGACATGAATTTGATTTGGGAGGATGGTAGCCCTCATGGGAGGAGTAGCAAGATGAGGAGAAGAAGGAAGCATCCACAATATTTTGAATGGATGTGGTTGATGGGAAAGGATCTAGGAGGCTCCTTGTAGATATATGATACCGGGTAGCAGGATGCTTGGCTGCGCTGGTTACTCTTGAAAGATTTTGGCCATCACTTGGCAAACACTTTTTCTAAGAGTAGGAGGAAATTTACTTCATCATTGAATAACATAGAGTATGGGTGCATGATTTTGATGTGATTCTCATATAATTCATTTTGTATTCATCACATGAGTTGTATGATGGAAGTACAGGGAGGCAGCAAAATTGTTTTTTGCTTTGCTTGTTTCTAGGAGAGCAAGAGAAAATTTTCTCTCACACTTTACATGATGTTGCAGGAGGAGGAGATGGAATTATCTCCTTGGTATTAGATGATTTAGAATATCTTCCATCTTGGGGAGTATTCCATATTTTTTGCAGCATTATTGAAGGAATCTCTGACAGGAAGCATGTCAAAGAACATAGTTTTGTATTGACAAGGGCTTATTTGCAAAAGCTCACAACACTGTCACTTGGGAGTAGAGACTTATGGATGAAGTGTGCCCAGGGGTTCTAGGATCACTTCATATTTGTTGCACTTGATGAAAAAATAGGAGGTAATGATGATATAGACATCTATCACTATGGCATATTCTTCTTGACTTGGGTTTCCAAGCATAACGAGGATTATCTTCTTGCAACACATGGTTCATTATTCTTCATAGCATGCCAAAACAATATGGACGGATCATGTATGGACCCATGTACCATCTTACTTCTAGCATATGGTGAGAATTTTGTTTATACATTCATTTATTTGCACACTCTTACCATTCTTATGCAATGCATTGCTTCACAAAAGGGCAAGCTTGTCAAATTGCTCCATGAGTTGTATTGGGCCAATCTACATGATGGAGGAAACCATCTCTTGTGTGGCCTTGGGAAAATGTTTTATCACCACATGTATGTTCAATTGCTGCACTATAGCATGTATGATATAAAGACATGCATGATTAACCATGTAAAAAGAAACATTTTTCCATGTACTTTTATCAAGCAACAACTTGTAAAACTGCGTTGTCACTATGGGGAAAGTTGTTGGTACCTTCTTGCATCACTTGTAACCTTCAACATTTTCTTTATTTTTATTTTGATCATGTCTTCATTTTCTGATATAGATCAAATTTTTATGGGAGGCTTGATTATGAGGGAGACACATGAGTTGGATGTGTCAGTGAGTGGGAAGAATTATCACAATTTCTGCACTACATGTTCTAATGGGAGCATAAGAGGAGATATGGCCACCACAGCCAAATGTTTGTTCTCTTTTGAGGTGGGCCATAAGATTTATATTCATCCATTTTACAGCCATGGGAAAGTGCTTGATTATGTATTGTTGTTAAATTCAGCCATTTACTATCGTTTAGTAGATGTGATGAATCATGTACATTGCTTGTCATGTAATTTTCTGAATTTGCAGTGGATGGGACTGCGCTGTATCCTTGTGAGAAATTGTTTGCATCATGTATCATCACGTAAAACATTCAGAAAAATTCTCATTAGGATGTTCCATGATGACCATGTCCTATTCTTCATGGATGGATTGTTCTGGGCCAACTTGTTCTTCATTGTTGGAGAAGCCTTCTTTGGAGGATTTTTCTTCACTTTTCCATTTGAGGGAAATAATTTTGCAGCCCGGGATCAGCACACACTCAACACTTTTCATAAGTGGAGAGAAGGATAGCATGGGGTAGGATATGATGCTTACCATGAACAGATTTTCAGCCCACCTTCATTTCTAGAGCTTGAGGTGGAACAATTTACCAGATGAGAATGCTACTCGGGAGAGTGAGGATATCTTGCAGCATCCATCACTACATTTTCTTGGGGACAAGCAACATTTTGCTGGGGGAGAATGTAATATTCCCAATTAGCGATGGCTAATTGGAATATTCGATTTGTTCAATTTTTGCCTTATGTAGTTAGATTATAAATAAAAGTGAGTAGAGGGGGACATAACTCACTCTAAAAATAAAGCACACTCCCCAATAGACACAACGTTGTAACTTAAATGAGCCAAGGGGGCCAAGATACCACGTAGAGAGGAGGCCCATATAGACCACATGGAGGGGTTGTGCAAACCAAGTTGAGCACAAGGCAAAGGGAGGCTACGTTGGAGGAGGTGGGCCTTAGGGTTTGAGAGAGGCCAACGCTATATAGAGAGGAGAGCCTTCTCATTTGGATCATTCGAGTTTATGCATATTGAGTTGGTTGCTATGAATTTGAGCATGCTGGCTGTTTAGCCTGTCTGTAACACTATTTAGTGTGTTGAGTGTCTCTGTGTAGAGATCTCAACCTCAGCCATGGGGGACTTCGAGTGCCTGCTCGGGTGAGGCAGTCCTATCATTGTTTTATAGGAGGATCGGGTTTTGAGCTTGTTGTGGAGCAGTGCCATTAGTGGTTGTGCAGTCTTGAGGGAGAAGGCCACAGTCATTTCGTGAGGGCTCCGTGTCATTATCATTTTCGAGGTTTCGGGTCTGGAGGTGGTGCAAGAGGCCAGCCCATACCTATTGAGGGCGTTGGGTAGAATTGTGATAGTACCTTAGTGGATCTCATTCAGCTGTAGCACAATAGCAGCTATACGGCAGTACTCCCAGCCGCTTGAACGCAGATCAAAGAACTGTTGTTCCTCTATCATTCTGAGAATATCTCTTGATTTGCCTTGTGTGAGTTCTGGGTGCTATCACCTGAGCACCTATTGTATTTTCTTATAATTCTCAGCATAATAAAATAGCTCAGCATTCTCTCTATTTTATGTGTATCTGTTTCATATACTGTTTCTAGCATTTTATGTACTATTGTATAATCTGCATCACTGGTTATTTTCCCTTGGAGACACTCTAGTCGTTGTACCATTTGTTGTGTTTTTCCCTTACTATATAGATAGAGTCTGGTGAGGGCTAGGTAGCCTCTAGATCTCATCCACTTTTAGAGGTGAAATATCTGGTAAATTCCCCTCCTGTCCATCTCTGGTTTAGAGTTGACTGTGTTTTAGAAACATCCCTAAAAAGGGATATTACAAGAACACCTCCTTCTTCCACTGCTCTACCATTCAAAGAAGAATTGCCAATTGCATATCCATTATTTGCAATGACCAAGGATTAAACCTAGAAACACATGAAGAAATTGAACAGGATCTTTTGAATCATTTTAAGGACACCCTCACGGAGCCACCCTGGGATTGCCAGGAGGCCATTGAAAAAATCACTAGACACATACTAGCCTTGATCATTGAGGAACACAATTAGATGCTGCTCCGTCCCATCCAAATCAAGGAGGTAGATCAGGCCATGGCTCAGCTCAAAGCAGGTAAGGCTTCTAGCCTTGATGGGTTCACTTCCAATTTCTTTCACTTCTTCTGGCAGGATCTCAAGCAGGAGATCTAGGGGATGGTGGAAGAATCCCACGCTATGCACTGGATTCTCCTTGCTCTAAATGCCACCTTCATTTTCCTCATTCCTAAAGAGGATTAGGCCTCTATCCCAAGAAAATTCTGTCCCATTGCCCTTTGCAATGTTCTTTATGAGCTTGTCTCCAAATTTTTTTCCAATCGCCTTAAAACCCTTCTACCTCTCCTCATTTCCCCTGAGCAAACCGACTATGTTGAAGGTAGGCATATCTTGGATGGAAATATCCTAACGCATGAGGTATCCCACTCCTTGCGATCCCACAAAACACCTTGAATGTTGCTTAAGATAGATCTCTTGAAAGCCTTTGATAAACTCAGTTGGCATTATATTCAGCAAATTCTAAAGGCCTTTAGTTTTAGCCAAACATGGATTATATGGATCCTTAGCCTCATCTCCTCCCCTCTCTATTCTATTCTTATTAATGGTTCTCCCTCTCCCCCTTTCCACCCCTCTCATGGTATTCGGCAAGGGGACCCTCTATCCCCTTTCCTCTTTGTGATTATGGTAGAAGGCCTAGGTAGATTTCTCAAAGCTCACATTCAAGATCGCTCCCTTTGCGGCCTCAGTCTCCACCATTTCCCTCCCCTCTCACATCAACAATTTGTGGATGAAAAAATGCTCTTTGGCCACCCATATGTTCAAGAGGCCTCCACTCTTAGATCCATTTTGGATTGCTTCTCTCTGGCTGTCAGCCCCTCAGTAAACAATTCTAATCCCAAGTTTTCTTTTTTAATACTCCCATCATCACACAACACAATATTGCCCACATTTTGGGATTTACAACAGAAATGTTGCCCTCCAAATATCTAGGTGTGCCTCTTATTGATTCCATCCTCAAGCACTCGTCTTGGAAGGAATTGTTAGATAAACTGGAAAATAGGCTAGCTCTATGGACCCACTGAGCTCTAAATCTCGCGAGTCGACTTGTATTATTCAAACCGGTCCTCCAAGCAATGCCTTTGTACCTCTTCTCCATGTTAGCGGCACCCAAATGGGTTCTCAAGGTTATTCGAAATCTCCAACACAAATTTCTTTAGGGAAGAGATAAAGCAAGATGGAAATGGGCTTTAGTGAGCTGGTAGGATGTATGTACCCCCAAGAAAATGGGTGGTTTGGGACTATGAGACCCTCATCTCAGTAACAAAGTCATGGGAGAAAACATTTGGTGGCATTGGGTGTCCAATGAAAGAATTCTGTGGGCACAAATATGGACAACCAAATATACTCGGAACTAGGTGCAGAAGGATCTCATTCGTTTTGATATTGATCAAGCAGGTTCCCTCATCTGGAAGGCGGCCAGTCAGCACCAAGCACTTTTTCGAGACCACAGCTTCTGGGAAGTCAAGTCAGGAGGATCAGCCAACTTTTGGCACGATTCTTGGCAACAAATGCTGAAGTTAGCGGACCTCTTTCCCAATTATGAGTGGCACGGCACGCTTGCACGTCTATCTCCTCAAAATGTTGGCACCTTTTGGACTCGACCTACCTCTCCAACTAGCCCTTTTAGACAATGGCTCACGGCTGACCATCTGCACTCTCACATTGGGCTCACACTCACTGAGGACATAGCTGAAGAACTTCACAAGAGACAAATTCGCATCTCGAAAGATCTCGAAAATCTCTGTTGGGGCTATTCTACCGCTGGATCATTCACCACTAAGGAAGCTTACAACCTTTCTCTCCCAGCTTCGCAACCTGATGTAGTATGGGAGAAAGTCTGGCACTCGAAGAAATGGCCCAAAATTTCAACCTTTCTCTAGCTTCTTAGTAAACGCTAACTCCTCACATGGGATAACCTTTGCAAGAAAGGCTTCATAGGTCCATCCATGTGTCCCAACTGTGGCACTATGGAAGAGACCTCTGAACACCTTTTCAATGAATGTGGAATGGCCATAGTACTTTGGGACAAAGTGGTCCTTCTCTGCAGAAAATTGAACAAAATAGTGGGGAGCATCATCGACACCATTCACAATTGGCGTTCCACTCCTTTTTAATGTAACATTCTCAATACTATAAGGTTCATGATACCAGGGCACTTACTTTGGGTGCTATGGAAAGATCGTAATTGCCGAATATTCAAGGATCAACGCACTTCCATGGAAATTCTTTGGAACATGGTCTGCAGTCACATTCAAGAGACTCTAGCGTTGCGTCATTGGAAGGAAGAGGACATTCCCTCACTTCAAAGTGAGAAAATTATATGGGCCAACTGGAATTTACGGTTACATTTGGTGGCCATCCCTGAGCCCACCTCAAACCAAAAGATGACCTCTCCTGATCGATGGATTCCTCTGCCACTAGGACATTACAAGCTCAATTTTGATGAGGCTTCTAATGGGAACCCAGGGAAAGCGGGTTATGGAGGAATTTTTAGAACTTCCCTTGGCTAGGTGCACTTACTCTTCTTTGGCTGTCTTGGATGGGACACCAACAACTCGGCAGAACTTGAAGGTCTGCTCCAAGGGCTCATCCTTGCTAGGGAGAATCACTTGTTCCCCCTTATTATTGAAGGTGACTCTCATATTTTAATCAATATGGCTAAGAAACTCCAGGCCGACTTCTCAACCTCTAACCTCATCAAAAGCTCCCGCCTAGCCTCCAGGATCAAAGTGCTCGAGCAAAGAATGTGCATCGACATAGAAATAGACTTCAGCCATGTTCAGCATTCGGCTAACAAAGTTGTGGACCTCTTAGCAAACAAAGGAGTCCTTCACCATGAACCCATCTGGGCTAGGCCTCTTTCCTCTGCTCATGATGAAGCTCTCCTCCAGGACTGCACTCTTCTAGTGCACAATGAGAACCATCCCTCAGATGCGGGTGGTTCATAGCTTGTCTGACCTCCACGAGGCGGCCATGTGGCTCACCACATGGCATGCCAATGCGCCCCTCCCTTGGGCCGCTCACTGCTATCAATTTTCACATGGGCAGGGACTTAAATTCCCATAACTCATACATACCCAGCAAGTTGGATAATTACTCGTCTGTTTAGTATGGTGATATATCTTCTTGCCCCGCCTTTGGCTTTCCATCCCTCCCTAGTTTTTATTCATCTGCTCCTCCTGCTTTAGCCTTCTTTGGCTCTGGTGCAGCATCTTTGGGCCCCTACCTCTGCAGGTGCACCTCCATATTTACGATTTTCGTCTATGTTGGCCATAATGCCGTGTTTCCATCTCTAGCCTAGCCATAGAAGGGGAAGAGGAATCCCCTCGTATCCTCCCCTGTCCATGGACATCTCTATGGACTTGAATTCCCTGGCCTCTTGGGACCCTGCCAATCTGTTTCCTTCCTTCCCCGTGCTTGCTCCGCACTTTGACCCCCTCATCCCTTCTAGTTTGCCTTCGCCTCCTCTGGCTACACCATCCTTCTCCCATGGCAAGAAGCATGCCCACAAGTCGACCTTTTTGGCTGAGCCACCCTTCCTTCCTCGCAAGCTCAAGTCACTTCCAGTGCAGCCAGCCTCCGGGCCCTCTTCCAACTACGATGACTTCAGGCCAGATGAGGATTTGCAGATGCCAGGGTTCAGTTTATTGAATTCTATGAAATGCAAGAAAACTCTCCAAGATGCTAGTGCTTTGGACACTTCTACTTCTCTGTAGGATGTTGGTCCTATGGAAATTCCCACAGAAAGGCTCGGTCTTCCACCCTCCCCTCACGAGTAGCATGAAGACATTGATTAGCTGTATTATGGGTACATCCGCCGCATCCTCGAGTAGGATTCTCCATCCAGCGATGAGCATGGAAGCCCTCCATAGCAGGTCTTTGTTGAGATTATTAGTTTGAAGGATTTGGATGCATCTCTTGTTTGTCTTTTTAGTCTCCTTTTGTAAAATGTTAAAGGTTGGGTTCCCACCAAGGGAAGCTTGGTATTTTTGGACTATTTGGCCAGTTTCCCCACCAGAGACATTATAGTTTTGACCAGTAGTTTTCAGAACTATCCCTCAGACATGGATTTATCCATGGCTGAGGATGCGACATGTAAATTTTGTTTGATGATCTAATAGAATTAGTATTACTTAGAAAGAAAAAAACAACATATAAACAATATAATACAAAATATTAATACACTCATGATTAAGCATAGTAACGTTTCAAATACAACACATTTCTAGGTTGTGCCAATGGAATTCCATTGTAATCAACTAAATTGTAGACACCCTTAGCAAGAACTCTTTTGACAATATAGGGGCCATGCCATAATGGTTCGAATTTCCCTGTACCTATTACATCATCTTCTTGATCATAAAGAAGGACCAAGTTGCCCTATGAGTAGATGCGAGGCTGGACATTTTTGTCATATTGCGCCTTTATACATCTCTTATGCATGTCGTTGGCCAATTGGGCTTCACGACACATTTTATCTAGATGGATGAGGTTAAGGAGACGTACTTCTTCTTCCGAGGTGTCAGGTAACAAGTCTATCACGAGTTTTAATGATGATATTTCACATTGGATTGGTAAGATAGCTTCCAGACCATATACCAATTGAAAATGGGTAAATCCAGTTGCATTTCTCACCGAGGTTCGACACACCCACAAGGTGGAGTACAGGATCAAGTGCCAGTTCCTTTTACAGACTCCTATCATTTGTTGAAGCATTCGTTTAAGAATTTTGTTAATTGCCTCAACTTGTCCATTTGATTGTGGATAATAAGGAGTAGAATTATCATGTGACAATCCTAACTTGGCTGTCAATTCAGACATCATATGGTTTCGAAAATGCTTCCCATGATTTGTAACTATAGCCTGTGGGACCCCAAACCATGCAATAACATGGTTAAAGAAAAACAATGCAGATATCTGTCCTATGTTGTTAAATGTAGGCATCGCTTTGGCCCATTTGGTAAAATAGTCGATTGTGACAATAATATAACCATGCCCCCCAGACGAAGGAGGGTTACAGGTCATGAAGTCAATACCCCATTTCGTAAATGGTCTAGCAGAGACAACAAGATGCATTGGTGTTGGCGACTTGCAAATTTTACGATCAAAAATCTGGAATGCATGACAACTTCTGACTGCAAGGATCTAATTTCGAAAAATAGTAGGCCAAAAGTAACTAACGTGGAGCATCTTCTGTGCGGTAGTATATCCAGATAAATGTCCACCACAAGCCCCAGCATGACAATCATTTAAGGCTTTTTCGGCCTCCTCATGAGTGAGGGACCTCCTTAAAATGGTATCGACACCCGACGATAAAGTGTACCGCTGATGATCAGATAATCTTTGGCTTGGTATCGAATACATTGTTGATCAGAGTGAGAGGTATGAGGTTGAAAATTTTGGGTTTGGAGATAAATGATGAAATCTCCATACCAGGGATTAGATGATATGATAAGAAACAGAGACTCGTCTAGAATAGATGGTTCCAATGTAGTTGCATTACTATCAGAGGGAAAGTCACAGAGAAGCTTAGCCAAAACTAAAGACTTCTTTGACTTGGATTTGATGAATTCCAGATAAAATTCCTACAAAATGACAATCCATTTTGAATATTCGTCCCCTAGCAATTGACGTGATAAGATGTAAGTCATTGGGTTACAATCCGAAACTATTGTTGGTTTTCGGAGCAGGATATAATGGTGAAATATTTGGACAGCTTGAAGGCTGCCAAGGCAAGCTTTTCCATGTACAAGTACTTAACTTCTGTATCATTGAGATTATGACTCAAATAATAGATCAGATGTTCAATTCCATCTTCTACTTGGACAAAAACCATAGCCATGGTCGTTTCAGCTGCGGTGATATATAGGAAATAATCATTTTGATAATTAGGAGGATACATTAATGACGCTTGAACAAGATGGTCCTTGACAGCATCAAAAGAAGCTTGCACAACTTGGTCCCAATGGAAGGGAACCCCATTTTTCAATAATCGAGTAAATCCTTTAGCCATTTCAGCGTAGTTTGGAGTGAACCTTCTCAGGAAGTTAGCCTTTCCTTGAAGTTTTTATATCTGAAGTAGGTTTGATGGTGCAGGAAAATCAATAATGGCCTGTACCTTCAGTGGGTCTATTTGAATTCCTTCTTTTGAGACTACGAATCTGAGTAATCGACCAGAACCAACACAAAACACACGTTTGTGCAGATTGAGGTGTATCTTGTAGTGTCGGTAGCGTAAGAAAATGGCTCTCAAATGCATTGAGTGATCAGTCCGATTTCGTGAATGCGCTGGTAAATCATATAGATATGGTTGAAAAATGTGCTTGATGTCATTGAAAGCATAATCCATTGCTCTCTGAAATCTTGCCCCAACGTTCTTTAAACCAAACGGGAGTTTCCTATATGTGAATTTGCCTTGGGGAAAGATGAATGATGTCTTAATGTTGGTCATCTAGGCGGATATTGATTTGATTGTAGCCGAAAAATCCATCCATGAACGAAAATATTTCACATCCAGCATAATCGTCAATAATCTGGTCGACAAAGGGAGTAGGATAGTTGTCTTTTGGAAAAGTTTGATTGACATCCCGATAATCGATGCACACTCTAATGTTTCTTTGTTTTTTCATAACAAGAACGATATTGGAAATCCACTCAGTTAGTAGAACAGGGTAAATGAAACCAGCAGACAAAATTTTTTCAACTTCTGCTTTGATGGTAGCGGCTTTCTCTGAATGAACAAGACAAAGCCATTGACGCACCAGTTTGACATTAGGATACATATTAATAGTGTGTTCAACTATACTAGTATCTATGCCTAGAATTTCCTCCTAAGACCAAGTGAATACGTCATGAAATTCATGAAAAAGAGAGTGATATGAATCAGGTTGTGATGGAGAACAAGATACACCAACATGAATGTTTTCTACAACACTAGGTTTAGTCGAAATATCGATAGAAATCGTTTCTTTGATATCTGATAAATTTCGCTCAGATTCAATTGCATTAATTGGAAAATAATTCAAAAAGAAATTTTGAATGGATGGGTGATATAGTTCACTAAGATTATTTTATTCATAATCTGGAAGATGGGAACGATGATGATAATATTCCCATGGTTCTCCTTCTGCCATCATAGCTTCCAAAATATTTTCATCTGTCAAAAATTTTGAGGAAAATGGATCAGATGGAGTTCCAAAATCTAATGAACGATCAACCGAAACACTCTACGATGCTGATTTCAGATTTTCCACCCAAGCCAAATAGATTGATTGCTATTGTAGCTCAATAGGGTTGAGAGGTAAAACATCATCCAACGTAGAAATATTAGAATCACCTGTACTCTTCCTTAAGCTAGATAGAGTGGAAGAGATCATGTAGCAGGTCTCTATGCTTGCAATTTCTGCCAACGTCATGGGAGGCGGTAATGTAAAGGTTCCCATAAGAGTGGAATCATTTAAGAGTTATACACCAATGTTCTAGATTTCTAGTTGGGGTAAGTGAATATACGGAATGCTTCCAGTTACCTGGGAAGCAGAGGAAAAAAAGGATAATTGATTAATGACTGTGATTGTACCTTTATGTGGAAAGGAAATCATTCTAAAGTATGTAGAAACAATGGCAGTCATCGCATATACCCATGGTCTTCCAAGTAAAATATTATATTCAAGGGGTCCGTCAACAACCTCTACATCAATACTTATTGTTTTGCCCCCTAATTCAACTTGCAAGTTATTGATAATACCACAAGGTTTATATGTTCTTCCATCAACAGCCTTCAACGTCATTGATGATTGCGATAATCGCGGCGAGCCAAGTGACTTCCAACAGTTTAGAGACATAATGCTCGTAGATGCTCCCTCATCAATAATAGTGCAATGAACAAGGTGATTGAGAACATTTACTTGGATGGAGAATACCAATTCTGCTGGTAGTTGCGGCACATAGCCCATATGATTAAAGACGACAATATTAGAATCAGTCGGATCAATTCCACCAATGGCCGACAATAAAGCCTACTTCTAGGAGGGACAATTTTGTATTACCTCAAGAGCAGACATAGCTGAAGGGGATTGAGCCAAATATTCAACTATATTATAATTTTGTGCAGCTCTTGCTCGAGGATTATATGTTGATTTATGAATTACTCCCTTTGGTGGCTTAATCATCAATTCAAGAATAACAGGAGGTGGTACCGATTCATTAGATGGATTCATTGTCGACGTAGTAGGTTGATCAGTGGCCAAACTACCAGAGTCTTTATTCCACGTCAACACCAAAATATCTTGTGAAGGTTTTTTATTGGATAACATTAACACTTGGGAACTAGGAGTTGGATCCGTAGCAACCAAATTTGTGTTCAGATTTGGAAATGGGTCTGTCAACACAGCTGATGCATGAGAAGTCTTGATGATTTTTGAGACTTCAACATGGTGGGGAAAATCCCTAACAAAGTGTTCCTCTTTACAGACTATGCATGGATAATGAGGTTTCCTTGGTCCATATGGTTGATCAAATGATCATTCTTGTGGGTTAGAAGTTTTCTTTTTCCTTGATTTCCCTTTTTTCTTACCTCCTGTTTGCTTATCACTTTTGCCTTTGTAAAATGACATGGAATTAATTTCGAAAGTAGGAGCAGGATAAGATGCAGTAGTGTGGTGTGTGTTTGCAGTGCCTATCAAGCTATCTCTGGCATGAGAGTCCTTTATTTGAGGAGGAACATTGAAATTAGATAGCGACGCATTTGGAATTTTTTCATAGAGCGTGCCAAACTGAGTATAAATCAAGTTTAAATATTGGGCACGAGCGATAACTTGCTCTTCTGTGACAACACCACCTTTAGCCACATCCTCAGTTATAAATGGTAACAGGGACTTAATGAACCATTCAACAAGGAGTTGATCAGGAACAAATGTCTTAACCATTCATCGGCGGCGATGCCACTCATGAATATGATCGGAAATGTGAATAGCATTAGTCTGTTTGAAGTTGGTCAAGAGTTCCGTTCCAGTTTCGTATCTAATCGGTAACTGGAAATGGATCAAAAAGACAATATCTAAGGTAGTGAAATTATCGAAAGAAGCTCTAGTTAATTCAATGTACCATTTAGTAGCCGGACCTGTGAGCGTATGCTAGAAAAGACATAATCGAACAGAATCATCATTTAAGAAATTTGATGAACACCATAAATGATAAGTCATAACATGAGTTGATGGATCTTCTCCAGGGTTTCCATTGAATTTAGGAATATCAGAGGGTAATTTATGTGGTAACACCAGCCACCAAGGAGCATAATTGATAGGATCATTGGTTAACCGGTTTAAATATGGTAATTCCAAGGTTGCAACAAAAGGAAACTTTCTATTAAGGTCAGGTTGAGCATAGCCAGGATAAGATGGAATTGCTTGGGCAACAGGTCTTTCAGCACTGGCATATGGAATTTTCTGCTGGTAACCCAGATAGGGGTTTTTTTGCATAGCAAACGCTTGAGAATTTTGTTGACCAAAACCTAGATATGATACTTGTTGAAATTAAGTTTGAGGCATTTGCACCTGTGGTTGCCAAGGGTTATGTCCACCAATGTTATAACCCAAATTATTGTAAGTTGGATTCGGTTGATATGTATAACCAGGTTGCGTTTGTGACATCCCATAAAATGGTACACCATCTTCTGAACAAATGATCCATGATACAGGTTGTTGTAAATTAACCAAAGGATTTTGAGTATGTTGACCCAACATTTGATGATATTGAGTCGAAGAAATTGCCTGATAAGGTTGATGTACAATATTTTGATTCTGTAACTGGGGTATAGATGTATTAACAAGCGGTATTGAAGTGGGTGTAACGGGTTGAACTGGTTGATACGAATGTACAACCATTTGTGGTTGGATAGGCAGAGTGGGCTACCATTGATAAACATTCATGTCAACATTAGTTTGACCAAAATGTGACTGAGTACTATCATATTGGGTGACCAAAGGTTTCCCCCCAGCATAAGGAGGATAATAAGATTGAAAATATTGTTCCCCGAATGCTAGGAGTCCAGTTGATATGGTTCTTAAAGGAATTGACCCATACGGACTGACTTGATATTTCCCTGATGATGTGTGTAATGTATCAAGTCGTTCATTACTAACTATAGGACTACTAGTTAAAACACGATATGATGACATTGGTAAAGAACATGGTCTTGAAGATGTACCAGAGAAAGTGCTAGATAATGATTTGTAACCTGTTGGGATCGAAGGACCACTATGAAAATATGTCTCTGGTGAGGTTGTGAACATTAACGGAGTAGCAAGGGTAGGAGTTGAAGTAATTGGAACAACAGACCCAAGTGAAGATGTTGGTTCAGGCATGCTTGTATGACCAAATGTATACTCTCCAAAATCAACGAGAGATTGAATGGAAATGGGATCAAAAAAATAAGATGGAAACGATTGAGGAAAAGAATGGTATAGATAAAGGTCTCCCCCAAAATGGGTTGGACTTAAAGGTGTATCAGGTTGTGGGATTTCTTCAATCGCAATTAAACCAGGAGGAAGAACTTCACCGTGAGGCCCAAAATATATTTCACATGGTTGACTATGTGATATAGGAGTTTCAATGGCTACAGATATTTGTGGGTTGAACAAGGTAGGAACAACTTCCAGCTGTTTGACTTTAGGATTCAGATATTCTAGCAAAGAAAAGATGGGATCTGGATCAATTTGTGATTGAACAACGTCGAGTTCAGGAGGTATGGTCTCAGCGATTAAATGGATCATGACCACAGGTAGCTGTGAAGACTCCGTTTCAACAACAGTAAATGAACCAGGATGTGTTTGAGCTAACTCTAGTTTAAATGATGATGTTTCACCAGAGGTACGAAATTTACTTGATTCGGTAGATCGTGATCGCCTTCGCCTACCAGAAATAAATTTCGATGTAAAGGTCGTTTCAAAGCTAATATATGTGAACGACGGGGGGTAGGATTTTTTTCTTCCACGATTACTGATTTATTTTAACCAAAAAACAAATAAACAAAAAGAGGGTAATGCTAGGCAAAAGGGTTTACCAAGAAACTATGAACTGCAGAATACCTCCTGGCGAACCAATAAGTACAGGCAGGTAATCTCCCAGAATGTTGTGTTCGGTGTATCAAAATTTCAGGGTGGCCAACTCGGTTCACTATGGATGGATATCACCTAAAATTTTTCCTCCCAAATATACTCGAAGGTACGTGGAGGCCCAAGTTCATATTAGCATTGTCTGATGCGAAACCGCACAGTGAGAGTATCCCTTTATACTTATCATACTGTAACAGCGCCCGATATACCTAAGAGTACGTGGACGAGCTATGATATACTTATGTACGTGGAGTGAGTTATCACACTCGGAATGTATCGCAGATAAGGTAACGAAAGCTGCTATGTTTTACGACGCCAGAACATGTCTCTAGCCTAGACCTTCTAAATGTTATCATTATGGTTCCAATGCATTATTAAGTAAATTGAGATTTATTTTATGTTGATCTTTCTTAAAAAATTTCCTTTCAGGTTCACCGCGATGATGTATATAAAATTCCTAAAATGCAAGCTAAGAATGATAAATAAACTTTCACTTTTAGCTTTTTCAATGAAGAACCTAGCTAGTAAGGGAAGAGAGCGCCAGTTTGTTGTGAAGAGAGAAAATAATTTGTAAGCAAACAAATCAATGAACAAAAACAAAATCAATGAATCACAAACTAAATGCAAATTTCCTAATGTTCCTTTTGCAAAAAACACACAATCCTACATGCAAATGCAAGTTTTTCTTTTCAGTTTCCTTAATGTTATGAATGCAGAAAAGAAACTAGGTGCACTAGATCAGTAATCGAAATGCTTTTTACTTTCAATAAATGAAGAATACAAACAACAATTTCTCATTTGAAGGAAAAATGAGGATTTCAACAACAATTTCTCCTATCAAGGAAATGAATATTTTACAACAATTTCCTATTTCGAAAGCAAATGATTCTTAATCCAACCATAAAAAATACTTTGAAATCAACTTTTCAATGATATATAATTTTTTTTCTAAACAAACATTGAACAAATTTTCAACCAAAGGAGGAAGAAGTATATAGAGACACTGGTCAATTGAGCATCAAACTTTTTAGAACACAGCAACAAACAAAACTAAAGCAAGTTGCAAATTCATATTCAAGGGAATTTTGTCACTTTCAGGAGCCAACATAGTCTCCAAGGGGAGACAGTGCTCTGAAACACAGGCTTGGAAGGGAGACAGTGCTCTGCAAAGCATTGTGTCCTGACTAAGGGTGCTTTGGGTGCAGTAGGAAAGAAAAAATACTACTGTTTGGATCACTGTCTTTGCAAATTAAGGTCTAAAAAAGTATAATATTTATGTGTAACAACTACTGGGTGGATAATCAAAGCAAATCAGAGACTAAAACACCTAAAACTAAGAGAAATTCTCCCCAATATGGTCACCACTTTGTTGGGCCAGAATTGTAACCTACGGATAATTATGCTTCCCTAGACAGGTGTTAGTATAGAACAATAGGTGAAAGACTATACTACCATTTATCCTAACTCAGAATAGATATACAAAGAGGATTGGAGGCTTACTTGTTTCAGTCGCTTCCAAATGGTTCATTTTGTCGCTTCTGCTACAGCTTCAAATTCAAGCATTTTGTGAGCTAAATGCTTCCTGCAAGAAAGAACACTGAAACAACAGAAGATGCAATAATATAGATATCTATTCAAGCTAGCTAGCTAAATCATTTAAGAAAAACTACATTCATCAACCAAGATCTTACAGTATAGAAAATCAAAGTTAACATAGATGCATGTAGGGAAAAACAAGAAGTACTCTTTATTGATGATAGAAGGAGAGGTTACAACCTAGTGACTAATTTGAAGTGACCTTCTAGCAAATTTTGCAAGTCTCATCACATCATAAATCTCTCCAGAAGTAGCTATACAAACCAAGCTCTCAATTGAAAATTCTCCAGCATTTCTCTACTCAAATTCTTCCTTCTTAAACACTTAGATCCGTTTTCAATTTATAGATGAATTGTAGGTTTTTTTGCAATCAATAACTTTCCAAAAATAGGCAAGACATGTTTCCATTCATGTAGATGTCAAATGGAAACTTGCATCCGAAGCTTGACACATGTGAACTCTTCTATAAGGCACTGGCCAAGTGGAGATTTCGAAACAATAATAATTTCGCTCCCAATGTGACCAATGCACCTGTGAATGTCGGGAAGTGCTTTGCAGAGTAGCCTTTCATGGGGCTACCTACATATGCAATGAAATTAGGCCCTTTAGAGCCTACGTTGGTGAGCTATCATATGTTAAATAATAAGCTTCAAACCATGGAAACCTTTGCTTGATGAAAGTCTTGCTTGATTTGTCTTATTTCTTGTCTTAGGCATGTAGCAACTAAAATGATAGGGAATTATAGACCCTTGATCATTGGTCCTGGAGATGGTGCCTAGTTAACCAGGTCATTGGGAATGGTGCCCAAATTTATCTATAACACCAACCCAAACTTGATTGTGGTTGTTGCGGTTTGTTTGTGGGTTAGGTTCCCACCGTTTCCAATTCAAAATTGCGTGCCATAATACATAAACCCAATCTACCATTAATTTTCGACCATGGTGAAGTTCCAACACTCCGCTACTGGGTGCATGTGATGTGGTAAGTATTGTGATCATTAAGAGTTTGACAGCCAATGAACCCACAATAAACTGACCCCACTTTGTATTGTGACATGTGGTAATGTTATATGTTGATACGTGGTGTTGGGGACGGGTTAACCCTGTGCCCATGGCTTCCCACATTGTGGTATCATGACATGGGGTGGACTGGGGGCCAAGGGATAACCTCGACCCCGAACCCCAATTTAAATTGTATTAAAATCTAAAAAGGGGTCGTGCCCTATGGTAAATAAGAATCATCGGTGGCTTAGTGGTGGAGAATTGTGTTACCACCCAAGAATTCTGTAGTTTGATTCCTATAAGGATGTATGTTCAACCCATACAAAAATTTTGATACACCAACAGGAGGCCACATGGCAGTCAAAAATCAGCCCATGTCGATCTCCCTCATAGGACCAAGTCAACGAACCATAAACCAATAGAATTGCACCATTCATAACCAATCACTAGAGGACACTTTTCAACCAACCACTGGCCCAAATTTTGTATGGTCAATCTACCTAGTCACACTCCTTGTCATTATACGAACTGCTAACTTTGTGTACCTACAACCCAAATTACCTACAAATAAGTCAGAACGTGATATCGGGAGCATACGATATTTTTTTTTAGTGAAATGATGTGCTAGATTCAGGAGGACGATATCTTCACTTTAGAGCCATTTTCTAACACTTTTAAGAACTTTTAATTTTCAGGATTTTACTAATCCCCTAGATCATTCCTCCACATTGGAAGCCTTTGGACCTCCAGAAGCTAATTTTCATTCAAAAAAAAAGATGAAGTTATAGTTCCCTCACCTTTCCAATCTCAATCCATTTATATTTTCTTGGATTTGTCTCTTTGAGATTTTCATGAAGGTACTTCAGTATCCCTTATTTTGAAGTCCTTGTCTTTTTGTCAAAGATGATATCTTGCTGCCATTTTTCAAGATATTTAGAAAATAAAATTTCCCTTGAAGGAATTTGAACATTCCCTTCTCAATCTTCAATCAAAGAAGACTTATTCAATTTCAATTTCACTTCTCCTTGAACATTGTAATCATAATTATCATGTCTAGCCTTGGAATTGGCTCGATTCCTTACCAAATGTGATCACCATCACCATGCGCCATCCTTCTTCAAAGCCAAAAAATTATGAATCCCATAAGAATATATTTTAGAACTAATGTCCTCTTTGTAAAATAGATTTTTCATCTGGTTTTTGACCCCTGCATTCTTTAACATTGACATCTTGTTCATACCAATGTTCAACAATGATGCATCCTGTTGCAATTACACTTCAGTTTGTTTTCCTCTTTTAGGAGGAAACATGTTAGACTCATAAAACATCTTATCACATGGATTAACAACGTCAATGAAATAATATTTCAAACTTGATTCATATCCTTGTAAGGCTTTATATTCCTTTGCATCTTTGTCCTTGAACATTAACAATGCAAAATTATGACTAGCATTAACAAGCCTCTTCATTTGTCCATCATTCACAAGAGATAAACTCATTTTCTTACTATGTTATCTAACAATGTAATTGATCCAATTTTTGAACAAATGATATTTATTCTAATCGCAATGAAAAATGGCTCTCCTATCATATTGATATGGGCTTCCCAAAACAATACCACATATGTCAAGTGAAACTACATCAAGTTGTACCTCATCAAGGAATTTTACAGTGATGGCAAGTCTAAGTATGTATTTCCTTATCACTTGCAATTTTTCATTCCCACATACCCAACCTAAAGGATAAGGTTTAGGATGAGTGATGGTTTAAGGAAAAGAGATGGAGTGGAATGATTAGATAAACAACATGGTCATAACTTTCACAATAAATAAAATTAGTAGAAACAACTCGCTTAATGTGGTAATAAACCAACTAACCTGGTAGGGAAGAATCCAAGAAGGTTTATTGAATGTGGGAGTATGGAGATGATTCTTCTCTTTAAAATTGTCCACATGAATGTGGGTGAAGTTGACTAGGTTATTCAATTTAACATAACTTCAATAATATATAAGTCAATGCATGTATCTACTTCAAATTATTACACACCAATAATTGTCTTGACTATTTCATGATTATTATTATTTAATACATAATGATTACTAAATTATAACCCTAGTTACGTTGTAAAGCATACTTATTTGAAAACAACTTCCCTAAATTGCTACGTGTACCATTGTGAGCCTTTAATTTGAATGTTAGATGATTCAAATCATCTCTTCCTTACGATTAAAAACTGTTACATTTTTAATCAGTTAGGGTTTCTGCTCTCATACATTGAGCTCATTTTCTTCTCAGGTTGCTGCGAGCTCATTATCTTCTCTGGTGGCTGTGACTCACTTTCTGCAAACTGGGCACACTCTGGTGTACTGCAATTGTCCGTTGCAGCGTTTACAGAAAAAATTATTTTTGTTATTGATAAGAATGGGGGTTTATATGATTATGTTTCAGAATTAATCCCATCTCTTCCTATGCATGCAATAGTTCAGTTATTGTTTCATGCTCCTCTTCCTATAATAAGGAAAAGAAATCTGTAGCGAGCACAGGGTTTGAGAAGGAAAAAGCAGGAACTTCAGTTGGCGTGTGTTGGATAAAGTCTCATTACAGCAAAAGGAGTAATCATATCTCACAACACAACCAGATCTCTGGCTTCAATACCTCACAACATGAACAGATCTCCGATTTCTATCAAATTTGTCTCTATTATGGAATTTCGTGGTTTCTGCGGTGCCTTAGTTACTAATACTCTACAGAGAGTTTTCGAAATTAGTTTTTTCTTATTTACTTGTTCCATAGTCTAAATTTTGTTGCTGTCATTTTCCTTTGGAAGCCATTTTTTGCTTTCCAGAGGCCACTGCTCTGATATAGAGGATGTTACAGTATAGGTTGTCTTGAATAAATACCCCATGCCCTTTTACTTCCTAATGGTGGAAATAAATTAGATATGATCTAGATACTTCCCTGACAATAATTCTGAGGCATTTTCCAATTCACCCAAAAACAAGTCTTGATGTCCATTATCCATATTCCTTGTGCTTTAGGTGTTGTGCAGGGATGGGCAGCCATTGTAATGGGTGTGTTGTCCGAAAGCATTCCATGGTACACCATGATGGTTCTGCATAAGAAATCTAGGCTATCACAGATGGTTGATGACACACTCGGAGTATTCCATACTCATGCTATTGCGGGAGTATTGGGTGGAGCACTTACTGGCCTTTTAGCGGAGCCTAATCTGTGTAACCTCTACCTATCAATCCAAGGTACAAAGGGAGCCTTCTACGGAGGAATTGGCTGGGTGCAATTCGTTAAGCAGCTAGCGGGAGCAGGTTTTATAATAGGGTGGAATGTTGTAGTAACAACCATAATCTTGCTTGTGATACGCTTGTTGATCCCCTTAAGGATGTCAGATGAGCAACTTCTGATTGGAGATGATGCAGTCCATGGCGAGGAAGCTTATGCTCTGTGGGGAGATGGTGAGAAATATGATATCTCCAAGCATGGATGGTCTGACGATACAACAGGTCACGGAGATGGCATAGGGCAAGGAGCCAGAGCAATAACTAAATTAGGGAAGCCTGCCAGAGCAGCAACAATTGAATTATGAGGAATTTTGGTGTCCTACAGAGCCAAGTCTCAATTGCTAGTTGATTTCTGTATTTTTCTAGAGAGATTGTTACTGTATTTCTGTATTGTCTATTCTATTTCAATTTGTTGTATTTTCTTATCTTATTTCATCCAAATTTTGTTGATGGCTGTTAGCATCTTTTACATTTTTGAAAATGACAAGTTGGTTGTGTTAAGTTTGGTTGTAAGTAATTTTAATAGTGAAAATGTTGATGGCTACAGGTATTTTGCTTCATATCCATATCTCCTTTAAGCAACTTTTAATAATTCATACCCTGCGAAAATAAAATAAAATCTCTCAAGGGTTCACAATATAATATGTAGAAAGGGGTTTATGGCAAAATTAAGGAATCTCATGAGCAATTATAGAATATCAATTTCTGGCTCTGTTCTCTGTGAATAGACCTGGACCTAGTTTTAACTATGAGTAATCTTAACTAATTATCCATATTCCTTGTGTTTCAAGTGTTGTGCAAGGATCGACAACCATTGTAATGGGTGTGTTGTCTGGAAGCATCCCATGGTTCACTATGATGGTTCTGCATAAGAAATCGAAGCTATTACAGATGGTTGGTGACACACTCAACGTATTCCATACTCATGTTGTTGCAGGAATATTGGGTGGAGCACTTACTGGCCTTTTGGCAGAGCCTACTCTGTGTAACCTCTACTATTCACAGTCAGGTGTAAGGGGAGCCTTCTATGGAGGAAGTGGCAGGATGCAATTCGTTAAGAAGCTAGTGGGAGCAGGTTTTATAATAGGGTAGAATGTTGTAGTAACAACCATAATCTTGCTTGTGATATGCTTGTTGATCCCCTTAAGGATGTCAGATGAGCAACTTCGGATTGGAGATGATGCAGTCCAGGTGAGGAAGCTTATTCTTTGTGGGGAGATGGTGAGAAATATGATATCTCCAAGCATGGATGGATTGATGATCCAACCAGTCACAGAATTCGCCCAGGGAACAGTGCCAGAGGAGCAACAATGGAGTTATGAGGAAGTTCGGTGTCTTCTTGAGACCAGTATATTGTTTTTTTGATTGCTGTGTTTTGTTGTAGAGTTGTTATTACACTTGTATTGTTTTCTCTACTTTAACTTCTGGTATTGTGTGGTTTGGTCTATTGGAATTTGAATTTGTTGGAGAGTTGTTACTCTTGTATTGTTTACTTTGTCACTTCTTCTGGTATTATTGTGTGGTTTGGTCTATTGCAATTTGAATTTGTTGTAGTGTGTGATGTATTTTATATTTTTCTTGGATCATTCTTACAAATTGAAGTATTCTTACAAATTTCTTAGTTTTAAGTATATTTTATCCTCTTGAATATGAAAATAGGGGATGTAGAAGTAGCTCGAGCTCCTTTTGATGTGTAAGTAGCATTGACGATATCTCGTCGAGAAGAAACTAATAATATGAAGTTTGGGGGGAAGTTGAGGTGGTTTCTAACAGTGATCAATTTAGAAAAGCAATTACTGCTCCTAGTAATAGTTCACTGCATTATTTCTTTTATTAGTTTTAATTTGATTATGACAATGTAGCAGAGAATAGAAGATGCATCATTTAATTTATAAGATTTCTTGGTCCATTAATCAGGTCTGGCAGCAGTACACTTCAATACAAGATACAGTGAGAGATGAAAGCAGGTATCTCCATTTGTTAATCAGCTTTGTGAAAGACATCCATATGTCAATTTTCTCAAGGTATCGTAGTTCAATATCCCTATTAAAGATATGCAATTTTGTTGAACTTATCTTGTTTTTATCTTGTTTCTGCCTTGCTGATGACCTAATTTGACTTCGTACATTTGATGTGTTCTACGAATGTGAAGGTGGATGTCGAAGAGAATATATTTTTGGCTAACTCAGAGAGTGTGAGTACTGTGCCCAAATTCAAAATTTACAAAAATGACCTCAAAGTCAAAGAAATTTTTGGGCAAAACCAACAGGTGTTGGAGCACTCAGTGAAACATTATAGCCTTTAGGCAGTTGTCCATAAATTCTTGCATTTAGTTGAACATATTTTCATAAAGAAATAAAGTGGATCATCTCCACAGTTTTTTCCCATTCTTTAGGCCTGTGCTTCTCTCTGAGATAGGCTCTGGTATTCCATTGTATTTCATCTCTGCCCCTGTAACAGGGCTATTTTTCACTCTTTCCATTTTTATTTTTTTGTACCTTCCTTATTTCTACAATAGTTTGGGTTCTATTTGCTACCTCCAAGGGCCATAATTCATTTCTAGTTTCGTCATTCAAATACCTGATAATCTGATTTTCTTTTGGGATCTTGTCTTTCAGCTCATTTTTTTTTTTTTTTTGAGTGGTTCATCTTTGATGAGCGAAGTTTTCTGTTCTGCAATAATTCTAATATACCCCCAGAAAACTCTTATCTCATATATTATTTCATCCCATATGAGCCAATTTGATTAAAGGTACTTATCCCCTTAATTTTTTTTTTAATTTATTCTTTTCTTCCAAGGTTGTTTACTTGTTAACTATTTCTCTATTCTTATTTTCTTTTGCAATTCTTAACAATTGTTCCTTTGTATATAATTGCATTTTAACCTCTTCCATTTCTTCTCACTAGCACTGTATAACCTTTTTCATTTTGTATAATTCAGTCTCAGCTATATAGGTTTTAGCCAACTATTCGGAGGGGCCTTGAGAAGCTGGGACATCTGAAACAATAGAAGTAGAAGCTATATAGACATGATTGGCTTGAGATTCCTCCAACTCTTTTATATGCTTCTACAACTTAGTGATTTAATCATGCCTTTCCATAAGCACTGCCAATAATTACTCCTCCTTTTCCACCTGTAGCATCTCTGTTGTCTGGGCATGTTCATAGGTTAACATCTTCAATTTCTTTCTTAGGGCTTGTGTCTCTGCTTCTTGATTCTGCATGAGAATTCTGATAGCCTCTCTATTCTCAGGATCCACTCCAAGTTTAATTATTAATCCTTTGTATTCTTCAATTTGCATATGTTTGGCCGTAGAATTAATGTTTTCTTGTTTTAGCTGGTCAGTAACCTTTTGTAGCAAATTTTCCGCCTTTGATACAGTCATGGTAGTTCTAGTCAGATCATAATAAAGCATTTGACTAACTTGTTTATATAGACCAATTTTGGCAGGCCAAGGAATATCATCTACGTTCATAGAAAGACCTAAGAATTTAAAATCAGAACCATATTGCAAACTCTGTGGAGTGGGATGAATAAGAGACATTTTGAATTGATTCCTTTCTAGATCCATTATTGACAATAGCCTGGTTTGATACTCACAGGTTGATTCTGGTAAGGATTGAGACTTCAGAAATTTTCTAACTTCCTTACTTTTGTGTTTTAATTTTTGATACTAGTGTTGTATGGAATCTTTAGTATCTGGAGCAAGCTAAGCCATTCCTTCCACTATTTTCTTATTGAAGAGGTGGGGAAATTTGGATTTTCCAAATGCATTGTGAAACCACGCTACTGAGAAGGTAGCTGCCTTAATTGAATATCGGGGATATCAATCTCCATTTCTTCTTGGACTCTGGACCTCTTTACTTTAGGTTGATAACCTATGATTCGTCTAGTTTGTCCCCTTTCAAACTCCTTTCTTTTGGGATAGGAATCTCCATGACTATTTTACTCTAATATACTGTTATCAGTTTAACTTGCTATTGTGATAGTTGGACATCAGTGCACCATTTTTTTTTTCTGGCTTTCATAAATTTAGTTGACTGTCATGCATATATAATAACAATAATAATCTAATTTTAAGGTTACGGCCAAGCCAGACACCAAATTGGTGTATGAGATCTCTTTGTTTGTGGGACAAGGGACCCACTTCCACGCAGTGATTTCACTGTTAAGTCTACGAAGGCATACATACTCTACCCCCTCTGATTTTGAACCTGTGACCTCTTAACTATTAGGCCCACTCAAACTGTATCACATGGTAGGAATCATAATTCCAAATACTTCCATTATTTCAAATAATAGATTCTCTACTTATTCTAAAGCTTGCCTGGTATTAACTCAAAATGGTCCCACTGCTTTCTTCAGTTTAAACAAATTGTTTGAACTTGAAATGGATTTGATCTAGTGCAAACTCTGCCTTATAAATTCCAAAGTAAAAACTCTCCAAATACTGGCAACTAATAGGGAGAAATTTTTGAGCTATACAATATTTTTCTATATAGTTTTCAAACACAAACTAGTCTCCCATAAGGGTATCTGGACTGAGCTGTAAGCACTCCTTGGTTTCTGGTAAAAATCTAGGTGGAGGTTGATTATTCAGAATAGTAAAGACTACAAACATGAAGGACGATAAATATTCGGAAAAACCATGGTTCAAGGGATTCTTCCTAATAATGTCTATCCAAAGGATAACAATTTGTGGTTGATTTTGAATATTCAAGATATTAAGATTCAGATGGACAAACTTTGAAACATGGAAATATAAAGTCAGGTGCACAAGGAGGGAAGGGAACCTAAAATATTTAGTAGTTTGAAATCTCTGATATAAAAAATTAATTGAATGATCCAAATAAGTAGGGATGTCAAGTACAAATCTATGTTGCATCATCATACTTAGGAAAACTAGAGTTTTTTCATTCACCCTTTCAATATTATTTTCCCCCAGAACACATAAAATGGCTGCAAGGGTTTACTGTGCAATATTAGAAAAGATAGACAAAGGATAAACCAAATTGGGTTGAGGGATTGCGGCTTTAGAAGGCAAAATCACTTTGAAAAAACTCTCTTTATCTGCTTGGGACAAAGACCTATTGGCTTGAACAAAGGTTTCGTCTGTAAAAGTTTGAATATTTGCTGCATTAGGAAAATAAATTATATTATGGATTAGGTTAGGGGTAACTTGAATTACAACTTATAAATTACATTATGGATTAGGTTAGGGTTAACTTGAATTACAACTTTTCCATTTTCAAAAAAACACAAAACCCTTTTGCGAAATGTATGCAAAACTATACAGCTAATAAACTCAAGATAATGGTAGACATGGGGTATGATATCAGAACACAACCTTGACTGCACAACTTGGAATAGGTCGTTTGAATAGGTAGCACGATGCAAAGCTTATTTCCACAAAGATAGATTAAAATGATATTAGGTATCATAAATATAGAAAAAGAAAGAAAGACTATTTATTATTTTTCTATCTAACTTTTGTATTCGGTCTTTCTCAATCTCAATTTGTTAAATAAATTATCTCAAAAACTAACTACCAGATTACCGGTATAATTTTCCCTATCCACCAAAAATACATTTTCATAATTGATAACTTCTTTAAGCAAAGACGGTCAGGTTTGAGCCATAATTGAGAAACTAAAAAAAAATATTTGATAGAAGGACAAAATTACCCGGACTATGCGTTTATAGCTTGAGTCGACGAATAATGCTTTGGTCATTCTGAGCAGAATTGTCAATCTGAGTTAGCGTGCATCGTGGGGTTTGCATAAATTTTGTTTGTTGTTTCTTTCACTGTGGAAACCCCTTTCACTTTTTACCACATTTGGCACGTTCAGATTTGGAAATTACTCATTGGATGACGTTGACCCAATGTGGCATTGAGGTCGATCACTATCTCAGCATTTTTTAGATAGGGAACAATAATTTCTCTCGGTATACCAAACCATTAATGATATATATTATGAATACGCAGTGGTAGAGCATCCCATAGCCAAATACAGGATTGTGTTCAATTTCTAGCTTGTTGAGTTTTCAATATAAAAACTCATGAGCATATCAATTTTGGTAAGACTGGAACCCTATAGAGAGCATAATAGCCACTCCTCTCTACCACATGAGCTAGACCGTCTTGACTGGCCGGCTGTTATGGATATAATTCACAGTACAATAATTGTAATGGCATTTCAATGTGAACTATTTTTCTCTGTTTTTGGGTTTGTTGAAGTCAGAGTTTTGACTGCAGTTTGGTGTGGGTAGGGCTGATGGTGCCAGCCGATGTGCTGCAAACATTGGAAAACGATATCAAGAAGTCTACAGAGAAGATAAGTGCCTTCCCCAAAAGTTGTGGATTTGTAATTTCCCCTTAAGCCACTCTTTGGCTCAATCATCCTGACCAGGAATTGAACTCACAACAAAACCCCAACTGACATGTTTTTTTTGTTCAATCTGAAAGTGTAACTTGTTACCTCCAATATTTTCTAGCTAGCAGTTGCTATTAATAGGATTGCAATAAAACTGCTCAAAGAACTTTATGGCTCATTGAAAGTGGGAACTTATGAATATATGTCTCCTTAATCGGCCATAGCTAGAAGCCAAAGTCATAAATAAATACAATAACATTGAGAATATTTATTGGCCAGTCAGTGCCAATAAGGTCATGGTTTCCAATATTTTTTCCTCTATACTACTATTTCCTATATTACTGCTTTACAGCGTTTCCTTTGCAACATATGGTGCAATTGCTAGTTGTAATATAATGTTATTTTTAAGCTTATACAATTTCTTGCTACAAACAAATTCTTAATAAAAACAAAAAAATGCAGTGGCACACAAAAATTAACATGGATAATTTTTCCTTGAAACCCAAAAATGGGAAGAGTATTTAGCATGTCATTCTTTACAATGTTTCAAGAAAATATGTACATACCATGTTATGCATATATTCAAATAGGTTAACCCCATATTAAAATACAAGTGTAACTCCTTCATCAAGATTACAAAACCATGGGCTTAATCATCATGAACCACAAAACCATTAAAACCTAAAAAAAATGTGTGGAAAATCACCAAAACCAATCACAAAAAACCCACCCAAAAATTCAAATAATTCTTAAAGTTAGTAACGTGTATTGTTGGCTCTAAGAACACATATCAACATACACACACAAGTTTAGTATTCACAACTAATTCATAGTGGAGTTGTAATTCACTTATGGCCCAGTTTGGATCATGTAATTCAAACCAAAAATATTTCCTACTAATGGATTATTACAAAAGGGAGGAGTCAAAATTAAAATCCACTCACCCCAAAACATGTAAACATGTAATGCAGGGAAAAATTAAGCCACTCACCCCACTACTTTCTTCTAGATTAACCAACTATTATTAAAACACCACTTTCTAGTTAACCCAAGGTCAAATTCTAAAATCATTATTAGGTTGGGGTGCTATGAACATTACTAATAAAAAAAAGTATGGACTCGAAAGACATAATATTGTATGTAATTTGAGTAGAAAAAAAAATTACCAACAATAATAATAACTATAAAATTATAATAATTTGTGTGATTTCTTAAATTGTAGTAACTTGAGATGAATGACGAAATAAGTTTTTTTAATCCTATTATATTCCTATGCTCATTTAGGAGTCATTTATCACATTTGACATTTTTTCAATTCCTATTTAATATTTAGAAAAATAAGCAGCATGACATACGCATACATGTGAAAAAAAACTTAGTCAACATAAATATTCCAACAATACTAATAATTTTTAGATTCAAATTTGAAGTGCCTAAATGTCAACATACACACATACGTTTAGTATTCACAACTAATCCATAGTGGAGTTGTAATGTAGGGCTAAAGTAAGAGAAGGATTTAACCAAAAATCACTCCTAAAATTATCCACTTTTATTCTTGAGGAGTAGGAGAAGCACAATATTCAAGGAGGTAACAATCCTTGATTGTAGTTCTATGATCATTACTAATAAAAATAATATGGATGGGAGAAACATAATATTGTATTTAATTTGAGTAAAATTATTATAAGAAATTATTTAAAATAAATTTTACTAACAAATTTAATTAAAGAGTTCATTGATTTATATCATGTCTATACGCATGTCTATTAGTTTATATTATCTATTGGCAAGTCTATTTTGGAATAGGGCTTTCATGTTTAATTATCAATATTTATTATGTCAATAATAGAGATTTAACCTCCATAAAACAAATTAACATATTATGGTTTTTTTCTCACCCTAAACATTCACACTCCCTCTCCATCTCTCCCTTGTTACTCCCTCTCTCTCTCTCCACTTCTCACTCCCTCATTCTTCTTCCCTCTCTCTTTCTCCCTCCAAATACATCTCTCTATCCCTCCCTCTCTCCTCCTCTCTCTCGTCCTTCCTCTCTCTCTCTCTCTCTCTTTTCCCTCCAATCCTCTCATTATCTTCATCCCTCTCTCCTTCTCTCTCCCCCCACTCCATCTTTGTGTCTACGTCTCCCTCTCTTACCCTTGTCTACCTCTCTCACTTGTCTCCCTCTTTCTCTCTTCATTTCTCCTCTCCCCTCTCCTTCAGTTTATCCCCATCTCTCCCTTGTCACTCCCCATATCTCCCCCTCTATCGCTCTATGTCTTGTTTCATTCCTCCCATATATATCGAGAGTTAATATATATCATTATATATTAATATTTATTATAATATAACAAATTTAATATTGTATTAATCCAAAGTTATTAAATTTAATAATTTTAATATTATAATATATTAATATGAATATTAGATTTAATAATAATAATAATCTTTTGACATTAATATTAGGGTTAATAATGTTTTTTTTGCATGGTATTAATAATAATTTGGCCCATAGGCTTCACCTAAATAAAACCTCTTTTCTGAGATTTCATAAATATAAAGAGGAGTATGGAGTTAATATAAAAAGAGGTTTTATTTTTTAACATATCTCTATTTTATTTATATTTATATTTATTTACCATGCCTCTTTCATTTACCATGGTATTTGGCCCATTGACTTGGTATGTACTTAGATGTTGATTTCTAATTATATTTGATATATTTTTATGTATTTACCATACCTCTTTATACCTCTTTTATATTTATTTATTTACTATACCTCTTTTATAAATACTGTATTTGGCCCATAGTATTTATCCCATGGTATTAATAATAAATTTTCCCATGGTATTTGGCCCATAGGCTTCACCTAAATAAAACCTCATTTTTGAGTTTTAGTAAATATAAAGAGGTTTATGGAGTAAATATAAAAATATGTTTTATTTATTTACCATACCTATGGTTTATTTATATTTTTATTTATTTACCATAACTATGGAGTAAGTATAAAAAGAGGTTTTATTTATTTACCATACCTCGTTTATTTATATTTATATTTATTTACCATACATATTTTTTGAGTGTTTGTAAATATAACTTGGGGTTAACAGATAACGATAATTATTACAAATATATTGATTAAAATTGAGTCGACATTAAAATGTTTACATAAAATATTTCTTACATTACATCTAACATCTAACATCTAATGCCTAGAAATTTCTTCAATACTCGATTGTAGAGCGTCTCGTGGCACAACAAAAATTTCCCTCAACATAAAATTTTCAACAATACTAATAATTTTTAGAATCAAATTTGAAGTGCCTAAATATCAACATACACACACAAGTTTAGTATTCACAACTAATCCATAGTGGAGTTGTAATGCAGGGCTAAAGTAAGAGAAGGATCTTACCAAATTCACTCCTAAAATTCTCCACTTTTATTGTTGAGGAGTAGGAGAAGCACAATATTCAAGGAAGTAACAATCCTTGAGTGTAGTGCTATGATCATTACTAATAAAAAAAATATGGATGGGGATGACATAATATTGTATGTAATTTGAGTAAAATTAATATAAAATAAATTTTACCAACAAATTCAATTAAAAATTTTATTGGTTTATATCATGTTTATAGGCATGTCTATTAGTTTATATTTTTTGGAAACCTAATCTTCTATGGGTAGGTGTATAAGGAAAATGGACATAATAAGTCTAAGAGACCTTGGAATATGAATCCAAGGATCACAATAATGTACTATAAATGCATCATTTATGAATAAGAAATGCATCCAACGTTTATCCTTCTCATGTCTTGTGTGTTCGCCATGGCTAAGTTTAACATGGTATCAGAGCCTAGGCCAAACATGGGAATTTTCATATTAGGTCAGCTCCCTAGCTGACAAATATATCCACTCCACCTAGAAGTTCTCTTTCACGTTGCCCTCTCTTGCATGCTGTCCAGACTGCACTCCTCCTCCATATTTAGTCAGTCAAACCTGCGTCTCATACATGCATCTCTCTCAATTTAAGGTGCTCCTCGAATATCGTTGATTTTATCTACACTTTGGTTTTGTCAAGGGTTTCTGACAATCACTGCCATAACATATCTTCCCCTACCAAAACTGTCTCTTGCAATGCGCTTCCATACTCTCCCACTATGTAGTTGATATCATAGCAACCCTTAGTGCTACATTTCCTCTCGGAAACTTAGAAAAATTTGGTTCCCTCCATCGCTTCCTCAATACACCACTCCATTGCATCTTGCACTTCAATGCAAAATTATTAGAATCAATAATTTATTTCTTCCATGCACGATCTACATGTTTTGTTTCCATACATGACTCCCTCCTCACATAGCCATGACCTATGAGAAGTGTGATACATATGCCTCGACTTGTGTTTCCATACATAATTTTCATTCCTCCAGTATTCATACGCTCCTCCCACATCAGACAAAGTCAACACACCAACTTCATCTTCAACTCCCATCTCCCTCACACAGTCAGCTTACCCGCACCTTGGCACCCCCACTCACCTCCTCCCCGCTCCCTCCTCTATTGGCTCACCTTTTCCCTGCTCCCTCCCCCGTCGGCTCACCTCCTCACCACCACAGGCCCCCTCCCTCTGCTCTACGCTCCCTCGACCTCCCTTCACTCTGCGGAAATGGAAATACAATGTATCAATATTCTCTACACAAAGGCAAAGACAACCTATTAATATTTTGCGGTGGGAGTATAACGCAGTGGGAGGAGAAGTCTCATAAAAAGGAGAGGGAAAAGAGTGATGTGAGGTATGGACATCATGGAGGAGAGGTAAGACACCATCCTACAAGGTATTATGCACATATGGAAAGGGAAGCGTATTATAGTGGCCATTTATCTTCAATCTGATGGCTTTGGTAGTCTTATCACAGACTCTAGAATGACTGTCACTTATCTGAAACAAAATTCTTATGATCTTCTGAAGGAAGCGTTGAACTCGTCGATTAATCTTCCACAAGCTAATGGCTCTGCTATATTTCCCATCATTATCTACATGTGAACCAAATCTTGCAGGCCATATCAATCCATGACAACCTGACATTCACAAAATTTCGATATAGTTTCTATCTGAAAGAGTGTTGGGAGAGACTAGTGTGTTATGACATATACCTTACTATAGTCAATCACGATTATTCTCAAATTTAAAAGGAGGAGAGGGTAAGGAAAATTTGGAGTATCGTGAGCCTTGCAATTTCGAATTCCAAGTAAACCAAGCCAGCAATGCTTTGGTGAATGATAGAAGAAAATCATTTATAAGTGTAAGTCACAATTTCTCTCTTTAAAAAGACTTTGATTTTGACTCCCTATGTCATAAGTCTTCTCTTCCCAAGGAATCAGTGGCCTCTTACGCACATATTATTCATATATATCTTTCCCATATATATTTTTCCCATGGGCATTATCTGATTAAAATTTTGTGAAACTCTTTAGTTATGTGCATCCACATATTATTAGTTGTTTGTTTTTTTTGTATATGAACGATGCAGTTGATTTTATTATAAGTGTTTTCACCACTGAATTATGTGAGTATTTGTGAGTTGGATAATTTCCTTATTATTTTACTATTGGTTGGATTAATTTGTTGGAAAATGGTTCCTATTTCTAGATTATTAGAGCTACTAAACAATGTGATACTCCATACTATGGATAATACAGTCAGAATAAACGAGGATTTCATAGTGATATCCATAGTTTTTTACAAGATGCACATGAAAATATTGAGTTTATGCAACTCGAATCATAACTTCAACAAGATAAGATACAACAGAAAAGAATACATTTTGAACTTGTTCTTGTTCAAAACAATACTTGTTTTAGGATCAAACAATCACTCATCAGCAACTAGCAAGTGATCAAGTCAGTAAAGTTGAGGTTGATCCCCATCGGGTGCCAATTTCAGGAGCAGACTCTCATAATGATACAAAAATCCAACCTGCACTGCCCAACCCCATCATCAAACCTTGGGAGGAGCATGTCCATAACAAGCACAGAAAATTTCTTAGATATGACAAGGAGGTGTCCTTTCATATTCCGGACTACTCCAAGACCATCAAATTTCAAAGTGCCATATTTATTCATGATAGTTCACCTTTATGTTGGCAATATGATGCAATGTGTTGTCCTTGATGGCAACCCACTTGATGAAGATGATGGCAACCTACTTGATGAAGTTGTCCCTGATGGAATATGTCTTGATGAACTTGTTAAAAGATGTAAATCTAATGTATATACAATGAGTACAGAAGGTAATGATGGAAGGTGTTAGCCCCCCTATGAAATTTTTGACAAGCAATTAGGGGGCTGAATTGTTGTTGAGTCTTCAAGGAATGCATTTCCCCTGAAAATATAGTCTTCTTGAAGCCTCTTTGTGCCCTTTATCCTTTGATGGTTTCCCCTCTGCTGATTCCCCTTTTAAAGCCTCTCTGCAGATGAAGAAATGCCCAAAGACCCCCCTTCCCCCTTTATTTTTCCCTCATTTAACCTCTTCTTATCCCCCCTTTTTTCTCCCCTTCTTTTTCCCCATTTACTCCTCGAATTCTGCCAAAATCCCCCCAAGATCCCTTCTAATTTCTTCCCCTGCCCTTTGTTTTCCCTTTTCTCCCCTTTATTCCTCTATCGTTCCCCTTTATAACCCTTTAAAATCCATTTAAAAGGGCCAAAACCCATGTTCCGACCTTATTATAAGGCCTAGCCCCTTTCCGCAAAGCCCCTTAACCACTTCCCCACACATGACCCCGCGCCGGGACCAAGCGCCTAAGTCCCAGGCGCTAATCGCAATCGGAAGTCGGGCGGGTGAGAAATCCCTTTGTAACGTTGAAAATTCCCGATGCGATCCATTTATAACGTTAAGTCCCGCGGCAGGTTATTCACCGTCGATCTGTCGTTTTGATCCGACGGCGGAGCGCCAATCGCAAACCCATTCCCGATCGCGATCGGAGCATGTTAAGTCCGCCCCCCCGATTGAGGCCTTCCGATTGAATCTCGGCCATCCATTCGTTTCGCGATCCAACGGTCCCGCGCTAATCGCAACACCCTCTCCGATTGATCGCAAGTCTTTTTCCCGTCTCCCGATTGCATCCCTGCCGTCGATATGCCCCGCGATCCGACGGCCCTCCGCTGATCGCAAGCCCCTCTGCTCCTCCTCCGATTGCGTGCCCCGATTAAATCCCCACCGTCTGTTTCTTCCCAGATCAACGGTCTGCGTTCAATCGCAGCCCCTCCCCGATCGCAATCGAAAACCATTTTGTGCGACCCCGATTGCGATTGAGCGATTAAATCGCAGCCGTCCATCGTCCCGTAGATCAACGGTTATCGCTCAATCGCATTGGGCCTCCCGATCGCGATCGCTTTTCTTTTGTTTTCCCTTCCGATTTGATCCTGGCCGTTGATCCATCCAGATCCAATGGCCCAGATCTCGTCGCTCCCCGCCTTCTCTCCCCCTCTGATTAAATCCTGACCGTCCATCCTTCCCGTGATCCGACGGTCATCGCAGCTTCCGATCACAGTCCTCTCCCGATCGCGTTGCCCTTCCGATTAAATCTCCACCGTTCGTTTCCGCCCAGATCTACGGTCTGCGCTCAATCGCAACAGCGCTCCGATCGTTGATCGCAAGTCCTCTTGTTTCCCCTCCGATTCAATCATAGCCGTCCATCGTCTCGCAGATCAACGGTCCTGGTTCAATCGCATCTCCAAGTTCAATCGCAATCGGAACTTTTGTGCTGTGCGCCCCGATCGCAATGGTGCGATTGCATCGTGGCCGTCCATTCCTCCAAGATCTGACGGTTCAGGTTTAAATCACCCTCCGCCTCCACCGGGTCCCACTCCATATATCCGTTCATTATTTTTGTGTTTTCCTGTGTGATTCGCCCAAACGGTAATCTTTGGGCTTTACACTGTGCGACCATTTCTCCGCCATTTTTCGTTGTTCCGCCATCGCTCCACCATCTCTCCACCTCCAATGCATTTCTCCACCACTGCCCGGGCTCTTTGATGAGTTTATTTCACTATGCAGGTAGCACAGAGAGGCCATTCAGTGGCCAAACGGGATAGCAGAGACAGGTTTAAAGGATTTGAGCCTGAAAGTGAAAGATTAATTAGTGACAACCCCGCAAGTCAAAGGATTCAAGCACCCTTCAAAGATTAAGAACGCACCTGCAAAGTCATGATTGCGCCACCTAAAAGCAGGGCACGTTTACTCCAGAAAGTACACCTTCCTACAACGCCTTCATGCCTTCTCGAGCCCTGAGATAATTAAATTCACTGACTGAAGCTCATTTCAGACAGTCCGGCAGCATTAAAGAAGCATGGAGGGCCATGCTGACCTCCATCCAGTTTATTCATTTCAACAAGGTAGAACAGAAAATCACAGACCCCAAGCGCAGACAAAGGTAATATCAGGGTTTTCCGTCAGCAAAGTGTTTTTCGTCCAGGACAAGGCATCCATACTGTTTTTATTATGCAGAATGCCCTTGAAGGATCTTTCCATCTAAATACAGCTCAAAGACAACTCAGGCATTTATGAGACAGACCCTCCTAGTAGCTTATCTTTTCCCGAATTCAAATCACCTGGAGTACAACAAGCCCAAAATGTCGAAATCAAATCTGAAGCAGATCGTTCTCTTACAAAAAGGAGAGCGGAATAAATATGCAACAGTCTCAAGCAGGATGGGCCTCGGCCCTGCATTCATTATTATGCTTAAATGTAACATTCAATGGGCACGTACCTCCTGAGTCGACCCTAGGATCATCCTTTGTTATAAAAGCACAGCAAAAACATTGTAAGGGGGTTGGTTGTTGTTAGTTTTATCAGCGAACTGCAAGTATTCTGTCCCGAGCCAAGTTTCCTGTGTAACAGTTGTATGATAGGCTGAGAAATATGATGTATTCAGGCTGAATGTAAAAGCTTTGGGTAGTGATGTACCTGATTGGTGTAGTGTTTAACATGATAAGCAGTTTTCATTGGATCCTGATCTACAGCAGTTGGTGATGTTCTTCCTATCTCTGTGTTTATTTCCATTTCATTTCACGTTCTTCTGACTGACATCTGAATGCATGATATAAGATTTACCCTTGTTAGGTACCTTATATCCCAGCTCTCTCAGTCTTGAATGTTTTCTGCTCATATGTGTGTCTGAATATTGTTTTTAATTGGCTAAACCAGTGTAGTGGATGATTATTTCCTACTCTCTGATGTGCAAGTTGGTAAAATCGGTATTCAGATGTTTTTGTTAAGATTTAATTGAAAGAGGTTATGAACATTGGGAGGTGTAAAGCCTGTCGCTGCCTCTTCATGATCTTCCCTTCCATATAAACCTTTTCGGGATCCCTCGTGTTGCCTATGGTTTTGTCCAAGCAGGTCTGGAGTTAAATGACCTCTGGCCTGATCTATAGACAGAATCAGATGGTTTTCCATCTTTCATTCTCATCACTTCGTGTTCCATCCCACCAATCAGTCTTTGAGATCCAAATTCTCTAGATGACTAGCCCAATTGAAGCTTACACCTTGAACATAAGTAAATCCTTTCTTGACTCCATTGCCCAATGGCCTTGATGTTCCCTGAGTTATCTACCTTTGCCTAGCTTCCTTCTTCACCCATCCTTGTCTTGTGATGAAACCTTCCTTCCCGATTCTCAACAACCAAACTCAAACAATCAAACAAGTAATCTTGAGCCTATAACTAGCCTAAAACCATAATTTAGAACTTCAAAGACATATATCCTTTGATAATCATAGAGAGATCCCTCTCTGGACCTAGGAGGGCTAGATCCTAAGGTCTGAAAGTGGTTCTATGTTGTCTCATCTTTTGGTCTTTGTCAACCTGGCCAAAACATGGGAACCCCAACAGAAGGAATGTCAGTATGTGCCAGAGCATGATGAAAAGAGTATGTCTCAAGGCATACGTGGATTTGTCTAGACAAAGTAGCGTATGCACGCGGGAAATAACGTGCCACCTCGCGTATGGGAAAAAGTACTCTAAATATGTAAAACCAGGGGTAACCACCATGGTATTGACCCATTGTATTGAGTAATGATTCGTCTACGTGACCCCATCCAAGAATACCATCGAAAGTAATGTGGTTTTGGCTCATGGTATTGATAAAGGGTAAACCTATATAAGGAGAAGAAATTCATTGTGCAAAGGTGTGCAAGTTGTCTGAGCTTGAGTGAATACTTCTCTCTGAAGTATATCTGAATGGAAAGGGTTACAATTGAATGATAGATCTGAATGCATGAAGCACCAAAGAAGAAAATGATGAAGAAGGGGATCTAGATCTGAAATGTATTTGTATTTGCTAGATCTGTTTATGGAATGATTAGATCTGAGATGAGGTGAACATATGTCTGAAGTAAAGGGTAAAATCTGTTTGATGTATCTATTCTGAAGAATTGCAATGACCTAAATGTCTGAAGAACTATACGCTAGTTCGCCGCAGAGTAAGCGCGTATATGCGCGGGTTTGCTGAAGAGAAAGCGCGTATGGGAAGTAAAATTAGCTCTGTAATTTGTACAGAAGTATACGCGGGTTTGTATGGTCGAAGGCGCGTATATACGCGGTATCAGTGAAAGGAAAGCGCGTATGCAAAACTAGGGTTTGCTGAAGTTTGTGGTATGAGATGTCTGATCTGTTCTGTTGGTTTACTGCTATCTGTTCTGTTGGTCTATACTACCAGCTCTGATACTAATTGTTGGGAAAAATACTGAGAGGGGGGGGGGGTGAATCAGTATTTAGGGCATACTCAAATCTTTTTACTTTTTCATGCTCTAAAACCCATACGCTACTTTAATTTATCAGTTCTGGGAAGAGTTCTGGGAATTGCACTAAGAATTCCAGTGTTGGTGGTTATCCTTAAACCACCTTTTTATGCCAAAATTTCAAAGAGCTCATTCAACCTAGTGCTGCCAAACATACTTTTCCATTTTATATTACAACTCTCTTCTTGGACTCACACATACCCCTTCGGATTAAGGTGGGGAATGTTGTACATCTAATCCTCTATGGTTAGGTGTAGAAGGAAATTGGACATAAGAATTCCAAGAGACCTTGGAAGATGAATCCAAGGGTCACAATAATGTACTATACATGCATCATTTATGAATAATAAATGCATCCAATGTTTATCTTTCTCTTGTATCGTGTCTTCACCATGGCTGAGTTTAACAATATTGTCTATTGGAGAGTCTATTTTGGTATATGCCTTTCATTTTTAATTATCAATATTTATTATGTCAATAATAGGGATTTAACCTCCATATTAAAAAAAAAAAAAAAATCGCATATTATGGTTTTTTGGGCATGTGATATTGAGAACCCATGATATTAGCTCATGCCCATGGTCTATAAAGGATTTAACCTACAAAAATATCAATAATTATTATGTCTATAGTAGGGATTTAACCTCCATAGATTATTATAGAATATCAATGGTAGTATAGACAAAATAAAGGTTGAGTGTAGTTATGTATTTTTTCCCTTTTAATCAAACAATTTAATTAAAATGAGTTATGGTTTTTTGGGCATGTGGTATTGAGAGCCCATGGTATTATCCCATGTTAATATAACAAAAATTATTTATATTCTAAGAATTTCTATGATAAACTGGGGGTGAACAACCATGGTTATGAATCTTCTTATATATATATATTGATTTTTTTTATCAACAACAATAATAATAGCTATAAAGTTATAATTTAGTTAATTTGTGTGATTTTTTAAATTGTTGCAACTTGAGATGTATGATGAAAGAAGTGTTTTCATGATTATTATATTCGTATGTTCGTTTACCATTCATTTATCACATTTGAAAATTTTCAATTCCTCTTTAATCTTTAGAGAGATAATCCTTAGAGAAATTAGAGGCATGACATATGCATACATGTGAAAAAAACTTAGTCTAACTTATGATCAAAAATAGATTTTCAAAAGACCTTTTCACCAAGAATCCTGTAAAACAATTTCAAGAAGGAATGTGATTTTTTTAAAAGAATCCATAAATTGATTGAGCACCTTGAAAAATCCCTTGGGGCACTATAATTATACATACTAAACAACTTAAATTGAAATTTTTAAAAATACGTCAACACTAAATGATATATATATATATATATATATATATATATATATATGTATATATATATATATATATATATATATATATCATGTGTGTTGATGAAATATATTTAAACCTTTTAAGAAGAATCAAAGTAACTAAATCCAAGCCTCAACGCCATGTTTCAATGCCAATTTTTAATTTGAATGACCAAAGAAAACTAAATTATATCTGTATATATCACAATCGAAATATAACTAAACACTAAGAAGAAGCAAAGTAACTAGCTAGACACTAAGAAGAAACAAATTAACTATGATGCAGGTGGTCCCTAGCCATTAAACATCTGTTGGTTTTGTACACAAATTCCATGATTGTACATGGGGACACGGGGAAAAGTAGCTGGTACCATGAAAATTGGATTATATAATGTAGGAACCCTCTGATTTGGTACCATTCCAATGGGATGATATAATGTAGGACCTCTCGGAGTTGGCACCATGCCAATTGTGTTAAGTCCCTATATTGATAGTGTAGTCCCTTATTATGTTAGTGTAGCCCCCCTTATTGTTATTGTTGTACCCCTGTAACCCTCGTATTGTTATTATTGTGCCCTTACAATATTATTGTTAGGTCGGCTAGGATTACATTGTGGCCCCACTAGGATTATATCGTGGCCCCATGGACTCCTATATATAGAAGGAGGTTTTGGTCATTTGTATCATCCAAGAATTGTTCATTAATGTAATGTATTGGAGGTTTCCCCCTCGAAGTGGCTTATTTCTAAGGTGTTGATATCTCTTTTCTTCTATTTTTGGAGCTGGTTTCACAACATTTGGTATCAGAGCTTTGGATTCTAGGGTTTCACTACTCCAAACAAGTGATCATGGAATTTTCGCTTTAGATTTTTTTCTATGAAGTTTCAGAAGCTGAATTTTTTAGGGTGAGGAGCCAACATACTAAGGAACATCGTCGCAAAATTTTAGAGCTTGGTTCGCAACATTTTCGGATATATGATCTATGGAAGTTAGGTCTTTTTCTAGGCTCCTCAATTTAATCTAAATAGGTAATCATGGAATTTGCGCTATAAAAATTTTTCTACGAAGGTTCAGAATCTGAAATTTTTAGGGCGCGAAGCTGAAATCTTGAGTAAATGCATCGCAAAATTTCAGAGCTTTTTTCGCAATATTTTCGGATATATGATCTGTGGAAGGTACTGCTTTTTCAGGCTCCTGAAATTCATCTCAAAGAGGTGATCGTGAGAAAAGCTTCATAACTCTCTCTCTGAGCATCGGATTGGAGTGTTGTAAAAAGTGGCCACAAGTGCATAGACTATAGTTTCTTTTCTATCAATTTCAGAGCAAAAAGATGAAACTGTGACACGTGGCAAGTCATACAAGTTCGATATACTAAAACAGTCTATAATTAGGTCATTGTGGGAGATTAGACATAACTTTACCTTGAAGAAGCCAAATCAGATCAAACCTGTGGCATTCAAAATAGGATTCAGAAGGCTACCTCAGTCCCAAATTTTAGATATTGAAGAGCTATAACCACAAAGATAATCCAATTTAAATATCGAGCTCTTCAAAATAAATAAAAAGGTGTGTAATTTTTTCTGAATTACATAAGTCTTGTTTGAAGAATCAATTTGAATTGATTCCAAGGGAATATTGTAGAATAGTTATTAGTATTGGGTTCTATAATGCCTAAAAAAAATAATTACATACCCATTAAGCCCTCACAAAGCTATACTATGATGCATGAAGAGGAAGAATTGCAGTATGAGATATCGAAATTACAGTACCAAGTGCAACAAATTTCGATCTTACAAAGAGCAATAGAAGATGACGTAGGTGGTTTAAAAGTAAAAATGGAGGCCATGTTGGATGGCTTGAAGGATCAAATAATAGCTAATATGGATGATAAATTAGTGGAATATCACATCGAGCATCAACAACATGTTCTCCAACTCTCAAAGGATAATCTAACTTTGGTGCAGAATCTAATGGAACAATAAGAAGATCAACATCACATTGAAAGAAGTTCTGAAGCAGTCACAGAAACAAGAACTCGACAAGTGAAATCAATTTCATATTTTATCAGCAAGTGGAATAACTTTCCTGTAGAAGATTCCACATGGGAGGATGAGAATTTTATATAGAAGCATCAAGAAATAATCAAGCGTTGAGGACAACACTTGTTTGAAGGAGAGGGGCATGTTAAGTCCCTATATTAATAGTGCAGTCCCTTATTATGTTAGTGTAGCCCCCCTTATTGTTATTGTTGTACCCCTGTAACCCCCATATTGTTATTATTTTTCCCTTACAATATTATTGTTAGGTCGGCTAGGATTACATTGTGGCCCCACTAGGATTATATTGTAGCCCCATGGACTCCTATATATAGAAGGAGGTTTTGGTCATTTGTATCATCTAAGAATTGTTCATTAATGTAATGTATTGGAGGTTGCCCCCTCGAAGTGGCTTATTTCTAAGGCATTGATATCTCTTTTCTTCTATTTTTGGAGCTGGTTTCACAACATTTGGTATCAGAGCTTTGGATTCTATGGTTTCGATGCTCCAAATCATCGTGGAATTTTCGCCATAAATTTTCTTATACGAAGGTTCAGAAGTGAAAATTTTTATAGAGCTTCCCTGTAGTATGTTTCCCAAAAACAATGAAATCATCATCAGGAAAATTACATGAATTAGAATAATCATTTTTTAACCTAGAGGCTCCAATGAATGTGAAGCAATTGTGCTCAATTTTGGGGAAAAATGGCTATTACAGGAAGTTTATTCAAGGATATGTGTTGATTACTATGTCGATGGAGAAATTTATAAATAAGGATGCCTCTTTTTTCTCAAACGAGGACTGTCATAAGAGTGTAGAGATGCTTAAGGAGAAAATGGTGACTACACCTATATTGGTATTCCTAGCCTGGAAAAAAGGATTTCATGTGCACATTGATGCATTATGTATTACGTTTGGATTTGTATTAACAAAAATAGGAGCTGGAGGTATTGATCACCCCATTTCATTTGAGAGTAGAAAATTGTCCAGTGCCGAGCATAATTACTTGACAACGGAGAGAGAAGGGTTAGATATGGTCCATGTGTTGCAAAAGTTTCGTCATTACTTTCTGGGAGATCATTTTAAGATGTTCACTAATCAATCTTCTTTGAAGTACCTGGTCAAAAAACCTGTGTTGGGGGGGAGAATTTTTATATTGCTCCTATTGTTTCAAGAATATTATTTCGAAGTGATTGTAAAGCCAGAGAGATTGAATGCAAGTCCAAACCATTTGTCCCGCATTGAAAGTGGAGATGTGTCCACTAGTTTGGAGGAAGGATTACCAGACACGCAATTATTTTCCATTAAAGATGTTGATGACCACTTCGTAGATATCACCCACTTCTTGACCACTGCAAGTGTGCCTACGAAGTATAAAGTTAAGAAAAAGAAAGAGTTAGTCTTGTGTGCAACAAAATTTACCTTGATTGTTGGCCAATTATATAAGATGAGAGATGATGAGGCGTTGAGGTGTTGTGTGTCAGAGTTTGAAACACAGAGCATACTAGTAGAAGCACATGCAAGGGTTACAGGAGGTCACTATGCGGGTAGACCAATTTTGCATAAGATATTGAGGGCTATTTTGTGGTGGCCTACAGTGCACATGGTTGATCAATATATTATGGATGAGCAACTATCACAGCTAGTTGCACTGGAGGAGGACACATTCATTGTTGGTTTCCATCGGCAAGTGCAAAAAGTGCACGAAAAGGCTTGGCATGAGAAGCACATTAGGCATAATATTTTTAAGGAGAATGATTTGGTTTTTCTATATGAAAATAATTTTGTACACCATCCAAGAAAGTTCAAAATGCATTGATTTGGACCTTATATAGGTAAGGATATCACAAAAGGAAGTGTGGTATGTCTGGATACCTTAAGTGGCAAAGTACATCCTGGGTGTGTGAATGGAAGTTGGTTAAAACCATATAGGGATGATCCCATCCCTGTGTGCACAAAATGACCACATGGTTGGAGAAGTGCCGTAGCGCCCCTAATTCAAGCATTCCTCGTTCAAGCATTCCTGATTCATGAATTCTTGAATTCATATATATATATAGATATATCACAATCAAAATATAGCTAAACACTAAGAATAAGCAAAGTAACTTGCTAAAAACTAAGAAGAAGAAAATTAACTATGATGCATGTGGTCCTTGGGCATTAAAAATTTGTTGGTTTTGTTCACAACTTCCATGATTGTACATGGGGACACGGGGAAAAGTAGTTGGTACCATGCCAATTGGATTATATAATGTAGGAACCCTCTGAGTTGGTACCATGCCAACTGGATGATATGATGTAGGAATTCAAGGAGTTGGCAACATGCCAATTGGATGATATGATGTAGGACCTCTAGGATTGTACATAGGGACACCTAGAAAAACTATTGGTTCCATACCCATACCTTCAAGATTGTATATAGGGACACCTAAAAAAAATGTTGGTTCCTTACCCATACCTCCAGGATTGTACATAGGGATACGAAGAAAAATTGTTGCTTTCATAGCCATACCTACAGGATTTTAGATAGGTAAACTAAGACAAACTTTTGGTTCCATATTTCCAACTGAATTAGGAAACTAAGACTGTAACATTTCTCTTCTATCCTCTTTTTGTTTTTCCAAAGTAACATAAAGAGGCTTGCCCAACACAACTTTCTTATCCATTTCTACCAAAGCTAGGTATACTTCATGAGGAGATGAGAATGAGACAAATCCTGAACCTTTATTGTGTCTATTAAAAGCCCTCATTACCTTGCATGAATTGATTGTGCCATAAATAGAAAACAATTATCTCAACTTGTTTTCATCAATGCTATCATCCAAATGTTTTGAATAAAGATTTGTTCTAGATTCCCAAAAAAATTTAGATTTCTTCCATGTGTTTGCAACATACCATTCCTTGCCATTTAAACTCTCAACACACTTTGCTGCATCCTCTACATTCTCAAAATTTACAAATCCAAAAAACTTTGACTTTTCTGCAGCATCCCTCATCACTTCCACATTGATAATTGTTCCATACTCACCAAAGTATTTCCACAAATCCTCATCATTCATTGACCATCATACATCTAATTACATCAAAACATAAATCAACATCTACATTGAAATCAATGCATCTAATAAAAGCAGTCAAATAAGATTAGAAAACAACTTCTACATTGAAATCAATGCATCTAGTGCAAGCAATCAAATAGGATTACAAATCAACATTTACACTCAAATCAATGCATCTAGCTCACCTAAGAAAATAGGATTAGAAACTGACATCTACATTGAAATCAATGCATTTAGTGCAAGCAATAAAATAGGATTTGAAATCACCATCTACACTAAAATCAATGCATTTAGTGAAAGCAATCAAATAGGATTATAAATCGTCTACATTTAAATCAATGCACCTAGTGCAAGAAATTTGAATTATAATTAGAAATGAAAATCTACATTGAAATAAATGAAACTAGTGCAAGAAATCAAATGAGATTAGAAATTACCATATACACTGGAATCAATGTCTACGCAAGCAATCAAATAGGATTAGAAATCATCTACATTGAAATCAATGCATCTAGTGCAAGAAATCAATTATTATTAGAAATAAATATTTACATATCTCTTCAATGCATCTAGTGTAAACAATAAAATAGGATTAGAAATCACCATCTACACTAAGAGAAATAAGAGGCATGACATACACATACATGTGAAAACAACTTTGTCTAACTTACGATGAAAAAGACCTTTTCACCAAGAATCCAGTTAAACAATTTCAAGAAAGAATGTGATTTTATTTTAAATGCATTTTCAATAAAGAATGTGATTTTTTTTGTTTAAATGCAATTTTTAATGCACAAATTGATTGAGCACCTTGAAAATCCCATGTGGCACTAGAATTCTACAGACTAAACAACTTAAATTAAAGTGTTTAAAAAATATCTAAACATTAAATGATATATATATATATATATATATATATATATATATATATATATCTCACAATAAAAATATAACTAAATGCTAAGAAGAAGCAAAGTAACTAGTTAAACATTAAGAAGAAGCAAATTAACTATGATGCAGGTGGTCCCTGGCCATTAAAATTCTGTTGCTTTTGTCCATAACTTCCATGATTGTACATGGGGACATAGGGAAAATTAGTCGGTACCATACCAATTGGATGATATGATGTAGGATTTTTGGGATTTGGCACCATGTCAATTGGATGATATGATGTAGGATTTTTGGGATTTGGCACCATGTCAATTGGCTGATATGATGTAGGATCTCCAGGATTGTACATAGGAACACCAAAGCAAATTGGTGGTTCCATACGCATACTTGCCAAGAGTTTATAACACACACTCTCTGGTCAACTTTTACATAGTATAAACCAATACCCCAGCTACTCATAAAAAGGCCAAAAAACAACATCATCATTTCTTTATAAAGTGATGGAAAACACATCATCTCTTTTACATTTATTTGCAACCCATAATTTACAATTATGGCCATGGAAAACTACTAGATGTTGGGTGTGGAGCCTGATTTTCTTCCTAATTTAGAGATCCTTGTTTTAGCTGGATGTATACCCCATGAAAATTGTACACCCTTGCACGCGGGGGGGGGGGTGCGGGGGGGACTTGTCCCCCCTGCAACGCCCCCGAAGCCAAAAATAGATGTAAAATTGCCTTGTAAAAGTATAGTAATTTCTAGTCAATCCGGGTCGTTCATTAGGCGGATGATATGATGGTAGAAGTTATGTTTAGTTTACGGTTTTTTTCCCTAGAAGGAAACCCCTCGCTTTTATGAGGGTATTTTATTGCGGCTATGTATTGTATGTGTATTATCTGAGTGGAAAACAGATAGGGAGGCTGTGAGAGACAACAGAGGATATTACATCGGATCTGTTGTAGGTTTTGTATATTCATTTTGCTAGATAATAGAAGGAAAGGACTGGCTGTTCAGGGTGGACGTAGCCAAAACTGGGTGAACCACGTATATCTGTGTCTCTCTGGTTTTATGTGTTTTGTGTGCTTGTATTTTCGACATATTTTATGTGTTGCATTACTCTGTAATATTTAATTGTCTAACAACTGGTATCAGAGCCAAAGGTATATTTGGCTGATAAACTCGTAGGAAAGAAGGGTTCCTGGTTCGAGTGGGAGCAATGGCGGAAGATGCTAAGTTTAGGGTCGAGATATTTAATAGCCAAAACTTCCTACTGTGGAAGATACAGATGGAATATTATCTGTATCAGAAAAATCTGTACCTACCATTGAGCAGAAAAGCAAAGAAGCCGGCAGCCATGAAAGACACAGAATGGAACGTTCTCGATAGAAAGGCACTCAGAATAGTATGGTTGTGCCTTGCAGCGTTAGTCGCCTTCAATATTTATAAGGAAACAACAACAAATGGTTTGATGCAAACATTGGCGAAACTATATGAAAAACCCTCACCCTCAAACAAGGTATTTCTTATGAAACGACTATTTAATATGAAGATGTCGGAAGGTGGATCTGTTGCAGACCATTTAAATGATTTTAATACAGTTACTAGTCAGTTAAGTTCTGTAGGGGTAAACTTTGATGATGAAGTTAGAGCTCTGTTATTTCTGTTCTCATTTCCAGAAAGCTGGAATGGTTTAGTTATGGCCATTAGTAACTCTGTCTCTGGATCTAGTACTTTAAAGTTTGATGATGTTGTCAGTGCTATCCTTAGTGAGGAAATGTGATGGAAAAGCTCCAGTGAGACATCGGGTAATGCTTTGAGTGCATAGTCTAGGGGAAGAAGAATGGAAAGAGGAAAGAGCTCGGGATATCGCAGTAAATCAAGGAAAGGCAGATCCAAGTCTAGATCAGGGATAGTGTGCTAGAAATGTGGAAAGAAAGGACACCTAAAGAAAGACTGTAGATCTCAGAAGGGAAAAGAAGGAGATGCACAACAAGAAAATAATCATGAAGAAAATGTGACAGGTGATGTGTTACAAGATGCTTTGATTCTTTCTTTCGAAAATGTTACTGATTCTTGGGTTGTAGATTCAGGGGCTTCATTCCATGCTACACCTGATAAGAAATATTTTCATGACTATGTTCAAGGATATTTTGGACAAGTTCATTTGGGTGATAATAAACCATGTAAAATTGTTGGAATGGGTAAGGTTCTTGTAAAACAGAAGAATGGAAACCAATGGCTACTAAAGGAGGTAAGGCATGTTCCAGATCTAAAGAAAAATCTGATTTCAACAGGGTAGTTAGGCAGTGAAGGTTGTGTTACAACTTTCATGGATAAAACTTGGAAGGTCACCAAAGGAGCTCTGGTAATAGCGAAAGGTGAAAATTTTGGTACATTGTATTTATGCAATGGTATTTCTAATTATGTTAATGCTTTAACTTCCAAAGGAGCAGATGCAACATTATGGCATCATCGACTCGGACATATGAGTGAGAAGGGGATGAAGATTCTTCACTCAAGAAATTTGTTGCCAGGTTTGAAGAATGTTGATTTGGATTTCTGTGAGAATTGCATTTATGGAAAACAAAAGAGAGTCAGATTTCTCAGAGTTGGGAAAGAAAAGAAGAGCAAAAAATTGGAGCTTGTGCATACAGATGTATGGGGACCTACTCAGGTATCATCTCTCGGTGGCTCTCACTATTATGTTACGTTTATTGATGATGCAACTAGAAAAACTTGGATTTATTGTATTCAAAATAAATTTGATGTATTTGATACTTTCAAGAAATGGAAAGCTTTGGTTGAGATTGAGACGGGAAAGAAGTTAAAGTGTCTTAGATCAGACAATGGAGGTGAATATTGCAGCAAAGAGTTTGATAGGTACTATTCAGAGCATGGAATTCATAGAGAGAAGACAGTTCCAAGAACAACACAAGAAAATGGTGTGTCAGAAAGGATGAACAGAATAATCATGGAGCATTCAAGGTGCATGAGATTGCATGTAGGATTGCCCTTACAATTTTGGGCAGATGTTGTAGATACTGTTGTTTATCTAATAAACAAAGGGCCTTCAAGTTCCTTGGATGGTGGTATTCCAGAGGAAGCATGGATAGGTAAAAAGGTAAACTACTCTTTTTTAAATCCATTTGGTTGTGAGGCCTTTGTCCATATTAATAAAGAAAATAGAACAAATCTTGAGGCAAAATCAAAGAAATGTACCTTTATTTGATATGGTGCTAATGATTTTGGTTATTGCTTATATGATTATGAAAATCACAAAATCATTAGGAGCGGAGATGTAATATTCAATGAAAAGGTCTTGTATAAGAATCAGTTGCAGGAAAATAAACAAGAAAAAGAAAGCAAGGAATACGCGGTTCTTGATGAGATAACTGAAAAGGTAAAGGTGCTTGAAAATGATAATAATCAACAACCACAGCAGCAGAAACCACCACAACAGCAACATGCACCTCAAACACCTGAAAGTGGTGTTAGAAGATCTACCAGGATAAGTAGACCCCCTGAACGATACTCTCCTTCATTATATTATTTATTATTGACTGATTCTAGTGAACCCGAATTTTATGAAGAAGCAATGCAGGTTGAAAGAAGGAAGAAGTGGGAGCTAGAAATGGATGAAGAGATGGACTCCTTAATGCATAACCAGACTTGGGACTTATTCAGGTTTCCTGTAGGTAAAACTACATTGCAGAATAAATGGGTTTATAGGCTAAAGGAAGAAGATGGAGGAAAACATAGGTACAAAGCTAGACTTGTGGTGAAGGGGTTTGCACAGAAGAAAGGTATTGATTTTGATGAAATATTTTCTCCTGTTGTTAAGATGACTTCAATCAGAACTATCTTAAGTCTTGTAACAGCGGAAGATTTACATCTTGAACAGTTAGATGTAAATACAACATTTCTCCATGGATATTTGAAGGAAGAGATATACATGCAACAACCAGAAGGATATGAGGTCAAAGGGAAAGAAAAATTGGTGTGCAGGTTAAAGAAGAGCTTGTATGGCTTAAAACAGGCTCCAAGGCAGTGGTATCTAAAATTTGACAAGTTTATGTCTGAACAAGGTTATACTAGATGTGAATCTGATCATTGTGTTTATCTAAAAAGGAAAAATGATGGAATCTATATTATATTGTTATTGTATGTAGATGACATGCTTGTTGCAAGATCTAACATGCAGGAAATAAATGTGCTCAAAAGAAAATTGGAAAATTCATTTGCAATGAAGGATTTGGGAGCTGCAAAACAAATCATTGGTATGAGGATAACTAGAGACAGGAAAAATTGCAAATTAACACTGTCTCAGAATGAGTACATAGAAAAGGTGTTGAAAAGATTTAATATGCACAATGCAAAACCTGTTAGTACACCTTTTGCTAGCCATTTCAAACTTAGTAAGGAGATGTGCCCAAAGACCCAAGAATACATGGATTATATGTCTAAAGTTCCATATGCATCAGCAGTTGGAAGCTTAATGTATGCAATGGTCTGCACAAGGCCTGATATTGCACATGCAGTGGGAGTTGTAAGCAGGTACATGAATAATCCGGGAAAAGAACATTGGATGGCAGTAAAATGGATTCTCAGATATTTGAGAGGTACCACAAATCAAGCATTATGCTTTGGTGGTTCAAACATTGCTCTACAGGGATATGTTGATGCAGATATGGCAGGTGACAAAGATAACAGGAGGAGCACTTCAGGATATGTATTTACTATAGGTGGAACAACTTTCAATTGGGTTTCAAAAATCCAAAGTGTTGTTGCACTTTCAACAACAGAAGCAGAGTATGTTGCTGCTACAGAGGCTAGTAAAGAAATGATTTGGTTACAAAGGCTTATGGATGAATTGGGTAAGAAGCATGATATGGGCACGTTATACAGTGATAGCCAAAGTGCCATTCATCTTGCAAAGAACTCAACATTTCATTCCAGGACTAAACACATACATCTCAAGTACCATTTCATATGGTCAGTATTGGAAGATGGAGAGTTGAAGCTGGAAAAGATACACACTAGCCAAAATCTTGTAGATATGCTAACAAAAGTTGTAACCAGGGAGAAACTGAAAATGTGCTCAGTTTCAATTGGTCTTCAAGGATGATGATGAAGATGAGGAACAACCAGGTCCAAAGAGGAGTCATTGTCCAACAAATGAAGTAGCAATGGATTTGGTACAATCAGTCTCCAAGTGGGAGATTGTTGGGTGTGGAGCTTGATTTTCTTCCTGATTCAAAGATCCTTGTTTTAGTTGGATGTATACCCCAGGAAAATTGTACACCCTTGCATGCAGGGGGGGTGCGGGGGGAATTTCCCCCCCCCGCGAGGTCCTAGGGCCAGCGGTCCCCCGGTGGGGGTTTCGGGGGCAGTGCCCCCGAAGCCAAAAATAGATGTAAAATTGCCTTGTAAAAGTATACTAATTTCTAGTCAATCTAGGCCATTCATTAGGTGGATGATCTGATGGTAGAAGTTATGTTTAGTTTAGGGTTTTTGCCCTAGAAGGAAACCCCTCACTTTTATGAGGGTATTGTATTGCGGCTATGTATTGTATGTGTATTCTCTGAGCGGAAAACATATAGGGAGGCTGTGAGAGACAACAGAGGATATTACAGAGGATTTGCTGTAGGTTTTGTATCTTCATTTTTCGGGATAATAGAAAGAAATGACTGGTTGTTTGGGGTGGACGTAACCCAAACTGGGTGAACCACGTATATCTGTGTCTCTCTAGTTTTATGTGTTTTGTGTGCTTGTATTTTCGACATATTTTATGTGTTGCATTGCTCTATAATATTTAATTGTCTAACACTAGATCTAGAAAAAACATCTTTTACAGAATAAAGCAGACCACCATGAATGTGGTGGATTCGTTCATTGAATAGTTTCACTTGCTAGCCTATTTATCGACACTTTCTCGGCATGGAGCATTTGACATGTGTCTCTCTAGTGTTGCAGTGACTACAATGATTCTTTCTCCTGCAAAATTTTTGGGTCGTCTTGGAGTGATTTCCCCTGGTGTGCCTCTGATAGGTGTTCTTGGGACCCTTAATATCACTGGAATGTGATGAAGTACTCTCATCATTTGTCGTTGCTTGGCCACTAGCTGTTTTGGAGAATTCCCCAAATTCCTTTCTAACATACCCAAGTCATACATAACGATGCAATTCCTCTACTTTGATGGGGTTCATGATGACTTGGCCACTAATTTTGAGGCCCTTTCCTTGATACCCCATTTTATGCAACAGTTTTGATCCAATCCCTGTAATATGTTTCCCAAAAACCCCAAAATAATCATCATGAAAAGTACATGAGGCCGAAGAATCATTTTTTACCTCATGCTGGCTGTGTCCCAAATTCTCCAAGCCCTCCTCCTAGGCTTGTATTTAATGTTGCAAGCTTTGTTTCTCCTTCTCTGCTTCTTGTAGGATTCTCCTTAGTTCAACATTATATGCCTGAATTTTGTGGTTCATTTCTTCAAGTTCTTGGATCCATGTTGCGTTTTGTGCCCTCTTCATTTTTGGTGCAACATTTGCTAAAAAAAAAATTTCATCACCCAAATATGAACCCAATTTTATGGGTCCATCTACTACGATCCCAAAATCTGCAATCTTCATTTCGTTACCTAAATTTGACCCCAATTCAATTTTTCCATTGCCTACAAATCTCGCAGTTGTGGCCCTTTCATCCTCCTCTTATTCATAATCTTAGTCTTTTTGTACTATCACAACTTCCTTTCGCTTCTCTCTTCCGTCGTTCCTCTTAGGCCTCAATTCTAGGTGCAGTTTCTAGAAATTATCCTCATCATGCCCTTCTTTATCACAATGAGTACAAGAGGTATTTTCTCCTCTTCTCTTAGTTGTTGCTGCTCTTTTAGGGTGGGCATCAGTTATCCATGCATCCCCTCTGATTTCAAGATACATGGCCTTCACACTATCTACGTAAATAGTAGTAGGCTTAAATAATAACAATGAATGTCATATGTAACTACGTAAAGAACCAATATACTTAGTTACAATTTCAGGTGAATCTAATAGAATGCCCAAATTCAATGCTTCTTTAAATTTTTCAGTGAAGCTTTGCACATTTTGACCTTTTCCTTGCCTTAAATGTTTCTATTCCATTGATTCCTTTTGTTTATAGCCCAAAGGGTAAAATTGATCTTTCAATGTAGAAACAAAGTTGGACCAAGAAGAAATAAGGTTACCCAATTTTTTGTTGCCTTTATGCAACTTGCTCTCCAAAAAAACGAGAGCGGTGCCACTCATCTGAACAGATGATAAATGGATATTTTCCTCATCTTCCTTGATTTTTTTAATCCCAAAATAAACCTTGATCTGTCTAATCCAATTGTTAATTTTTTCCGCATTACATTCTCCATTAAACATGGGAAAATCAAATTTTACTTGCAGCTTAAAGAATGGTTTCTTAGATGTATTTCTTTGATTTCTATGAGAATGATGAGAAGAAGAGGAAGAACTTTCACTATTAGATGGAGACGAAGGAGGCCCTTCTCATCCTCCTCCATGGTTTACTGATGCATGATCATCTAGCCCGTTCTCCTCTGGTTTCAATGTTATCTCAATATTTTCTAACAACTTGTCGACTTTCTCTGCCCTATTGTAGAAATCCTTGTAGTAGTTTCATTCTTCTTCCCAGCGAGCTTGGTCATGTTCCATGTTCTATCTTCGTGGTGCACACCCCTCTTTGGGATGAAAGGACTTAAGCTTTCCTTCGCCTCTTTGGATATTTTTCCTAGTTTACATATACTCATGAAATTTGCATCTAAAAATACCTGCTATGATACCACTTTGATCCAAGATATTTTCGTTACAAATGCGTAAAGAATTGCATGTGACAGAGCATGTTAACCAAGAAAAATATAAATACATAAAACGAAGAGAAAAGAACATATCAAGCATGAAAACATGGCACAAGGGATTGATTATGGATTTCTTCCAACTTGGACTACATCTCTAAGCCCTGCTCAACAGTGTGAAGGCCTTCTTTCATTAAGTGGCATTAGATAGAAAAAGTAAAAGTGAAATTTACATAAAATATCCTTATACCTCCAAGCTAGAAGGTGGCCAAAAAAATGAGAGTCTAGGTGTTGAAGCTAACATCACCACTGAGTTCTTAGCAAAAATTCGTGCAGAAATGACTATCCACATGTCCAATTCGGAAAATTTTCCTTTTTGCACCTCTCGAAATATTTTTTGATACCCCAAGATTCCTTGGGAAAATTCTTGGCCTCCTATGAGGCTCAAGGTTCCGCATCTGCACAAAAATCTGCTCTGTTGCCGCTCCTCCAGGTGCAAATGAAATTGTGAAGGTTATATAAAAGGCACAGGCGGAGCCACCAAGAAACGATCTCGTGGCTCATTGGTGGTGGAGCCAACTAGGTCAGTGGAGGTCAGGGTTGGTATCCTTGCCTCCCCAACTTGGAAACATGTTTTATTAACTTGGAAATTTGATGTTTGTTATGCAGAATTATGAATTATGGATAAAACACATTCCCTAAATGTGGTGTTATGCATTTATAACAATAGATAAAAGAATTTGAAGACACTTTCTCTAAGAGTAAATAGACACACAAAAATATAGAGGAACTTGCTTGTGATCCAAGTGGTTCCTATTCTCCTTCTGTCGCTCTTGTTGTAGCTTCCAATCCAACTTAGATCACTAAACTAGTTCCTGCAATTATAAACAGTAAACAAAAAAGATATTGCAATATACAGATGGATATTTATCTTAATCAGTTAAATCAATTAAAAATGAAACATGTATATCAGTTAAGAATCCATGATATGAAAAGTAAAAACATAAACAGATACACATAAGGGAAAATGAGCAGCAATCTTTATTAATGGATAGAAGGGGGAGGTTACAACCAGCGATCGATTTGATGTCACCAGCTCTAGTATCATCCCAGCCTCATCACAATAAACATCTCACCAGTAGTATATCACTCTTATCACACACTCAACTGAGAATCCAATAGCATTTATTTACCCAATTTATTCCTTCCCTATCACTAGGATCTGTGCTTAATTTATAGGGCAACTGAAGGTAGTTTCTCAATCAATGACTTTCTAATAATATGACAGACATGTTCCCAAGCTCATAGGTGTTATATGGACACATGCATTTGAATTTTGACACATATGGACTTTTCTAGAAGGCATTGGCCAGGTGGAGATTCTGGAACAGTGAAAATTTCACTCCCATTTGACCAAAGCACTCTTGAATGTCGGGAAGTTATTTGCAGAGCACCCTTGAATGGAGGTAACTTCATATGCAAAGAAGTTAGTCCCTTGAGAGGCTACGTTGGTGAGTTCATAGGTGATATAACATATACTTAAAACCTTGGAAACCTTGGAATGGAAGTCATGAATGGTTTGTTCTTGTCTTAGGGAATTTAGCAACTAAAATGATAGGGGATGATAGACCCTATTTCATTGGTCCTAGGGATTATGTCCAGTTTGACTAGGTCATTGGGAATTATTCCCAAATTGACCTATAATAGCTTCCCCCTAAAGCATGAAGTTATAATAATAACAATATTTTTCGAATGACATGCTTTACGATGTGATGGGCTAGAACTGAAGCGGAATGGCGACCTAAATCAATCTTACAATACACTACATCATGAGATATTCTCTTGATCACAAATTTATGAGGGAAGGAATTCCCATGCTCAACACATAAACTATCTAATAACATGTACATAGTGCAGAAACTCATCTACATTGGAATGTTGCCCAATACAAACATGCCTACAGATATAGGCCCATGTTCGAATGACGATGTATGGAAGGTCACCGTACAGATGATGTGTAAAACAATGCTAAAATCGTAGCCCGGATGGTTGACACTAGATCCGGGGTCTTCTTATCTCGTTCACTCGATCGTTCGAGTACAAGTCTAGCCATGCGAATATATGATTTGTAGTCGAACATGGTAAGACATCGTTTGATTACCAGCCAATGATGTGATGTAATATTCCAAAATTTTCATGCAGCAAATTGGAATATTAATTTTTTTTTATTCCACTTAGGAGGTGAATAAAATGGCTAAAAGGCCCATAAGTAGGAATAAGATCCTTCATAGTGTGAAAAGGATCAATGGAGCAGTTTTATTTTGCACCTTCTAGTGTGAAAAAGGGAAAATGCATGAGGACAAGGTCTAGTTTGACCAAGTCAATAGCGCTGCCTAAGAGGTGTAGCTTGCATGAAAAGACAACGCAGTTTGAGAGGGAGGAATATTATTTGTGGAAGAAATCCTAATGTGTGGGGTCCACGGCAAAGAGACATTCACTTTTATAAAAGGTGGAGGAGGCAGCCGTAGTGAGATATCTTTGAGCATATTGATTCTAGTCTAAAGACTATTTGCATACTCCGGCTATTCAGCTGAGTTGCAGTGCTGCTTAGCATGAGAGATTCTTGTTTAGGATTTCCTCTCCTCCTTGAAAGGCCTCTTGAAGGATTGCACTTCATTTCTCCACATCTTGGCTCAAGGCCAAAGCCACTACCATCAGTCACTGCATTATTTCTACTGAAGTATAATGTAGTGTTGTTGGGTGTTGCAGTGGAGGGTTCCACCACACCTTCCCTTGGCTCATATTTCAGAGGAGGGAGCTCCTATTCCTCCACGAGGTTAGTGAAGGGGATTTCAGAGCTGATTTTCATATCTTGGCATCAGGCCAAGCTTCTCCCTTCATCAGCAGCACAGTCCAGCCCCTTGACTGCGTTATTCTAGAGTGCATCTGCAGTGAGAGGTTGCACCAGCTTCTTGGGGGGCAAGATCTTCAGTGTTGGGATCATCCTTGCATTGAGAGATCCATTAGAGGAGGTTTATTTTAGATTGTACATCTTATTCAGTCATCTCCATTTTATTATAGTTTTGAGTTGCAGCTACTGCCCAGCAACTCCGACATTTCTACAGAATTGCCATTTGTACATGTATTCTAGCCAATCCTCTCGAGGATTGTTGTATTAGTGTTTTTAGGGGTTGAGAGCTTGCTCCCCCTCATTTCTTTGAGTTTATATTGACTTATCATTCTATTATCATGTATTTTTTTGCAGTGTCTTCTATAAACTACGTTATTTTAGCCAAGGCTTTTCATATGTAGCAGTGCTCTTGTATTTTCTTGTATAGGCTCTATTGAGGCTTCCATTGCCTAGCTAGAGAGATTGATTCCTCCACACATTGTATACATTTGCTGCTATATCAGATATTTTTTGGCTATATGTTTCTTCATGTTTTCACAGCTATAAAATAATGCTGTCATTCCATTACTTGTGCTTGCAATTGTTGCAATCCCTCATTGGGCATTTTCTGAGGATATCTAGTAGTGGGAGATTTGTTTAACCACTCTAGAAGGATTTATTTGGAGCCTCCACTTGTATTTGAGACTTAGATACATTTATCTAAGGGATCCAGGTCCTGGTTTCAATTCCTGTAGCATCCATTACTGGAAAATGTGTTTTCCAGTCATGCCTTGCTAGCTGTTCCGAATTTGGAATATTATAGTGGTATCGAAGCTGCTTTCTTGGCTTAGCCTATGAGTCTAAGCCCAAGAATATCATAATATTGAAGAGGATGGGATTTATCTCATCATATTTCAGATCCATGAAGAACCTCCCCAAGGAGAATAAGCAGAAAGAAGAGGAAGAGCCCTGCACTTCCTATTCTCATCGAGAATGAGACAAATAAATAAGCAGGACAAAGACTCCATCTTTTGGAGAAGAAAAAGAAAAATAAAAAGGGGATAAGATTAAAAAGCTTCTTCCTAAATCTTTACATATGATTCATAAATAATTTGAGGAGATCTAGAGGGAGATGTGTAAAGAATATCCAAGAGGGTTTGTACCAAAGGAAAACTCTAGATTTGCACATAAGGAGTGTGAGCAAGCAACTACACACCATCTTGTACAACGCAGTCACATGCCCAATATTGCCAGAAGGGAGATGGAAAGAGAAGAATAGGTTGCTAGGAGGGAAACCCTTAGCGATTTCTTGAAGGAGTATGAGTCTCAAACTCATAAATTCAGAGATTATCTCAGTTTTTCATAGTTTTGCAAGATGAAGGTGAAGGAAAAAGAGCAGCAGGATAGATTTCATCTATCTACCTTTGAAGGTTCACCTATATGTTCAGCCAAAGCTTGGATGGAGGAGTTAGAGACCTTCTTGCAGCAACACCAAATGTCGAAGGATGAAGCCATAAAATTTGCAGCGCTGCATTTGAGAGGTAAGGCGTTTGCTTGGTGGATCTTTGAATCTTTTTCTTTAAGGAATGTAAACATTGCATCTTATGCAAATTTCACTAAGGCATTAGAGAAAATATTTGATAAAAAGATTCATGAGACACACATGGTGGAAGTAAACAAGAAAAATCAAGAAAAACCCTTGCATGAAAACTTTCACCATACTTTTCCAGAAGAAAGATTTTATTCTCTCATCCTTGAGCAAGGAAGCATGGAGATTAGTTTTTCAAGGAGGGATCCAATCATTGGAGAGTTGCCCACCCATGTTGCAGAGATTGAGGGAAACAACACTGTTAGATCTAGAGTTGATCTAGCACCTCATGCATAGGAAGGAGGATCTCTTGCTCCAAATAGAGGGATGCTTACATATTTCTAAGGAAGTCCCCAGGATCTCATGTGTGGAGATCAAGGCACAACTCATGTTCTATCTGTGCCATTGTTGAGAAGGTGTGGAACCATGGAGACATAAGGAGAAGGTAGGGAGGAGACCCAACATCATGAGATGAGGATTACACATCCCTATTCATTTATGGAGGCTGATGCACCTAAGAAGGTGATTGGATTGCGCAGTGGAAGCATGGAGAGCCTTCTCCATTCATCTATTCAGTCATCTCTTGTTGAGGATGTCTCATTTCATGGAGACATTTTTCCAGGGAGACCACTAGACCAGCAGAGGAGGATGGATGCTTCACATGTTGGGGCACCACTCATGGATTTTAGGAGGGTGGAGACCTTCGTAGAGCTTGATACAGCACTGGGAGTCTGGGGTAGACTCAAGGAGAGAGGGAGCATTCTCTCAACATCATCAATACCCACTTCCATTTCATATTTTGCGCTATGGCAGAAGCAGCAGGGGAAGGATAACAGCCTTCCAACTTGCGTCTTTGACATGAGAGATGTCAAAGGAGAGGGTAGCCATATGAAAAATGTTTTTCATGAGAGATCATCAACGTTGTCACTATGGAGGATAGATCCATATTATAACTCCCATCTATTGGTGGAGTATTCCAAGGATATTTTCACTTGCATGATCTTGGATGACCAGCTGCATGAGGAGGGATATTCAGTCGAAGATGGGGTCATATTTTATCATGACAGGATCTTCTTTCCTAGAGCCTCCAAACTCAAGGATAAGTTGTTACATGCAGCTCATGAGGAGTTCCTTTTCAGCCACACCCATTCTATGAGAGCATACCACACCATCATGAAGGGGTATTTTTGGATGGGCTTTGAGGAGGAGATATATCAGCATATGAGTATATGCATGGACCTGATGGAGATGGAGGAGAGACATGACTCTTTGAGAGAGTTAGCACAACCACCTATTTTCTCTTTGAAGATGAGAGGAGACTCACTTATGAGCCACTCCACTTGTATGAGCAGAACATATGGTAAGGGTGATATTATTTTTATGATTATTTATATGATGTATGTCCCTTAACCATACATGTGCAGGATGTTGCTCCAAGGAGGAGAATTCTTTATTTATAGCTTCATGGTATAGTTGAGGCCATAAGCACGATTGATGGGCCTTCCCTAAGGGGACTTGGGGAAGATAGATATTATGGAGGACATGCTCTTTGTATACCTTACATCATTTACTTCCTCCATACTTATGAGGAGATTGGAGCAGCAGGCAAGTGGTTGAGAAGCCACTCATTTGATCAGTCTCTATTGCAGTTGAGGGTCAAGCTACGTTATTTGCATCTGAGGGACCATTTTCCTTCACATTTGTTGCATATGGCAGCAAGCATTATTCTCATCTTTGCTCCTTATGGTTCTATTGTTGTTGTCTTTATGAGGAGCATGCTTGGGAGAGAGACAAATTGTGTGTATGTGTCCTTCGAGGGAGAAATTCCTCAAACTTTTTGCACTACATGTTCTAAGGGGAACATCAGACATGATATGGTTACCTTGAATACACATTTGTTTCTTTATGAGTTGAGCCATATGATGGAGATGGTGCCATATGATGATTACTTCCAACTCATCCTATATGGGGACATTTGGGCCAGCATGATTTGCAGTGTTGGAGGAGAGATATTTGGAGATCTAGTCTTCATATTGCCACATGAGGGCAAGTATTTTGTAGCCCAGGATCAACACTTTCTCTACACTTATAATAAGTGGAAATATGGATGGCATTGGGTAGGCTACATTGCTTACCATGTGCATATTTTCATCCCACCTACTTTGCCAAAGCCAAAGGTGGATGATAGCTTTCAGGAGTTACCTAGTTGGAAGAGGACTCATTTTGCATGGATCATAGCTTGGAGATGGAGGATCCATATGGGAAATATAGCTCCCATTTTATTTCAAATCCCATTCTTCAAGGGGACCTCTAGACATCACTTTGTTATCTTCTTGAGTATTTCACTTTTATATGATGATGGCTTGATAGCTGACTTGCATGCTGATGAGGAGCAATGTGGAGACTTGATTGATGAGATAAAATCACTTTCCTTGGAGGATATCATCATATGGGGATGCTATAGGAAGAGGAGAAGAGAACTCAGTCTATCCTTGCACTTGCTTGAGGACAAGCAATCTTTGAGAGGGGAGGACTGTAATATTCTAGAATTTGCATGCAGAAAATTGGAATATTAATTTTTGCTGATTCCACTTAGGAGGTGAATAAAATGGGTAAAATGCCCATGAGTAGGAATAATATCCTTCATAGTGTGAAAATTATCAATGGAGTAGATTTATTTTGCACCTTCTAGTGTGAAAAGGGGCAAATGCATGAGGACAAGGTCCAGTTTGACCAAGTCAACAACGCTGCCTAAGAGGTGTAGCTTGCATGAGAAGACAACGCAGTTTGAGAGGGAGGAATATTCTTTGTGGAAGAAACCCTAATGTGTTGAGTCCATGGCAAAGAGGCATTCACTTGTATAAAAGGAGGAGGAGGTAGCGATAGTGAGATATATTTGAGCATATTTATTCTAGTATGAAGACTAATTGCATACTCTGGCTGTTCAGCTGAGTTGCAATGTTGCTTAGCACGAGGGATTCCTGTTTAGGATTTCCTCTCCTTATTGAGAGGCCTCTTGAAGGATTTAACTTTATTTCTCCACATCTTGGCTCAAGGCCAAAGCCACTACCATAAATCACTACGTTATTTCTGCCGAAGTATAACATAGTGTTGCTAGGTGTTGCAGTGGAGGGTTCCACAACACCTTCCCTTGGCTCATCTTTCAGAGGAGGGAGCTCATATTCCTCCAGGAGGTTAGTGAAGGGGATTTCAGAGCTTATTTAAAAATATTGGCATCAGGCCAAGCTTCTCCCATCATCAGCAGCATGGTCCAGCCCCTTGATTGCGTTATTGTAGAGTGCATCTGCAGTGAGAGTTTCACCAGCTTCTTGGAGGGAAAGATCTTCAGTGTCGGGATCAGCCTTGCATTGAGAGATCCATTGGAGCATGTTTCTTTCAGATTGTACATATTATTCAGCCATCTCCATGTTATTACAGTTTTGAGTTGCAATTGCTACCCAACAACTCCGGCATTTCTGCAGAATTGCCATTTGTACATGTATTCTAGCCAATCCTCCCAGGGATTGTTGTATTAGTGTTTTTAGGGGTTGAGAGCTTGCTCCCTCTCATTTATTTGAGCTGATATTGAATTATCATTCTATTATCATGTATTTTGTTGCAGTGTCTTCTATAAAATATGTTATTTTAGCCAGGGCTTTTCATATGTAGCAGTGCTCTTGTATTTTCTTGTATAGGCTCTATTCAAGCTTCCATTGCCTAGCTAGAGTGATTGATTCCTCCACAAATTGTATACATTTTCTTCTATATCAGATATTTTTTGGCTATATGTTTCTTCATGTGTTCATAGCTATTAAATAACGTTGTCATTCCATTACTTGTGCTTACAATTGTTGCAGTCCCTCATCGGGCATTTTCTGAGGACATCTAGCAGTGGAAGATCTATTTGATCACTCTAGAAGGATTTATTTGGAGCCTCCACTTGGATTTGAGACTTAGATACATTTATCTAAGGGATCTAGGTCCTGGTTTCAATTCCTGTGGCAGCCATTACTCAAAAATGTGTTTTCTAGTGATGCCTTGCTAGTTGTTCCAAATTTGGAATATTACATGTGAGCTGTTAACAAACGCGAGAGAACCACCATTGATGTCAATGGCACTCAAGGTACTGCAATACATTTCATAAGGCGTGAATAGATGATTTGATTTTGAATGAAAAACAAAATCTTTAGGTGAAAAATGCAGAAGCGAGGATCTTATCGATGTTGTAACAAGCCTCATGGTACTGGAAGATGATTTTTCTAAGTAAACTTCCTAGATGATGATTTGACGTTGAAAAGAAGTCACTTTATCGAAAAATGGGAGTTACTAATTTTGGAGACAAAATATGACTTGATATAGCAATTTTCAAGGATGACTGTCATGAGAATTAAGGTTTCTGAGTGTTGCAGAAGGATGAGTATTCGCTGGATGACTTCTCTTGAACATATCGGCGACATTGAGATGAGTTGGCAGCATTGAACCAAAACCCATAGGTATGAATGAACCATCAAGATGATTACCCAACCCAAATAGTCGCGATGATGGAGTGAAGTGTCATGTTCAAGAGTGACCTGCTACCGTAAAGGTTTTGTTCACATTCCAAAATTTTCCCCGGTCATTTGTTGATGAGTACCTCTTTATTTTTTAACAAGCTTGAGGAGGATAAGTTATGCTTGATCTATAACTCAACCCTTAGGGAGAATAATGTATCGCTATTTAATAATTTAATGATTCAAGCAATTAATGAAACTCGATTCTTGCCATGATAAAAAATCTCGTCATTATTTTATGTTTTAAAAAGCCTAATGATAGTGACAGCATGATCCTTTTTCATATTTAGAGAGTTTGAAAAATAGGATGAAAGAAAAATCCATAGGTACTTTTTCGTAAAGTTGTCGCTCAGATCTGAAAAAGTGTAAAATAATATCTGAGAGAACCTCCTAGCCATGTTCGACTAAGGCATTCCATTTTCATAAATAATCTATCTCAGTGCAAAAAAGGGTTAAATTTATACTGAGTAGATATCAATTCATTTACTTTTACGAGCTAGAAAATACAAGTGCTCGACAATCTTTTCACATTATCGGAGTCTAAAAAGAGCTAAAAGAAGACTCCAGGATTCCTTTTTCACTATTATCGAAGCTCGAAAAAGAGATAAAAGTGCGCTTCAAGTCCTTTTTCATTTTTATCAAAGCTCAAAAAATAAGGATAAAATTATGCTTTGTGGTCAAATAATTCTTGAAATAAATGTGCACGACTAATCTTCTCATCAATTGCAAACCTGTTCAGAACAACATCAAATGGATTAAAAATACTTGTTTCATGATAAAAATAGAATAAAATCATAGTCATAGCAATAAATATGATTTGCAAATAATCAAATGACTAATTAAAAGAGCTTTACTTTTCATTTTTACCATTCAAAAGTTACCATTTTCATTTTGGAGATCTGAACCCGTTTTTTCCCTCGAACTTCAACAATTGATTACGATCGATTCTATGGAAATTTTTCATCGCCGTTTGATCTAGGTTGGTGGCATGAACCCCCTCTTTCTTTCAGTAGTCATTTCATTTCATTTCATTGCAATTTTTTAGGGATTTGGGCCCCTTAGGGTAAATTATTCTTCCAAAGAGGGCAATGCACCCTTGGGCAGTGAAAACTGCATTGTAAAGCACTCAAAATGAAGCATAGGTGCATATGCAATGCACTATCTATTGACCAAGACTACGTTGGGCACAATGTTGATTTTTTATTCTTACATTATACCCAAATTTGCCTAAATTGTTTCATGAAAAGGAGTCTAATGAGTCTTATGGTTATGTTTCAGGGATTCATCAGACTAGAATGACGATTACTTGGAGAGAAAGAGAGCATGAAGTAAAAAATATGATTGCCCTTAATGATCCGGGTGCTATAAGAGCCCTAAGAGATTATGGGTTATTAAAATACTTCCATTTATCAGGTATGAGGCAACAAATAGAACATTTTGAGTTCCTTGTTCATGCATGGGATCCGAAAATTGAGGAATTTCACATTATGAACAAAGTGGTTCCTATTACAGTGGAGCACATATATTTTATGACAGGCTTATTGAGGAGAGGCTTACCCATTTCTCTCTCAGGGTCTACTCTTGGAGGAGAGATAGTGAGAGACTATATTTTACAATATTTCTATCCAGAGGAAGAGCTAAGAAAGTATGGGAAAATAAACATCTGTGACATTCGTGATTTTCCTTTGAGAACCATTCTATTCATGATTGCAAAGCTTGTTGGTACCGTGACACTACATGTAGCGAACATATCTTATATGCCGTATGTGCTAGAGTGCATGGAACCAACAATTTTCAACTGGTCTGAAGCTATACTTTCTCAAATAAAAAACAAATAAGTAGGGAAAAGGGAGAAAGGAAGAAAAAATTCAGTTATGGTTCGATCCTCATTTCTTTTGACTTAGGGTGGATTCCACTGATGCAACCTCAACATGAGACATTGGGTGTGTATAACCCTAGAGATCCGAGGATGCAGATATGGGTAGAACGGATGGCTAGACATGCAGGTCAATCATCCATCTTGTTCTCAACTACATTCTTCACCTGGTTCAGGGGACAGGCTATCGTCATTGATGAGTATACATATGCAGGTGTCGATTTCTGAGGAGATCCAGACTTAGCTTTACCATAAGGCACTTAATGCGATGCAATCAGTAAGAATTTTTTGACCATGTTTTTTTATTTTTCTAAGTTTTATACATATTTTTGTATTTTGATGTTTTCCCAAGCCTAAACTAAAGTTTTAATGTAATGTAGATGTGGGTCGAGTTCAACCAATGGAGGAACAAGAGCATGGATCGAATGAGCCAACAAATAGGGTTTTCGAGAGAGAATTCCTTTAAGATTTAGACATGGTTGATACTCTTACTGAGCTTCAGCAGCACATAGAGGGGCTGACCTTCGGGATTCCGAATTTCTGAATCGAAGGGTTACCCATTCGACTGCAGTGTCATACTATGGTTGTTCCTAACCGCTGGATGCAGTTACTGCATAGGATAGATAGATTGATAACATGTTACCATAAGCATCACTAGTTTAATTTTGACATGCTGCATACATTTTGAGGCCAGATGACCAATGTGTCTTGGGCACAAATTTTGTAAAAACCTATAACTATATATCTATTTGATTTCAGTTTTTTCTTATGTTTATTGCACAATCCTATTCAATTATGTGAATGTATATTTACATGTGTTGCAAATTTCTATTTATAACATAATTTTCTAGAGAATCAGTCAATGTGTTCAAGTTTCTGGAAATGTGTTGATATTGAATAAAATTAAACTGTCTTTCCAAAAGTCGAACTCTTAGGAACGTATGATGCAGTGTTGGATTTATAACATTATGAACACTATTAAGTTGTAATACCACAAGTTGTGAATATAACCTTATGACGATGTAGATAATACCAAATGAAATGGCATCAGAGAGAAGTTCGATCAACGTGCTATACTCATCGATATTGTTTATCTATCTACCAATAAAAATCCCTTGAAAACTCACTAACTTGTCATTCAGAGAAAAAATGGCCCACACTGGAGAGGATATATTTTGCGTACTATGACTAGCACCATCAGCATACCCAACAAATGGTTCCAAAGATTCATACATCTGTGATGAAATGTAAATCGGATTACTAACATCAAGAAAAATCTAAAAAAAAAACTAAGACAGTGAATGCAAATCAACGACATATATATACAATATAATATAAAAAATTACTACGCGTATGATTAAGCATATTAATTTTTCAAATACAACCCATTTTAGGGTTACGCCAATGGAATTCCATCGTAATCCACCAACTCATATGCACCTTTAGCAAGAAACCTTTTGACAATATAGGGGCCATGCCATAATGAATCAAATTTCCTTGTACCTATTACATTATCTTCCTTATCATAAAGAAGGACCATGTCGCCCTATAAGAAAATGTTAGGCTGGACATGCTTATCATATTGCTCCTTTATATGTCTCGTATGCACTTCGTTGGCCAATTGGGCTTCACGACACATTTCATCAAGATGGATGAGGTTAAAAATATGTGCTTCTTCATCTGAGGTGTTAGGTAACAAGTCAACTACAAGTTTTAACGATGGTATTTCACATTGGATTGGTAAGATAGCTTCCAGGCCATACACCAATGAAAAGGCGGTAAATCTAGTTGCGTTTCTCACTGAGGTTTGATACGCGCACAAGGCTGAGTATAGGATCAAATGTTAGTTTCATTTATGAACTCCTTTCATTCATTGAAGCATTCATTTAAGAATCTTATTAATAGCCTCAACTTTTCCATTTGATTGTGGATAATAAGGAGTAGAACTATCATGTGATAGTCCTAAGTTGGCAATCAACTCAGTCATGATATTATTGCGAAAATTCCTACCATGATTTGTGAGTATAGCTTGTGGGACCCCAAACTGTGCAATGACATGATTAAAGAAAAACAATACAATTTTTTGTCTTGTGTTACAATACAGTAGACGACTTGGTAAAGTAGTCTACTACGACAATAATATAACCATGCCCCCTGGACGAATGATGGTTACAGGTCATGAGTTCAATGCCCCATTGTGAAAATGTTCCTACAGAGACAATAGGATGCATTGGAAATTGCGGTTTGTGGATTTTACGATCAAATATCTAGCACACATGACAACTTCTGACCGCGAGGATGCAGTCGGGAAATATGGAAGGCCAAAAGTAACTGGTGCGAAGTATCTTCTGTGCGGTAGCATATCCAGACAAGTGTCCACCACAAATCCTAACATGACAATCATTTAAAACCTTTTCGGCCTCCCCATGAGTGAGGCACCTTCTTAAAATTGTATCGACACCACGACGATAAAGTGTATCACCGACGATTACATAATCTTTGGCTTGGTATCGAATACGTCACTGTTTAGAGCGAAAGGTATCAGGCCGAAATGTATGGGTCTAGAGATAAATGATAAAATCCCCATAACAAGGATCATATGACCCAATCAGAAATAGAGACTCGTCAAGAATAGATGGTTTCGACGTAGTAGCAGTACTATCAGAAGGAAGGTCATGGAGAAGCTCAGCCAAAACTAAAGACTTCTTTGACTTGGATTCAATGAATTCCAAATCAAATTTCTAAAAAATGACAATCCATTTTGAATATTTTCCTCCCAGAAATTGACGTGATAAGATATAAGTCATGGGGTTTCAATTTGAAATGATAATGGTCTTCCAGAACAGGATATAGTGGTGAAATATTTGGAAATCTTGAACAACTGCCAAGGCAAGTTTTTCTATGTATGAATACTTCACTTCCGTATCATTGAGATTATGACTCAAATAATATATCAGATGTTCTATGCCATTTTCTACTTGGACCAATACCATAGCAATGGTCATATCATCTGCAGTGATATATAATAAATAATCACTCTAATAATTGGGGGGATACATTAATGATGCCTGGACAAGAGTATCCTTAACAACATCAAAATAAGCTTGCACAACTTGGTCCCAATGGAAGGGAATCCCCTTTTTCAAGAGCCAAGTAAATCCTTTTTCCATTTCAGCGTAGTTGGGTATGAACCTTCTTAAGAACTTACCCTTTCCTTAAAGTTTATGTAACTGAAGCAAATTTGATGGTGCAGGAAAATCAATAATGGCTTGGACCCTCAATAGGTCTATTCGAATTCCTTCCTTTGACATGATGAATCCTAAAAAAAAACCAGAACCAACAAAAAAAACACATTTATGTGGATTGAGGCATATTTTTTAGTGTCGATAGCATAAAAAGATAGCTCTCAAATGCATCGGGTGATCAATATGACTTCATGAATGTGGAGGTAAATTGTCTAGATAGGTTTGAACAATGTGCTTGATGTCATTGAGAGCATAATCCATTACTCTCTGAAAAGTTTCTCAAGTGTTCCTTAAACCAAATGAGAGTTTATGGTAATCGAATGTGCCCCAGGGACAGATGAACATTGTCTTATATTGGTCCTTTGGGTGAATATTGATTTTATTGTATCCGGAAAATCCATCCATGAACTAAAATATTTCACATCTAGCACAATCGTCAATAATCTAGTCGATAAAGGGAGTAGGATAGTTTCCTTTTGGAGAAGCAATATTGACATCCCGATAATCGACACAAACTTTAATGGTTCCTTGTTTTTTCATAACAGGAACAATGTTGTAAACCCACTTAGTTAGTAGAACATGTTAAATGAAATCAGCACGCAAAATTTTTTCAACTTCTGCTTTAATGGAAGTGGCCTTCTTCGGATGAACAAGACGAAGGCATTGACGTATCAAATTGACATTAGGGTACATATTTATAGTGGGTTCAATGATAATAGTATCTATGCCTGGAATTTCCTCGTAAGACCAAGAAAATACATCACAGAATTCACGAAAGAGAGAGCGATATGTTTCGATTTCTGATGGAGAACAAGACACACCAACATGAGTGTTTTATACAACGCCAGGTTTGGTCGAAATATAGATAGAAATGGTTTCTTAAATATTTGACAAATTTCGCTTGGAATCGAATGCATTAATAGGAAAAGAGTTTGAAAATAAATTTTTGATCGATGGGTGATTTAGTTCACTAAGATTGTTTTCTTCATAATCAGGAAGATGGGAACGATGATGATAATTTTCCCATGGTTCTCCTTCTGACATCACGGTTTCCAAAATATTCTCATATGTCAAGAAATTTATGAAAAAGGATCATATGGAGTACCAAAATATAATGAATGATCAACCCAAGCGACTGACGACGATGATTTCGGATCCGCTGCCTAGGCCAGATAGATTTATTGTTATGCCAGCTCAATAGGGTTGGGTGGTAGAAACTCATCCAATGTAAAAATTTCAGAATCACCCGTACTCTTCCTTAAGCTAGATGGAGTGGAAGATATCATGTAGCAGGTCTCTATACTTGAAATTTCTACTGACGTCGGGGATGGCGGTAATGAAAAGGTTCCCATGAGAGTGGAATCCTTTAAGATTCCCACACAAATGTTCTGGAGTTCAAGTTGGGGTGCATGAAATAACGGAACACTTCCAGTTACCTGGGAACTGGATGTAAAGAAGTACATTTGATTGATTTCTATGATAACACCTTTATGTGGAAAGGCGATCATTCTAAAATATGTAGAGACGATCATAGTCATAGCTTATACCCATGGCCTTCCATGTAAAATATTGTAGTCAAGGGGTCTGTCAACAACCTCAACTTCAACATTCACTATTTTCCCCCCTAGTTCAACATGCAAGTTATTGATAATAATACACAGCTTATCTGTACATCTGTTGAAAGCTTTCAACATCATTGGCGATTGAGATAAGCATGTAAATCCAAGTGACTTCCAACAGTTTAGAGACATAATGCACGTATATTCTCCCTCATCAATAATAGTGTGATGAACAAGGTGATTGAGAACATTTACTTGGATGGAGAATGCCAATTCTACTAGTAATTGTGGCACATAGCCCGTATGATTAAAGACTATGAGATTAGAATCAGTTGGATCAATTCCAACAATTGCTGACAACAAAGCATGTTTCTGGGAGGGAAAATTTTGTAGCACCTCAAGCGCTGACATATCTGAAGGGGATTGAGCCAAATCATCAACTATATTATAATTTTGAGTAGCTTTGGATCGAGTATTAAATTTCGATTTATGAATGACTCCCTTTGATGGCATGATTGTCAATTCAGGAATAAAAGGTGGCGATATTGATTCCATAGACGGATTCATGGTTGAGGCAATAGGTTGATCAGTAGACTAACTACCATAATATTTATTACGCGTTGAAACCAAAACATATGTCGATGGATTTGTGACAGATAGCATAAGCACTTGGGAACTAGAAACTGGATCCGTAGAAACCAAATTTGTGTCCAGATTCAGAAATGGATCTTTCAACACAACTGACACATATGAGTTCTTAACCATTTTTGAGACTTCAGCACAGTGAGGCCAATCCTGAACATATTTTTCCTTATTACGAATTATGCATGGATAACGAGGTTTCCTATCTCTAGACAATTGATCAGATGATCTTTCCTTTGGATTAGAAATTTTCTTTTTCTTAGATTTCCCTTTTTTCTTACTTCCTGGTTGCTTGTCACTTTTTCCTTTTTCTGATGACACAGCATGGATTTTGAAAGAATGTACAGGATCAGACACATTATTGTTATGTGTGCTTGTAGTACCGATCATACCATCTCTGGCATGAGAGTCCTTTGATGGAGGAGGAATAGTAAAATTAGATTGTGGCGCATTAGGAATTTTCTCGTAGAGTGTGCGAGACTGAGTATAAACCAAGTCTAAATATTGGGCATGAACAATGACCTGCTCTTCAGTGATGACACACCCTTAGCTACATATTCAATTATAGACAGTAACAGGGACGTAATGAACCACTTAGCAAGGAGCTGATCAGGAACAAATGTCTTAACAATTCTACGACAACAACGCCACTCATGAATATGATAAAAAATGTGAGTATCATTATTCTGTTTAAAATTAGTCAAGAGTTTCGTTCCAGTTTCATATCATATTGGTAACTGGAATTGATTCAAAAATATAGTAGCTAGGGAAATGAAATCATAAAAAGAAGCTCTAGGTAACTCAATCTACCATTTTTCAGAAAGACTAGTGAGCATACGCTAGAAAAGACATAGTCGAACAAAGCCATCTTTCAGGGAGTTAGATGAACACCAAAAATGATAAGTCATAACATGAGTTGATGGGTCTTCCCTAGGGTTTCCATTGAACTTAGGAATATTCGAGGGTAATTTATGAGGTATTACCAGCCACCAAGGAGCATAGGTGATTGGATCATTAGTGAGTCGGCCTAAATCTGGTAACTCTAAAGTTGCAACAAAGGGAAACTTTCGATTGAGGTCAGGTTGAGCATAGCCATGGTATGATGGAATTGCTTGAGAAACAGGCCTTTGAGCACCAACATAATAAATCTGTTGCTAGTAACCCAGATAGGGGTTGTTTTGATAGGAAAACGCTTGAGGATTTTGTTGACCAAAACATGGGTACGATACTTGTTGGAATGAAGGTTGGGGAATTTGTGCATGTGGTTGCAAATGGGACTATCCACCAATGTTAAAACCCAAATTAGGATAACTTGGATTCAGTTGAGGATAGGTATAACCTAGTTGTGGTTCCGACATCCCATAATATGGTAATCCAGCTTGTGAATAAATGATTCCAGATACAGGTGGTTGTTGTAAACCAGCCGAAGGAGTTGGTGTTTAAGGGCCCAATACTTGAGGGTATTGAGTTGAAGGAACCGCCTGAAATAGTTTATGTACAACAATTTGAGTCTGTAACATGAGTAAATATGTATTAACCTACGGAATTGATGTGGGTGCAATAGGTTGAACTGGTTGATACGAGTGTACAACCGTTTTTGGTTGGATAGGAAGAGTGGGTTTCCATTGACAAAAATTCATTTAGACATTAGGATGACCAAATAACGATGGAGTACTGTCAAATTGGGTGACCATAGGTTTCCCACCAGTATGAGGAGTATAATATGGTGGAAAATGTTGTTCTCCAACTGCAAGAAGTCCAGTTGAGATTGTATTGGATGGAATATACCCAGATGGACTAGCTTGATATTGACCTGATGATGGATATAAAGGATCAAGTCATTCAGTACTCACTATAGGTTTACCAGTTAGAATACCATATGATGACATTGGTGAAGTCCATGGGTTTGAAGATGCACCATAGAAAATTCCAGATAAATATTTATAACCTGATAGGACCGTAGGGCTGCCATGTAAATATGACTCTGGTGAAGTTGTGAACATAGATAGGGTAGCAAGAGCAGGTGCTATCGCCATTCGAACAGATGGTCCAACCGAAGATGTTGATTTAGGAATAGTTACTTTACCAAATCTATACCCTATTGGATCGACGGGAATTTGAATAGGCACATGATCAACAATAGTAGAGGAATGTGGTTGAGGAAAATACTCGTATAGGTAAAGCTCCGCTCCAAAATAATTTGGAGTTAAAGGTGTTTAGTCTTGTGGTATTTATTCAACCAAAATTAAATCAGGTGGAAGGATTTCGCCATCAGGCCCAAAACATATTTCAGGAGGTTGACAACGAGATATGGGAGACTCAATGGCTACAATATATTGTGGGGCAACCAATACAGGAACAACTTCCGGTTGTTTGAATTCGGGATGCAGATGTTTTGGAAAAAAGAGACAAGATCTGGATCAACTTCCAGTTGAACAACATTAGGTTTGGGAGGTATGGTCTCACTTATTGGATGGATCGTGACCATGGGTAGCTGTGAGGACTCTATCTCGACAATTGTAGACAAACCAAGATATGTAGAAATAACTTGTGCTGACTCTGGTATATGTGAAGATGATGCTTCACCAAAGGTACTGATAGTACTGGTTTCAGTAGAGCGATGTTGCCTTAGCCGACCAGAAGTGGCTTCTAATGGTAAAGGTGGTTTCAATGCAATTCTACGCGAATGTTGAGGAAAGGGATTTTCTTCTTCCACAATGAATGATTTATTTTATAACCAAAAACAAATAAACAAAATAAAAGGGTAATGCCAGGCAAAAGGTTTACTATAGTATTCCCAAATAGGGAAGCAACAATATATGAACACAATAATGGAAATAGCAGTGAATAAAATTACACCAAAATGGATGAAAACCATAGAGCCACTTTATTATATAAATAAACAGCAAATATGTACAATAGAAGCAGGCAAAACTCAAATAATCAAGGCAAACAAGCCTCCCATGAATACATATGCCAAAAGTAAAATGCTGCTACATAGCAGAATGCTTATGAACAAGAAAAACGTAGTCATAGATGATGCACTGCTATTGGAAATGTACAATATCATATATCTACAAATGTATGGCTGAAGAAATGTTGGGAGTAAATATCTAGACTCCCAAACTCAATTTGAAGACAACCTGGAGAGGATTTCCTAAAATATGCAAAAAGTGAAAAATGCCGGAATGCAATCCTAGGATTGAATAGCTACTGAAACTATAGAACTAGATGGAGATGGCTGAATATGATGCATAAGATGTATAAACCTCCTCCAATGGATTTTCCAAGAGAAAGGTTGATCCTAACACTGAAGATCTCACCCTCCAAACAAACACTACAACCCCTCACTGCAAATGTTCACAGAAATAACGTAGTCACTGAAGGATACTGTGCTATAGGAGAAAGAAAATATTTTTTCCAAGTGCCAAGATGTGAAATTAGATCCAGAATCTTCCTCACTGATCTCCTAAAGGAAAGAAAGCTTCCTCCTATGTAAAACAAGCTCCGGAAGTGGTGTTATCAACCCTCCACTGCAACACCCTGCAACACAACCCAGCTCTAAACAGAAACTGCACTATAACTGAAGGAGGTAGCTTGGAATCAAGCCTGGATGTGGATAAATTAAGTGCAAGCTCCCTCAATAGGCCTCTCAATAAAGGAGAAGGAATTCCTAAATAGGAATGCCTTGTGCTAAGCAGCACAACAATCTCAACTAAACAATTGAAGAAAGCACAATAGTCATGCAGACCACAAAATCAATAATCCATAACATGTCTTGCTATGGTTGCCTTGACCTCCTTATAAACAAGTGGAAGCCTTATCAGCTTGGGTCCCACTCATTAGGGTTTCCTCCACCAAGGAATCTTCCTCCCACAATCACTGCGTTGTCTCCATAGATGATCTCCACCATTCATTCCAGTGTTGTTGACTTGGTCAAACTTGACCTTGTCCACATTCATTTTCCCCTTTTCACACATGAGGGTGTGAAATCCAGATCTTATGATTATCCATTTTCACCTCATGAGGGATTCTATTCCTATTTCTGAAATGTATGGGCCTCCTTACCCATTTATTCATCTCCTAGGTGTCAAAAGAAAAAATCAATATTCCAATTAGCTGCATGGTAATTTTGGAATATTATAGTCCTCCCCTCCCAAATGTTTCTTGTCCTCAAGAAACTGCAAGGATAGAATTGAATAGCCTCCTCTTCTCCCCCTGTAGCATCCTCATATGATAAAAGCCTCCAAGGATCAATATGGTGTCTCATCAATACATCTCCAAGTTGCCCCTCCCAAGTATGCAAGCTAGCTTTTGGTGAGCATCAAAAATAGCTATCATCAAGTAAAATTAAAACATCCATGGAGGCAAAAATGGGTTGTCTAAAGGCCTTCTTGAGGCATGATATATGATATATATTGGGATCTACCATCCCCATATAAATCTCCCATCCCCAAGCTATCATCCATAGAAGATGAGTCACCTCCCAACATGGCTATTCCTAGAAATTATCCTCCACCTTTGGCTCCTACAATGTAGATGGGCTGAATAACTGAACATGGTATAAAAAATTTCCTACCCCTCGCTGTCCTCCTCTCCACTTATGATAAGTGTAGATTAACTGTTGATCTTGGGCTGCAATAATTTTTCCCTCAAGTGGCAAGAAGAAGACTGGATCTCCAAATATCTCCTCTCCAACGTTATGAATCTTGTTGGCCCAAACTGTCCCGTATATGATGAATAGGAAATCACCACCATATGGAATCCAAATGAAAGGAATACTGCTGGAAGGGACCAATAGTTTCTCAAGTTGTCACAGCGCAGTTTTCCTAACTGCTGCTTTAGAAAATAACATGGCAAGTTGTTTCTTTAAAAATTTCTAGTTACGTATGTCATCACATCTACTAGTGAATATTAAATGGCTTGGTACATCAACTGAGAATACATAAAATAATATAACACTTTCCCAAGGCCATACAAAATATGGCTGTCTCCATCATATAATTTGGCCCAAAATTGACCATGGAGCCCAATGAGAAGCTTACCCTCTTGTGGAGCAATGTACTGAATAGAAATGGTAAGAGTATGCAAATACTGTGTTAGATAATCAATAAAGGAAAGAAAAAAATTCTTACCATGTACTGGAATTAGGTTGATATATGTACCCATGAATAAGTCCTCCATAGTGGTATGACATACTCCCATGAAGAGGAATGAACCATGTGCTAGATGAAGATCCTCTTTCTAATACTTGGAAATCCAAGTTAAGAAGATCATTTCTTGGTAATAGATGTTTCCATCCACTACTCTATCACTCTCACCTCCTCCTTGTCCACCAAGTGCATCAAATGTGAAGTGATCCTGGGGACACTCCATCAATAAGCCCAAGCTCCAAAGTGACAATGTTGTTGGCCTATGTAAATAGGCTTCTGCCAACTCATAGCTCCATTATTTGACATGCCCATTGTCAAAGACATCTCCCACAATGCTGCTATATATAGGAAATTCCTTTCAAAGTGGAAGAACCTCCTAATCATCCCAGGCTAAGGAGTAGCCCCTTTACATCATGATAGTTCCATCTCCTACTCTTGCAACATCATGCAAAGTATGGGAGAAAATCTACCCATGCTCCCCCAAGAGTAACCAAAGCAACAATAGTTCTTACTTTCTCCTCACACCTCCATCATACAAATCATTTGGTGAAAACATAATGATTGATATGAATAATGTCATATCAACACAATGCATCCATAATCCTTGCTACCATATGATGCAAGTGCCCAACCAAACTTTCTCCACCCACATACCCTTTGAAAGAGGATATGTCATATGATGGCCAAACTCCTTCAAAAGTACCCAACTAAACCCAGCATCTTGTTGCCCAGTGTCATATATTTGCAAGTATCTTTCCAGCCTCTTTCTCACCATCCACACCCATTCATCCAAATTTGGGTGCCTCCCATCATGCTCTAACTTGTTACTCTTCCAATGAGGACTACCATCCTTCGAAATCAGATTTCTCCTTTTTCATTTCACGGGATGTTGAAATTTAACTCCTTAGAATCCTCCTAGAGAAAATCTCACATCAATTACCATCTTGAATCCATAAATATCCAAGTGCGTGGAGGAAAAACCTCCTCATTGCTGCTCAATGACAACATTGTTAATATCCTAAATGGTGTGTCTGCTAACTCATGCTCCAACTCAAAGATGAACATAGGATTGTTTAGAAAAAATTTCATCCTATCCTCCAAAAATCCACACCCCAAAATCAAGTGTTGTTTGCAGCTCAATAATGGCACATTAGGATGATGGTTCATCCCTTCCTTGACCAATTCAAGGTTGCACAATGCAGTGCCATTCTGCTACTCCAATCCAGTAGTATGCGTTGACCCTTGGTCATGCAAAGGTAGATTTCCACAACTCTCCAAAGATTTACTGAAATAACAGAAAGTGGAAATTTAGGCATACCTTGGTGGAACTTGGTGTTTTGAAACCAGCTCCAAAAGTAGAAGAAAGGAGATATCAATGCCTTATAAATAAGCCACTTCAAGGGGTAAACCTCCAATACATTACATGAATGAAAAATTCTTGGATGATACAAATTACAAAACGCCCTTTCTATATATAGGAGTCCATGGGGCCACAATGTAATCCTATCCAACCTAACAATAATAATTTAAGGGCACAATAATAACGATATGGGGGTTACAGGGGTATAATAATAACAATAGGGGGGTTACAATAACAACAATAAGGGACTATACTAGTAATATAGGGACCTAACATGCCCCTCTCCTTCAAAAAAGTGTTGTCCTCAATGATTGAGTAGCTCTGGGTGCTTCTGTATAAAATTCTCATCCTCCCATCTAGAATCTTCAGTGGGTAAGTTATTCCACTTGATGAGATACTCTGAAATTGATCGATTACGTAGCTGTTGAGTTCTTGTTTCCGTGACCACTTCAGGTTCCAATATGATTTTTCCTTCCTCATCAAGTTCTGCAAATATTTTTCCTTCCTCACCTATAACCTTCTTTAAGCATGAAACATGGAAAATTGGATGCATTCGTGAAGAAGCAGGAAGCTCCAATTTGTATGCCATAGTACCAATCTTTTGCAACACCTTGTAAGGACCATAGTACTTTGGTGATAATTTATTATCCTTCTTAACTTGCTTGAGGGACATTTGTTTGTATGGTTGTAGCCGTAAAACCAAATCTATGTCAAAACCTCTCTCGTTGCAGTGTTGATCATATTGTTTCATTGATTTGTCTTAAAGTCAAGTTACTCTCTTAAGAATTGGAGAACTTCTTTGTTGAGCTATCGTTGATCTTCTTTGTGAACCTTAAATGCACTCTCACCAAAATGATGTGATGGATGTGCAGGTGTTATCAAGTGCATAAATGGAGTCATTTTGCAGAGGTGTGGAAGGATGTGCCTCTGCCACCATTAACGATCAGAGTAACCACTTATTTATTGTGTTTGTTTGGACCCAAAATGGACGAAATCTCCTTTTCAAAAATTTATTTTACTCTCTTGATTTGACCATCAGTTGGGATAGTAAGATGATGGAAAGATAGTGAATTTTCAAACAGAAAATAATAAACGAAAAAGAATTTGATAAACATGGGATCTTTGTCACTCACAATAACCCTTGAGTTTTGAACTATGTCCATAAATGTAGTAGCAACTATACTTGCTTTAAATGGATGAGATAATGCACAAAAGTGTGCATACTTGGTAAGTCTATCAACTACCACCATGATGACACTCTTTCCTTCGGACTTAGGTAAACCTGTGATAAAATCCATTGAAATCTCCTCCCAACGTTGACTTGGAATGGATAAGGGTTGTAGAAGTCCTGGGGTCTTAATTGTTTCCACTTTATTCTGCTGGCAAACCAAACATTCCGCCACAAACTTTCGAATATCAGATTTAAGGCCATCCCAAAAAAATTCTTTCTTCACCCTGTGGTAAGTTTTTAAAAATCCTGAGTGTCCTCCTAAATGAGAAGTGTGCAATTCCAGAAGAATCTTTTGTTTTAGTTGGGAATTCTTACAAAGATATAAGCGATCTTTGTACCATAAGGAATCATTTTTCCAACTAAATATATCAGATGTACTAGGATCTTGCTGCAACTTTTGAATGAGTGTCCATACATCTTTGTCCTTCTTCCATTCATCTCTTGCTTCAGTTATCCAATCTGGTTGGATAATAGAAATGGCACAAAGAAATGCTTCCACCTCTTAATTCTTTCTTGAGAGTGCATCTGCAACAACATTAAGCTTTCCTTTTTTGTAGATTATTTCAAAGTCATAACCCAACATCTTTGTGACCCATTTTTGTTGCTCTTCTGAAGATAGTCTTTGTTCCAAAAAGTGTTTAAGAATATCATGATTAGTTTTTACCTTGAAGTGTCTTCCCATTAGGTAAGTTCTCCATTTCTTTAGTGCATGCAGTATTGCTAACATTTCCTTCTCATAAATAGGTTTCTGTAAATACTTTCCTTTGATTGGACGACTTTCAAAAGCAATGAGTCTTCCTTCTTGCATTATTACTTTAAATTCATTCCTAAGACATCATTAAACAAAGGTTTTAGTGGTGTAAATAGAATTGCCTCTTTAAGATGTTCAAAGGCCTTAGTTGCTTCAGGAGTCCATGAAAATGCATATTTCTTCAATAATGTTGTTAGAGGTGTTAGCTAGCTATAAAATTAGTTATATCAAATGTTGGCTAAAACATTTTTGGAGCCTTCAAGAAACAAGTTTTTATTGCTAAAAGATGTTATCTCTTGAAGACTCTTGAAGGCCTCATGTCTCTGTCCAGATCTTCGTTGCTGTTCCCTTTTTATACTAAAAAATTCTGCTGATTTCATGAGAAAATACTGCTGCAAAATCATCATTTTTCCCCTTCCTCCACTCAAAACTAACCTTATTTTATCCCCTTTTTCTCCATAAAATTCCTCTATTTTTCATGATTCCCCTTCTTCCATTCATGAAAATCATTTTTACATAGTTTAAAACTCATTTTTAAACTATACCGAAACCCCCAAATCCATTGAAAAACTTGAAAAATTTCATGAAAAATACATATTTTTGTATTAAAGCTTAAGCTCCTTGGGCTTAGCCTTAAACCACTTCCCCTCCATGTGCCCCAGCACTAGAACCAAGCACTAGCCATCCAAGCGCCTATCGCATCGGAAAAACACAGCGAGCACAAGTCTTTTGTTATAAACAAACTTCAATGTTGATTAGCCCTGTACGTTATATCCCCTGATCATATCATCTCTCCATACAACCCGTGGGCCCGCAATAGAGTGCTAAGTCATTATGAAACTCCATTCCCGATCCATTTTTTCCTTTGTAAATACATAAAACCCTTTTATCCAAAGTTTTGGTCTAACACACCCATACAATGATTTTCAAATAAAAAATGGGTAGATTGAAAAGCCCGAAGGCCCGACCTTTTGATTACGATTGGCCCTTTTTCATATATAAGCACCGGGCCTATTACACCATTTTTTGGTCATCTAACCTACTATCATTAGATGGACCCAAGTACACCATGTAAGACCAATTTTACCCTAAGTAAAATTGCTTTCACTATGTAAAATAACTTAATAAAACATATTTATTAGGTTGTTTATGGTCTAAACAGGAAACCCCAAAAGGAAATATTAAACAAACCTATATTTGTTTGATTTTCCTCAAGGAATAATTAATTAAAAAATAATTTAATTATTATTCCTGGTCATGTTTAACCCAAAACAAAGAAATTAATTAGATAAATCCTTATTTATCTTATTATTTTCTAGGAATAATTGTTTAAATCTTATTTAAATATTATTCCTTGTTAAATATGACTAAATCACCCATAAATAATTAAATAAATCATTATTACTTTTTCCCTCCAACAAATATAATAAAATATTCCATAAAAGGTGGATCTAGATTTGGTTAATGTTATTTTAATCATCCACCAAGATCTAGAATGACCCAATATTTTGTTATAAATAGGAGGGTTTTTCTACCATTCTTCACCTTTTGTGGCCTATTAGATCACTCTGGATCTAAACTCTTGGTCTAACTTTGAGCCATTATCATTGTCATATTTTCCATTATTTGCTGTGTGAGCTCCCTTTGAGTTCTATCTTTGTCTGGGTTTTCTACACCAACAGGAGAGAGAAATGCTAGATCCGAAGTGCTGAGGACTTCCAAGAACCCATCCCATTGAGGAGAATTGGAAACATCTTCTTGTTTTCCTCCCAGGTGCCCTTAATACAAAAAATTATTTAAAAAATTGTTCTTGTCTTGTCTATTGGATATATGGAGCAAACCCTTCTTTTTACTGCTTAATGTCTTTCTATGCATAGATCTGGTTTTTTGCAGCTCTTGTCTTGATCAACTAACTGCAGATCTGAAGATATTGGCAGTCATATTTGATGTTAGGGCTATTAGTTATGCGTAGCTAAAGTGGTCTTTTTTCGTACACTTCGACAAAGGATTCATACTAACAATTGGCGACTCCACACGGGTTTTCAATTACGACCGCTGTTGTTTTTCATATTCCTGCATATCCAGCTACTTCAGACCCTAGGGTTTCTTTTCAGCTTTTTGTTTTTCCTATTTTCATGTTGTTTTTCACCTATAAAACCCTAAAACATTAAAATTTATAACTTCCGCGTGTTTCTGGCCCTATTGCGCAGGTGACAGACATCAGCCGCAACTGAGACGACAACTTTTCCGGAAATCTGCCGCCGAGACACCCGGAGCTTCAAGTCGCACTTTTCAGCCCATAAAACTCGCGATTCGTGATCTGTGGGCGGCCCTAATTGATATAAATTTTTCTGCAAATCACGTCGGACAACTGTGAGTTTGAATGTGACTTTTTTCAAAATTTCAAAAATTATGCGACCTAGACTCCTAAGTTTACTTTTCAACCCTTTCAGGACTGATGTTTAGGAAAAAGAAAGCGAACCCTTGCGACTCCGTGCTTTTTTCTCGCTCGTTTTTTCTCGTCAGTAATTTTTCTCGGGTTTTGGCCGGCTTCTCGCTGGTTGCCTTCTCCGGCCCCTCCGTCTCTCACCTCCATTTGGACCTGTTTCTAATCTGTTTTGCTCATCTAAGTGGGAACCTAGCCCCCTAGGGCTTCAGTACCCTCCACTTTTGGTGGAAGAGTTTTAGCTGTTTCAGGTGTCTGATTTTTCAAAGTTTCAGCCTTCCCTTTTTCAGATCTGATACCTCATTCTCAGATCCCTTTTAATCAGCTCTTCTCCCTTTCAAATCACCTCCTGAAGATTTGTTTGGATCTACCTTTAGGGCCTCCTCCTTGCCCCTTCTACTTTTTGCTGATTTCCTCCTTTTTTCCAGCCACCTTGCCCTTGCCTCTTGGCTGTGATCTGCACCTCTTTTCAGCAGATTTCTCCTTTAGATCCCTGTCCCTTTCGACCCTAGATCTATTGGCCTCTTTTTAGTGTGTTTTGACTAGATATTTTCCCTCCTTTAGATTAGTTTTGAGAGACCCACCTTCTTGGGTTGGATCGATGCACTAGTAGCTGTTAATTTTCTGATATTTCAACATTATATACTGTTTTTTACAGCATTATTTTCAGTTACGCAACACACTTTTTTCTCTCGCTCTCAAAACAAAAAGGGTTTAAAAATTAAAATTAACGCATGCCACACACTCACCCTAAGCGGAGAAGAGTCTGGTTTACACCACCAGGCAAAGACTTTAAAATCAATTGACATTGCACCTTTCTGCCCTTGTTCCGACATTGTAATCACTTGATTCTGCACCTCCCTACCTTTGACAGTCGTTCTTCTTCCCCTCGTGCCGTGTTTGTGTCATCACCATTGCACCCCCAAAGCACACATCCCGAAGACTTCTTGGCCTTCACCCTCAGTTTCCGATCGGTCAACCTACTCCTTCTCGCCGTCGTCAAGTTAGTCCTCCTCCAAGTCCACACTCCGACTCCTCTTTTGATTCATTGGGTTCTCCTTTTACTTCTAGTTCTCCCCCTGTCACCTTCACTATGTCTGGTCCAGGGCCTAATGCTAGCGGTAATCCCGGCCCTAATGCCGGGACTGCTACTAGCGGAACCGCCATAGAAACTACCTCGGCTGCGCCCTTGCTCCCCTTCATGGTAGGCCTCAGCCTTCCTGATTTGGACCGGTTGAAAAATGACCCTATACACCATGACGCTAGTTGGCCCGCTATGCCGAAAAATCTCCCTTCTGACATCCCAAAGTTTGAAGGCCTTGCTGGAGAATATCCTTCAAATCATGTCCGATCTTTCCACATGCAGTGTTCATCTACCTCCATTACCGATGACTCTGTCCATCTTCGGTTGTTCCAATGAACGCTTACCGACGCAGCTTCTAAGTGGTATGTTGATCAGCCCCCTTCTTCTCATACCACCTTTGCGACTCTTGCCCGAGCTTTTTTATCTTACTTCCAGCTTCCCCTTCGTTATGACACTGGTATCGAACTTTTGACTTCTTTCTGTCAATCATCTACGACCCGCCTATCCGATCATGTCCAGGAATGGCGGAGACAAAAGAGCCTATGTCAATCCCCTACTTTCGAAGACCATGTCTACATGGACTGGTTCCTTAGATCTCTATTGCCTCCTATCGGAAAAGATGTTGCATCGTATTTTCCCCAAACCGAAGAAGCCGTCCTCCAACTGGCGTTAAAATATGACTTGATCTACGCTCGGACAGGTTATGTTTATACCGTTCTACCTGATCTCCCTAGACCCGGTGGTGTCAATGCACAGGGGGCACCTCATGCCGCCGACAGTATTGTTGGAGCTCTCTCTCATCCATATGCCCAACCTCCCACGGGTTATGGTTTTCTTGGGGGAGGGGGTAGCACCTCCCGCACTTGTCCCCCTCTTGGTAGCACGTATCCAGGATACAACATACCTCCTCTTTTGGCCCAACCTCCTACTCACCATATTGTTACCCAACCCCCTTATTATTCGTATCCGCAGTTTGGTGCTCCAGCTCCTCCAACATCAGCACCTCCGCCTCCCTTGCCTTCTCAACCCCTGCAACAGCAGTCACCGCCCCCTCAAGCACAGGTGGATGTACAGCAGGGATTCATGGCTACCCTACCACCTGACAGATAGGTGGCCACTCAACCTTCCCCTTCTAGTTCCTCCAATTACCAGATCCTCATGATGAACTCTGCTCCACCTCCAACCGTCGACCTTAACCTTCAAACTCGGGCCCCTCAGTACCCCAAGCCTCCCGCTTTGTCTTTCCCTGAGTCACCTTCTTCAGGTTCTACAGAGCCGCTTTCTACATCCAATGGTCCCTTACATATCCCTCAGCCCAAAGTTGAGGTTCATACCCAGATTCCTAAGGGACCATTACACCGAAATGCTGCTTCTGGTCGAGCTGCTCATTCGTATAGCATAGTAGATGATTTGGCGCAGTCTCCTGCTGCCATTTCTACATTGGAACTCCTCCAGTCGTGCCCTTCCCAAAATAAGGCTCTACTATCTACCATGGGTGTTGTAGATCCTGCTGATGACCAATTGATTGCTTTCGACACCCATCAATCGGAGCATCCTCCTCTTCTTGCTTCCGTAGCCTTCCAAATCCCAGTCAAAATCCGGAACGCTAACGTTTCTCGGTGTATCATTGATGAGGGGGCTTCCACCTGTGTGATGTCCGCTTCGGTTTGGAAACAACTCAGATCTCCTGAGTTGGCCACTTCCATGATCACCCTTCGAGCATGGGATGGCCATGCCTCCCAGCCCATTGGCCTATTCCGTAATTTTCCTATCACTCTTGCGAAAAAGACTGTTTGCGTTGACGTTGAAGTCATCGACGCCCCTCTAGATTACAACATTCTATTAGGGCGGAGCTACACCTATGCCATGTTTGTTGTCCCATCCGCAGTTTTCCGCAAGATGTATTTCCCTCATAATGGAAAGATAGTGACCATTGACCAGTTGACATATCATGAGCCAGAATCCCAGACCTCCCTTGAGACGACCATCTCTCCTATAGCCAATAAGAAAACAGTTGATTCCTTGACCGGTGTCTCTCCCGGCGTCTACAAAGACTCCTCTTTGCTTGGAACCTTCCCTGGTCTTCCTCCTCCTCCTGTCTCCGACCCCAGCTCATCGAATTTTTGCAGGATGCATTCGTCTTAGGCTACTCTCAAGCAACCTGCTTCGGCTAGTCAGCAACCGCGCTCTCTGTAACCTGCTCCTAGCCCTTCACCTGCAGCTGGTATTCATGAGCCTCTTTACCCTCTTCGAATGGTTCCTCCAAGCCTTAGCCATTTAGAAGCCGTCCCACCTAGCCATTACCCCTCTGGTCAAATACCGTTCCTATCTCCCCCACCAGGAGTGTACACGGTACCGCTCATGGCCACCCTCTCTCTTCCTAACCTGACCCTTGGGATTCCCGTCTGGTACCATGATCCTCCAGTCGCAACCCTGCCTGGTCAACCCAAAGCTATATTGCTTTGACCCTGATTCAAACGGTCCCCATGACTTCTCCCGCTGCAACAGTGCCTCAGTCACCTCAACAGGAACCACCTCCTATTGCGACCGGTTCGGGTAAGAAGGGCAAAGCTCCCAAGGGGGCATCAAAGGACAAGGCTGCCCCGACAAACCCGGCCCCTCCTCGACCTCCACAGCATACCATCCAGTGTGCTCTATGTGATGTTGTCAGTCACGCCACCCATACCTGTCCTGAATTGCTTCATCTCAAGCCCATGGTTAATGTCGCGTTCCCTGAGTCCAAGGTCCCGGAAGCCTCTGTTCCTTCCGCGACTGCAGCCAAAAACCCCACGACTATTCACACCAACCACCCCTGTGCTTTTTTTTATCTCCATGGCCATTACACCCACCTTTGTCCCCGCCTCGTGGACTTCCGCACCTCTCTATCCGCGGTCTGCCAATTCGAGGCCAAGCACAATGAGTCCACCTCTCCCCTATTTTCACATTTTTCTTTGGTAGAACTACCAGACATGACTGCTCCCATTGACATTCCCCCTCTTGATGTCGAGATGACGGAGCCTTCATGCAACATGTTCTACCTATCATCATCCACGAGACCCTTGGGGAACGTTCCCTCTGAATCCTCCCCTATTGTTTCGCTTGACCTTTCTTCAGCGATCACCTTGGGCCCCACATCGGTAGATCCTTTATCTTCTTACTCTTCTGTCACCCCTTGTGACGACGCGCATGTGAACCTCTCTTCTCATGATGATGATTCAGGTAGCTTCGCCACGTCAGGTGGTCTTGCTTCCACCAGTCACCCCATATTCTATCACGATGAAGACATTATGGAAAGAATCCCCACCCTTGACTTTCTCTATTCCCCCTTACATCGAACCCATGTATTCACACCAAATACAACTTGTGGCCATTACATTGAAACCCAATGTTTGGGTAAAGGGGCACCCACATTTGAGAGACCAAGAGAAGCAATTCTCCACAACTCTCCTAGTGTATCTGGTCGTGCCGAATTTAGTACCATTATTCTTCCACATTTAGAAGAACCTCTAGAGTCCCATATCACTTCAGATCACTCTAAGGATGGTACCCCTTATCATTCCTTCATCTTACATCAGCAACTCCGTCTCTTAGACATTGTTGTTGACCAAACTATAGCTTTTCTATGAGAGCATCAGTTCATTATCTCCCACTCCTCTCTTTGGGATAGTGACACCAGGTATGCCAACCCAGAAACTTAAAGGCCATTTTCTTCCTATATGCAGTACCAAAAGAGATTGGTAATCCTCCATTCCCTTTCTCAAACTGCATAACCATAACGAAAACAAATGGCACACCACATCATTAAAATATGTTTAGATTCCATTTTTTCTAAATACATTTTGGCATGACCACACCATGCTTGGGGGCACCTATGCCCCTCAACCATAACCCTCCTCAAAATCGAATTTCTTCACTTGCAACACTCACACTAGGGGCACCATTTGGCCTCCATACTTATCTATGCTTGTGTTGATGTTCGTCATGAGTTACCATCTGGTACTCATGTTTTCATGTTCCCCCGTTGGACCTTTACTATGTGGCAACACCATCAAGTCGCCCTTGTTTAGAGCATCCAAGTTGAGTTATCATCGCATTCATGGAGTCTATCCCGAGTCCCTTTGCACCCCGCTATAGTCCTCCATCCTTCATTGCTTGGTCCCTCTCTTGTGTCACACATTATGGCCTTCAGTCCCACTGTCCCCTATCCCTCATGATATTGTGTTAGTCGCTACCATGTCATTCATGCCCTTTATGCTCTAACAAGGGAAGTCGTCCATTCGCTACTCAGTCCCCTCCATTTCATCATCATCATTGGTATTAGTCTGTCAGTCACTCTACTATTTTCTCTCATGTCTTAGTTGAGGATCTCTCATTACCTCACCTATGGCGGACCTCCTTCTATCGACATCAGCTCCTTCATTCCAGAAGACAAGTCTAGAGGGCGGTGTACCTTGGTTCCAGCTTCCACTCTTGTTCGGTGCCTCGAATCAGGCAAAGGGATCTCTCCTTCCCCTTTGACTTGATTGTTTCTCCACTCCAGCTCCTTTCAGCATGATCGAGATCCGTATACTTGATGGTTCAGTGATGCAGCAGTAGCTCTTGGTGATTCTCGGGTTTGTGTGAGATGTCTCAACCCTCATGAGGGGGTGGCCCTGCAGTTAGCCCCCCACATGCTCGGATGACCTCTTCCTTGCAGCCTTCGATGCAGCTCCATATATTTGCTGATGTTGGCCTTAGCCACTTGCAACGCCTCTTTGATTTGCATGTATCAGTCAGATTTTGCGAGCCCTTCCCCATTTACAGGGGGCATTTGGGTTGTATTTGTATCTCATGTACTCAGATATTATTGTATAAGTCCTTGCTATTATCCCAGGCACAACATGTATATGGGATCCCTCATTGTATTTTTACCTGGCTCATGTTTATGCCAGCTATACTTTATGGTTCGGTCCCTTGTTTACTAGACACACTATTCTTTTGTACTTTGTCTCGGCGGGCATAGGTATGCCTCCCCCGCTGCCTTTCGCACAAGTACCCTCTCATAAAAAGAGACTTGTTACACCTGTAAGTCTCGTCTCCTCAAGGTCTAGTTATTCATCACATTAGTCTACCTCACATTTCTCTCTCTGACTTCCCTTTTGATGTCTGGTGATTGAGTTCTTACAACGTACTTCGGTCATACGATTTTCTCATAACACTCGCACGCTGGGGGGCAATCTGTTACACCATTTTTTGGTCATCTAACCTACTATCATTAGATGGACCCAAGTACACCATGTAAGACCAATTTTACCCTAAGTAAAATTGCTTTCACCATGTAAAATAACTTAATAAAACACATTTATTAGGTTGTTTATGGTCTAAACAGGAAACCCCAAAAGGAAATATTAAACAAACCTATATTTGTTTGATTTTTCTCAAGGAATAATTAATTAAACAATAATTTAATTATTATTCCTGGTCATGTTTAACCCAAAACAAAGAAATTAATTAGATAAATCTTTATTTATCTTATTATTTTCTAGAAATAATTATTTAAATCTTATTTAAATAATATTCCTTGTTAAATATGACTAAATCACCCATAAATAATTAAATAAATCATTATTTATTTGATTATCTTTCAACCACTTCCTTTAAATGATAAATAAATCATTTATTTATTTATTATTCACAAATAAAGGGATTTGACCCAAGTCAAATACTTTTTCCCTCCAACAAATATAATAAAATATTCCATAAAAGGTGGATCTAGATTTGGTTAATGTTATTTTAATCATGCACCAAGATCTAGAATGACCCAATATTTTGTTATAAATAGGAGGGTTTCTCCTACCATTCCTCACCTTTTGTGGCCTATTAGATCACTCTGGATCTAAACTCTTGGTCTAACTTTGAGCCATTATCATTGTCATATTTTCCATTATTTGCTGTGTGAGCTCCCTTTGAGTTCTATCTTTGTCTGGGTTTTCTACACCAATAGGAGAGAGAAATGCTAGATCTGAAGTGCTGAGGACTTCCAAGAACCCATCCCATTGAGGAGAATTGGAAACATCTTCTTTTTTTCCTCCCAGGTGCCCTTAATACAAAAAATTCTTTCAAAAATTGTTCTTGTCTTGTCTATTGGTTATATGGAGCAAAACCTTCTTTTTACTGCTTAATGTCTTTCTATGCATAGATCTGGTTTTTGCAGCTCTTGTCTTGATCAACTAACTGCAGATCTAAAGATATTGGCAGCCATATTTGATGTTAGGGCTATTAGTTATGCGTAGCTAAAGTGGTCTTTTTTCGTACACTTCGACAAAGGATTCATACTAATAGGGCCTATTATCCTCCATATGGTAAATGGCCCCGCAGACGAGTGCCTATCCATTTCATATATATAAACCCACCCCAAACCATAAAACCTTTGTATATTATAAATTTTTGGGTTTTCATATATTATAAAGGGTTTCTGCTGGTGTGAGTTTTAAAGAAATATCGACCGTTGATCTTGAGCCAATCAACGGCCCGCGCAACATCACATCGCATTTTTCATCACGCGTGTTTCCTTTTTTCCCATGATCAATCGAGAGTCATTGATCTTCCCCCACATTCCCAGATCAAACAGCCCATATTCACTCTGATCATTAACCTTTCCTTCACTTCTAAAACCTTCGATTCACTCCACACCGTTGATCTGATCCTCAGATCAATGGCTTGCGCTCAATCGCTTTGGCGCATTACAAAGTTTTCCGGCCCGCCGATCGTTGATCTCTGATTATGTTTGGACCGTCCACGTGTCCAGATCAGATGGTCTAGATCGCTTTTCCCGACTTTGGTTATATTTTATGCAACCCCTCTCATAATGTTTGTCGGCCAATCCTGACCGTTGATTTCTGCAGATCAACGACCCTCATTAACTCCTTCTCCGCTTTGTATTATTTCCTTTGGACCCCAAGATTTAATCTCAGCCATTCAAATCTTCAATCCAATGGCCCAGATTGAACCCACCTATTTTCTTACCGCTCGTGCATCTAATCCATATCACGCTCATTCTCCTCCGTCAAACCTGGGGCCCTAGATCTGATGGCCCACATTACATATCGCATAACTTTCAGCGTGAAGTTTAATCTCTCAAATGGCACGCAAAATAGGTGGCTTTCTAGTGCCACGTGTTATGCGGGGACACATATCACGTTCCAAAATGCAAAACTACCTACCCGCCTTTCCTCCACGCGAAAACCACTGTTTTCTTCACCAAAACCACTTTCCCTCATTCCTTGTTGAGCTTTCGCGTGCCTCCTCAGCCGTTGATCTCGTGGGCCAATCTCATCCATCGGCTCATGATTATCCTGAACTCCCAACTATATTTTTAACCATTTTTCCTCTGAACTAAGGTTTTTTACCTTATTCCTTTGTATTTTTTCCATTTCTCTATTATACGTCCTGGATCACTCCCGACCGTCGATCTCCACGCGATCAACGGATCTGACATATTCTCTCCCTCTACTTTCCTTTCAACCTCCACAAACAGATCTACACTTTTGGATGATGTCATCCAATGACTAGGCTCTCTCCCTACACCCTCTGAAGTAGTGAAACCCAACAACGTAGGATTTCATAATTAGTTTTGTATTTTGTAGGTGTTTTATGGTTATCCGTTGTGTCAAAGAAATTCCAAAGGCCGGGAATGACAATTCCCGTGCCTTTGACTCATAAAATGAAACCATTCGCAGGGTTCAAACTCCATGTCTTGTCGTTGCTTCATGGGCATTGATGACTTGTGAACCCTGTACAGCACTGCACATCAACAAGACATAGATAATTACATAAAAAATTAAAAGAGTATCAACTTCAAAGACGGAACACAACAAAATAGAAGATTGAAGACAATTTGGGGATTACAGCTAAGATTGATTATCAAAAGCCTAATCCTCCAAATTAAAACAGAATTAAAGGTAAATCAAAAGATCTATCAAACAGAAAATGCCTCCACCGCCACATCTGAGGCAAATTGATTCCTCCCAACTACCACAAAGACACCTATGCCTCAAAGCATTCAAACAGAGGCTGAAGTTATTGATCAAAGAAAGATATTTGTCTCAGCGTAGCTAGAAATTTAATTCTGCCAAAGAACTTAATGCAAAAATATCAGCAGAGTTATTACATCATGAAACATAGCCTAAGGTCAACAAAAGCTCCCACTGAGCTTAAATCTTAAATGTAAAACAATTAATACAGACGACACATATGTAAACTTCTCCATTGAGCCCCTCAAAGGCCGAGAAGTCATTAATCTATATTAATTAACTTGGGAGATCTTTTATCAAATCTCACCTCCTCATTCTTCTATAAGTACTTCTATAGAAGATGAGAAAATGTTGCTTGCTGAACTTTGAAATATAATTGAGCTTGAGACTTCTACTTGTAAATAGTTTTCACCGGCTCTTGGAGCTCTGCTTGTAATAGATAAGTTAGTCTGGGAAGTGTAGATGATTGCTAAACTAAAGCATTGGACTTAAATCTGTAACTGGTTTGGAGCATCAATATAGACTGATTTATGGGATCTTGGTCTATGTCAACAGTGATGCTATTTCTTATTGTGAATTGTTAATTTACTTTTGTTTTCACTTTTTTCATCTTCTCTTATAAAGAACAACATGCATAGATTTAGGACATACTGTATATCAATACCCTTCTCTGACTGAAAATATTTATCTATATGTTTTCTTCCAAATTGTGTTATTTAGGAATGATTTAATTCAGTTTAAGCAGTAGGAATGTTGGCGTTCCCTCGTCCCTCTGTCTTAGCTAAATATTATTCCTGAATGTTATTTTCATTTCATGTCAAGTAGAGATGAACTAAGGAAGATATGGTGGGCCCTGGTCCTAGTTTTGTCCCAAAAGACTATCTGAAATTTTCCCTTGGAATGTGTTAAAAACTGGCTAGTTTCGAAGTACTTACCAGATATTAGACCATTCTTTGTTATCTTTGTGTTTGTCTTGAAAGTTACCAAGTAAAGCAGAGCTAGGAGATGATTTGTGGTGAGCCCAGCCCACTAGTTTCTACTCCAACAATTGCCTTCAAGTTTCCCCCCTGTTTTTAAGTGTTTTCTATTGAAAGTATATCAAAAGATGGCTAGTTTCAAAGTACTTACCAGATCCTGGATTTCTTTTATGTCTTTCTTAAGTGTTTGTCAAAGGCTGGCTAGTTTCAAAGTACTTACCAGATCCTGGGCTGCTCTTTGTTCTTCATTTGTTTAAATTCTCCTTCTTGTTGTACCATTTCATTCCATAAATCAAACTTTAGATAGATCCTTAGACATAGATGACTGGCCCCATGGACCACTCTTGCCTCTTGTTGTTTCAATTAAACCCTATTATGACTCCATAGCCCAATGGTCTAAAACCTGCAATTATCTATCTTTTTGGCCAAAGCATGTTCTGATTGCTTACAACTTCTCACCTTTGAGAATATTTGCATTTAGGAATTTCCACCTCAAATAATAATCATGCTCAACCATCCAAAAACAAACAAAACCCTTGGCCTTCATAACTAGCCTAACATCATTACCATAAACTCTCAGAGACAAATCCATCTTTGAAACTTATTGGAGAGATCCCTCTCCAGATTCAGGAGGGCTAAATCCTAGAATCCCAAAGTGGTTGAAATAATGTTGTTTCTGTGATTGGACTTTTCCAATCTTGCTAATTACAGATTCCTAACAAGAGGTGTTTCTATTCTCCCATAATTCTTAACAAAATTTTGATAGTACCTTGTTAACCCGAGAAATCCTCGCAATTGCTTTATGGTTATGGGGACTTTCCATTCCTTAATGGATTTAATTTTTTTAGGGTCTACCTTAACTCCCTCGTGAGATACAATATGACCCATATATTCCATCTCTTGTACTCCAAAGAAACATTTGGATGTTTTTTCATATAATTGTTTCTCCTGCAATAGTTTAAGCACCCTTTCAACATGTTGAACATGATCCTTCCAAGACCTGTTGTAGATTAGTATATCATCAAAAAATACTAGCACAAAATTTCTAAGGGTTTGAAAATGGAATTCATCAACCCTTGATATGTATAAGGTGCATTGGTAAGGCCAAAAGGCATGACCAAAAATTCATAATGACCCTCATGAGTTCGAAATGTTGTTTTCAGAATATCTTTAGTCTTCATTCTAATTTGATGATATCCTGAACAAAGATCCAACTTGGTAAAACAAATTGCTCCATGTAATTCATCTAATAATTCATCAATCACAGGAATGGAAATTTTATCTTTAATGGTGAGCTTATTGATTTCCCTATAATCCAAAAACATGCACCATGATCCATCCTTATTGTGTACCAATACTACAGGAGCAGCGAAAGAACTTTGACTAGGTTGAATTATACCCGCCTCTAACATTTCTGTAATCATACATTCAATTTCACTCTTTTGGACATAAGGATATCTATAGGGCCTGATGTTTGGAGGAACACTTCCTGGAATCAAATGAATAGCATGATCACAAATAGGTGGGAGTCCTTTTGGAGTTTCAAAAACCTTGGAATGATTGTCCAAGACTTTTTGGAGATCTATAGAAATAGATGATTTTGATGTTGGAACTTCTAGTGAGCATAATTGTGCAATTATGCCTCGTTGTTCTTTATTTAGAAGCTTTGTCATGACATTAGAGCTTATTATATTTCCTGACTTCCCTGCAATACCCCATAGTTCGATTTCCTTTCCTTCTGAAAAAAATTCAAGAAAATTTCTTGAAAATTGAAAGCTATCGTCCCCAAATATTGTAACCATTGTACTCCTAGTACAACATCAGCACCTCCCACAGGAATGGAAAGCATTGGAATATTCAATACATATTCCCCCATTGTTAGCTTGATATTATGGCATTTTCCAAAGCAATTTATAGTTCGTCAATTTGCAACCATCACTTGACATTCTGGTGCTGGGTATAGGAAACAATTCAATTCCTTGGCTCCCTTACAATGAATAAAATTATGAGTACTACCTGAAGCAGTCAACACTATTACCTTTTTCTTCTTGATATTTCCTTCTATCTTGAGAGTTTGAGGAGTGGTAATTCCTACAAATGCATTACACAATATGATCAGACTCATTTCTTCCTCTTCTAGGGTTGGTTCCTGGTGTATATCCTCTTCTTGTTCATTTTCTTCTTCCTCTTCACAATATATGTAAAATAATTTCTTCTCAACACACTTATGACCTTTAGTGTATTTTCTATCACAACTGTAGCAAAGCCCTTTTTCTCTTTTTTCTTCCAATTTTTGTGGTGTCAACCTTGTAGGCTTGGAAATGTAGGAGTAGCAACACTTCCTTCTTTATAAAAGTGAGTCGTAGGCTTCATTGTCGCCATAATTTTACATTCAATTTTTCTTGCCAACTTGAATGCCTTCTCCAATGAATCAGGTTCCAAAACGTGAACTTCATGTTGGATGTTATCCTTTAAAGTACTTATGAAGAGATCAATCTTGTGTTCCTCTAGAATATCAGTTACCCTTATATTCAATTTTTGGAAGTCCTCAATGTGCTCCCCCACTAAACCTTTTTGTTTGAGATTTATCAATTGGCTAAAGAAGGTGTTTCTCTTTGTATCCTCATAATGTGCTATCATTTCCTCTGTAAAAATTGACCAAGTGAAAATTTGTTTACGGGAGCAAAGCCATCAATACCATACAAATGTATTTTGTTCTAAATGTAAAGTTGCAATTCGTACCTTTTATGTGTTTTGCACATTATTGATATTAAAATATTGCTCCATCTGTAGTATCCATGTTACAGGATCCTTTCCATCAAACTTCCTCATATCCATTTTTGGAATATGGTGGTTCTTCACGCCAACATTAGAGTTTATGAAATCATGATTAAAATTTATTTTGTTCTCATCATGAGTTTCCTCTACTATATTTTCACCATTATGAAACATTTGTTGTATCAACTTTATCAAACCTTCCATGTCTATTTTTAGATCATTCTTCATGTTTTCCATTTTTTCATTGATCTTAGCTTCCATGTCATCCATCTTAGATTCCATGCCAGCTTCCATGCCATTTATCTTAGCTTCCATGCCATTCTTCAAATCATCCATCTTAGATTCCACGCCTTTCTTCAAACCATCCATCTTAGTTTCCATGCCTTTCTTCAAAACTTCCATGTCATTTTTTGTTGCTCTTTGTGAGAGAAAAAATTGTTGCACTTGCTCTTGTAAATTTGATATGTCATGTTGCCATCCTTCATCTTCATGATTCATAGTAGAGCCTTCTAAAGGCTTAATGGGTGTTGAATTATTTTTAGGAGGCATTTCAGAACGCAATACTGAAATATATTCTGCAATATGCCCTTGGAATCAATTCAGCTTGATTCTTCAAACGAGACTTATGCAATTCGGAAAAAAAAAAAAAATACACACCTTTTACTTGATTTTCAGGAGCTCGATATTGAAATTGACTTATATCTATACTTACAGATCCTCAATATCTGACATTCGGCCCTGTAGTATCCCTCTGAAGCTTCTTTAAAATGCCACAGGTCTGACTTGATTTGGATTCTTCAAGGTAGTGTTATGTCCAATCTCCCATAATGATGTAATTATGGACTCGTTCAGTAGAGTGAACTTGTATGACTTGCCATGTGTCATTTTTTTCTCCTTTGGCTCTATACTTTATAGATAGGAAACTACATTCCATTTACTTCCAGTCACTTTTTATAGAATTCCAATCCAATTCTCAGAGAGAGAGTTATGAAGATTTTACCACGATCACCTCTTTGAGATGAACTTTGGGAGCCTGAAAAAGACCTAGCTTCCACAGATCATATCTATGAAAATATTGTGAACAAATTTCTAAAATTTTGCAACAATGTTACTCAGGATTCGGCTTCGCTCTCTAAAAATTTCAACTTCTGAACCTTCATATAAAAAAAGTTATAGTGAAAATTTCATGTTGACCATTTTAAGTGAAACTTAGGAGCCTGTAAAAAGCCATAAATTCAACAGATCATATCTCCAAAAATGTTGTGAACCAAGCTCTGAATTTGTGCGATGATGTTCCTCATGATTTCAACTTCCCACTCTAAACATTTCAGCTTCTAAACCTTCGTAGGAAAAAATTTATAGTGAAAATGCCACGATGACCTGTTTGGAGCAACAAAACCCTAGAATCCAAAGCTCTTATACCAAATGTTGTGAAACCAGCTCCAAAAGTAGAAGAAAAGAGATAACAACGCCTTATAAATAAGCCAATTCAAGGGGGAAACCTCCAATACATTACATGAATGAACAATTCTTGGATGATACAAATTACAAAACCTCCTTTATATATATAGGAGTCCATGGGGCCACAATGTAATCCTAGCCGACCTAACAATAATAATTTAAGGGCACAATAATAACAATATGGGGATTACAGGGGTACAATAATAACAATAAGGGGGTTACACTAACAACAATAAGGGACTTTACTAGTAATATAGGGACCTAACACCCGGGAACATCTTGTATGGCTACAAGAGTTCCTCCTTCCCAAGTGTTGGCTCCTCCAACTGCTGAGGATGATGGATGCTCCTCCATAGTTGTGTCAACACTAGTACAAGTCACCTCAAGTGGTGGTGAGGGCTCCTCCCCTTTTGCTTTCTCCTTGTCAAATATTTTTGTCAACCTTTGAGTGAAATCTGCAAAATTAGTCACTCTTGCATGAATCAAATGGCTGAACCACCAAGTGATTGCTTTACCCTCAGGGTGTAGTGCTGAGATCTCAACAACCTCTCTTTCTACTACTAGATGTAGTAGGAAGAATTCATCTAGCTTCATTACCTAAGACCTTGTTGTACATGTGGATGATCCATCAAAAGTAGACAATAGAAATTTATTGCCTCTCATCCTCGTATTGTTGTAGGGCCTCCTTTATTCTTTAAGTTGAATAAACTGAGAAAAAGGAAGAGTCTCCTTGAAAGCTTTAGGTTGAGACTTGTATCTTGCAAGGTATCCACTTAGGATCTCATGTTCCAATTGCCCTCCATCTCCATGCCTTTTGTCTTCTTCCTCAAAAGGAAGGGCAACGTGTAATGCTTTGGAGCTTTCTTTCGAGAATAGGAAGTACATGGTCCTTCCTCTTCTTGAAACTCTCTAGAGGTCTCACTGCAACTTTATTTTTCTTCTTTCATTTTCTTCACCTCCTTGGAGAGGTTCTTCATAGATTTGAAAAATGATGAGACAAATCTCATTCTTTCCTTCATTCTGTTCTTTTCCTTATTCTTCTTATTGCTACAAGGTCTCATTTCTTCTTTGAGATGAATGAACTGTGGAAGAGTTGGATTCTTCTTGATAGCTCTTTGGCTTGAATCTCACAGCTTGAGCCAAAGATCATGCTTTGATACCACTCTAGTATTCCCAAATAGGGAAGCAACAATATATGAACACAATAATGGAAATAACAGTGAATAAAATTACACCAAAATGGATGAAAACCATAGATCCATTTTATTATATAAATCAACAGAAAATATGTACAATAGAATCGATCACAACTCAAATAATCAAGGCAAACAAGCCTCCCATGAATACATATGCCAAAACTAAAATGCTGCTACATAGCAAAATGCTTATGAACAAGAACATCACAATCATAGATGATGCACTACTACTGGAAATGTATAATATGATAGATTTGCAAATGTATGGCTAAATAAATTTTGGGAGTAAATATTTAGACTCCCAAACTCAATTTCAAGGCAATCTGGAGAGGATTTCCTGAAATATGCAAAATGTGCAAAATGTCGGAATGCAGTCCTAGGACTGAATAGTAGCTGCAACTCTAGAACTGGATGGAGATGGCTAAAGATGATGCATAAGATGTATAAACCTCCTCCAATGGATCTTCCAAGTGAAAGGTTGATCCTAACACTGAAGATCTCACCCTCCAAGAAAACACTGAAACCCCTCACTGCAAATGGTCATAGAAATAACGCAATCACTAAGGGATACTACACTGTAGGTGAAATAAAATATGTTGGCCAAGTGTCAAGATGTGAAATAAGATGCAAAATTTTCCTCACTGATCTCCCAAAGAAAATAAAGCTTCCTCCTCTGAAAAACAAGCTCCGGAAGTGGTGTTATCAACCCTCCACTGCAACACAACCCAACTCTAAACAGAAACTGCATTGTAGCTGAAGGAGGTACCTTGGCCTCAAGCCTAGATGTGGAGAAATGAAGTGAAAGCTCCCTCAAGAGGCCTCTCAAGAAAGGAGAAGGAATTCCTAAACATGAATGCCTTATGCTAAACAACATAGTAATCTCAACTAAACAGTTGAAGAAAGCACAATAGTCATGCAAACCACAAAATCAATAATCCATAACATGTCTTGCTATGGCTACCTTGCCATCCTTATAAACAAGTGGAAGCCTTCTCATATTGAGTCCCACTCATTAGGGTTTCCTCCACCAAGGAATATTCCTCCCACTCTCACTGTGTTGTCTCCATAGATGATCTCCACCATTCATTCCAACATTGTTGACTTGGTCAAACATGACCTTGGCCACATGCATTTGCCCCTTTTCACACATGAGGGTGTGAAATACAGCTCTTATGATGATCCCTTTTCACATCATGAGGGATTTTATTCCTATTTCTGAAATGTATGGTCCTCCTTACCCTTTTATTCATCTCCTAGGTGTCAAAAGAAAAAATCAATATTCCAATTAGCTGCATGCTAATTTTGGAATATTACATTTACCAAGAAATTGTGAACTACAAAATACCTCCTGGCGAACCAAGAAGTACAGGCAGGAAATATCCCCAAATTTTGTGTTCGGGGTATCACAATTTAAGAGGCGGCCGTCTCGGTTCACTATGGATGGATAGCAACCTAAAGTTTTCCTCCCAAATATACCTAAAGGTACGTGGAGGCCTAAGTTTGTATTAGCATTGTTTAATGTGAAACCGCACAGTCAGAGCACCCATTTATACTTTTTGTAATATAACACCGTCCAATATACCCGAAGGTACGTGGAAGAGCTACGATATACTTACATACCTAGAGTGAGGTATCACACTTGGAATGTATCGCAAAAAATTAACAACAATTTCTATGTTTTACGATGTCAGAACACATCTCTACCCTAGACCTTCTAAATGTTATCGTTATGGTTCCAATGTTTTTTTAGGTAAATTAATGTAAATTTTAAGTTGGTCTTGTTTATTAGTTTGCCTTTCAAGGTTCACCATGATGATGTGGTGGAAATTCCTAAAATGAAAACTAAAATGATAAGAAAAATTTTCATTTTATATTTTTCAATGAAAATCCTAGCCACTAAAGGGAAATAGCAATCAGTTTTGAGAGCAAACAACAAAGAGCACAAACTGATATGCAGCTTTCCTAACTTGTTCCTATGCAAAACACATAATTCACTATATGAAAATGCAGATTTTTCTTTTTAGTCCCTTTAATTTTAAATCAAAAAGGAAACTATATGCATCAAATCGACAAAAAACAAATGCTTTCTTCTTTGAGAAATGATGAATTTAACAAAAATTTCTCTTTTAGGAAAAATGAAGAATGGAACTATAATTTTTCCTACAGGAAACGAATAATTTAATGAAAATTTCCTTTACGAAAACAAATGGATCTAATGTAGAAATAAAATACTTTGAGCTTGATTTTTCAATGATAAAGAAAAACACTTAAAGAGACATTGAACAAACTTACTTTTCAAAGTAGGAAGAATCAGGAAAATTCACTGGTCTCTATGAGGTATCAGAAAATTAAAAACACAAAAAACAGAAGGCTGAGTATGATGGAAATGACAAATTCAAAGGGAATTTGGTTGGCTAAGGGGTAAACATAGTCTCTAAGGGGAGACAATGCATTGCAAAGCACCCCTGAGTGGGAGACAGTGCTATGCAAAGCACTGTGTCTTGACCAACAGTACATTGGGCGCAACAGAGATTCAAAATTCAAGCTACATAACACACTTATAATGCAATTATTTGATTCAAAAGTATAATAATTGATAGTAGTTGCTACTGGGTGGATAAGTGGAGGAAAAATCACCAAGAATGATAAGGAAGCTCCCATGCAGAGTCGCCAATTTTTTATACAGAATTATGAATTACGATTAAAACACATTCCCTAAATGTGGTGCTATGCATTTAGAACAACAGATCAAAGACTTTGCAGAAACTTTCTCTAATAGAAAATAGACACACAGAAAGATATAGGAACTTACTTGTGATCCAAGCACTTCCTATTCTCCTTCTGTCACTCTTGTTGTAGCTTCCAATCCAACTTAGATCACCAGATTAGTTCCTGCAAGTATAAACACTAAATAGCAAAGAGATTGCAATATACAAATGGCTATTTATCTTAACCAGTTAAATCGATTAAACATGAAACACATATATTATTTAATAATCCATGATATGAAAAGTAGAAACATAAACATATACATATATGGGAAAATGAGCAACAATATTTATTAATGGATAGAAGGGGGTGGTTACAACCAGCGATCGATTTGATGTCACCAACTCCAACATCATCCCAGACTCATCACAATAAATATCTCACTAGAAGTATATCACTCTTATCACACACTCAATTGAGAATCCAACAACATTTCTTTAGCCAATTTCTTCCTTCCCTAGCACTAGGATCTATGCTCAATTTATAGGGAAACTGAAGGTAGTTTCTCAATCAATGACTTTCTAATAATAGGCAAGACATGTTCCCAAGCTCAGAGGTGTTATATGGACACATGGATTCGATGTTTGACACATATGGACTCTTCTAGAAGGCATTGGCCATGTGGATATTCTAGAACATTGAGAATTTCTCTCCCATTTGACCAACATACTCTTGAATTTCAGGAAGTGCTTTGCAGAGAACCCTTGAATGGAGGTAACTTCATATGCAAAGCAGTTAGTCCTTTGAGAGGTTGCGTTGGTGAGCTCATAGGTGATGTAGAATATACTTCAAACCTTGGAAACCTTGCAATGGAATTCATGAATGTTTTGCTTTTGTCTTAGGGCATGTAGCAACTAAAATGATAGGGGATGATAAACCCTATTTCATTGGTCCTGGGGATGATGTCCAGTTTGACTAGGTCATTGGGAATAATGCCCAAATTGACCTATAACAATTTTTTATGTTGGCGCGGTTACAGGGTTGGAATTAACCATTTGGATTTTTTGTGTTGCATAGTGGTGAGATTTCCTGGTTGGAGCTGGCCATGTGGGTCAGGCGGGTTCAAGCCCCACCAGCCTCATTCTTCACCCGTGTATGGTATTCTATGTAACGATTGCATATAGTTATTGTTGTGTGGTTAAATGGTATATGGTTGATACATATTTGGGTCCAGTGTTTTTGGTTTATGATGGAGTCAGTTCCACTGGGGTTGGGTGACTCCGTCATGGGTGGCTCACCAACCCCAACCACATTTTTAATATAACATATGATATGTATCCATGCAGCGGTGGTAGCGGTGGCAGCTCTCCACCCTTATAATTATATATTTTTTATTTTTTTAATAACCAATGGTTATTTTTTACTTTGTTGAATTTAAGATTTATTTGGAAAATTAATCATCGCACAAATTCGCCTACTCTCGGGAGCTAGGTTTCATGCCCTAGTGTCCTTCAAATTATATAACCCTTAAACCTGGCCAACTGCCGACTTTGACCACAACTTTGACCATCTCTATCTCCTTCATATGTTCTCGTATTGGAGTTTCGTTCACACCGTTGGAATCATGGAGACGAGCACTTTGATATGGTCCTGGTTCAAGAGAAATCTGATGACTTTGAATTTTGAGATATTATAAGCCCTATTTGACCTCTGAGTGTGTTTGGAGCCACCTGGATCATGGTGTTTCCAACCATTCCAAAAAAGGATATTGTTGAGAAAAGTGTTTTCATTGATGTCAAGTCTAGTCATTATTTTCAAGTGAACAAATGGATACAATTTTGAGCTATATATAATGCCATTAATATCACATAAATAAATATATAAATAGAATTATTAAAAAATACCATAGATGCATCTAAACCCTACATCTACCAAGTGCCTAGATCACATTATCACATTAATACACACATGTAATTAATCAATTTATTAATATAATGTTGACCTAGATAACAACTACAACAACAAAAAAAAACATGAAAATTGATTAGAAAAAATGGAAACTTTGTTAACTATTAAAAAATTCGAAAAAATTAAAATATTTTAGGCGACTCGAAGTGAAATAAACATGACAACTTAATTTCAAAAACTTTAGGTAACTTTAGTAGCTATAAAATGTCAATGTAATTTGAATTAACTTGTTATATGTTTATATTTTTTTTGGAATTGAATATTAATGTAGACTTTAACTAAATCATATTAATTCCAAGTATAAACGACTACTTGTTGTTTCGAAAAGGGCACACAGATAATATTGAGATTGGATTTAGCTATAAACTTGAATTTGATACATACAAATAAAATCCAATGATAATTTATTGTTAGTAAAATTGTTAAATTCAATAATTTTATTATAGATTGTAACTTTTAGTATGTAGTGAAATAACGAAACAAAAATTATACATGGAAATGTCATAGTTTAAATAAGAAAAGGATTTATACATTTAAAAATAAAAAAAAATCAATGGAACTATAAGCATGAGATGTTTTCATTACACTATTTAGTTATAGTAAGGGCATTCAATGGTGTTGAACACATTTCTCTCCTGAAATTGTGAACATGTGTAGTTTCTAGAATGCATGGAAATTTTATTTACAAATTTTGGGAATAAAATGTGTCTAAGATTATTATAGTGTGAACACCTTCTATAAATACAACATCAAACCAAAAATAATATGAGATTAGAAATGAAGAGAGATAATCTAAAACACATTTTTAATGGTTAAGCCAGAAAAATATCATCGATGATGTGCATGAACCTTGTGAATTTGAGGTAGATGCAATGAGTGAAAATATGCAATCTAGAAACACAAAAGATAGATCATAATGGAAATATGAATCAAATGACTCATCCTAAGATAAGACACTATGAAAAGTCTAGGAATAGACTTATAAATCTATGAACAAGACAATGAAAGGATAGTGAAAGCTTGAGATGAACAAAACTAGTTGAATGTAGTTGAATTTTTTGGCACTGCCCAATCCATTATGGCCTTTACTTTTTCTAGGTCAACTGAAATCCCTTCTCCTGAAATGATGTTCCCAATATAATGAATTTTCCTTTGAAAGGAGGAACATTTTGACAATTTTCCATACAAGTGATTTTCCCTTAAGCAGGTCAATACAACCCTTATATGCTCTTCATGTTTTTCTTCATTCTTGGAATACACAAGGAAGCTTGAGATGAACAAAAAATATTTTCCCTTTTAATCAAACAATTTAATTTAAAAAAAAAAATCATTTGAAAGGAGTTATGGTTTTTTGGGCATGTGGCATTGAGAACCTGTGGTATTATCCCACGTTAATATAACAAAGACTATTTATAGTCTAATAATTTCCATGATAAACTGGGGGTGAACCTCCATGGTTATGAATCTTCTTACATGTTTTCTTAATATATATATATATATATAATTTTTCTATCAACAACAATAATAATATCTATGTTCATTTTACAGTCATTTATCTTATAATGAAAAGACCTTTTCACCAAGAATCCCGTAAAACAATTTTAAGAAAGAATGTGATTTTTTTAAATGCATTTTCAAGAAAAAATGTGATTTTTTGTTTTTTAAAATGCATTTTTGAATGCATAAATTGATTGAGAAATCCCTTGAGGCACTAGAATTCTACATACTAAACAACTTAAATTAAAGTTTTTAAAAATATGCAAACACTATATATATATATATATATATATATATATATATAAAGAAGCAAAGTAACTAAATCCAAGCCTCAAGACCATGTTCCAATATCAATTTTTAGTACCAATGACCAAATTAATGAAGCAAACTAAATGATATATGTATATATCACAATCAAAATATAACTAAACACTAAGAAGAAGCAAATTAACTATGATGCAAGTGGTCCCTGTCCATTAAAGATATGTTGGTTTTGTCCACAACTTCCATGATTGTTAATGGGGACACGGGGAAAAGTAGCTGGTACCATGCCAATTGGATGATATGATGTAGGTCATTTGGGAGTTGGCACCATGCCAATTGGATGATATGATGTTGGACATCTAGGATTGTACATAAGGACATTGAGACAAACCGTTGGTTCCTTACCCATACCTCTGGGATTGTACATAAGGACACTAAGAGAAATTTTTGGTTCCTTACCAATACCTTCTGGATTGTACATATGGATACTGAGACAAATTTTTGGTTCCATATCCATACCTCCTGTACTATACATAGGGACATCGAGACAAACTGTTGGTTCCATATTTCCAACTAGATTAGGAAACTGAGAGAAATGAGACTATAGCTTTGTTCTTCTATCCTATTTTTGTAGAGCCAAAGTAACATAAAGAGGCTTGCCCAAAACGACTTCCTTATCCATTTGTGCCAAAGCCAGGGATGCTTCATGAGGAGATGAGAATGAGACAAATCCTGAACCTTTACTACATCCATTAAAAAGCCTCATTACCTTGCATGAAGTGATTGTGCCATAAATAGAAAACAGTTCTCTCAACTTGCTATCATCAATTCTATTATCCAGATGTTTTAAATAAATATTTGTTCCAAATTGGCCCTGTGTTCAAAATTGAACACGTCAGAGACCTTCAAAGGGTCTCTGGCACGTCAGAGAAGTACTCAGCAAATTTTACACGTAAAAAAAAAAAAAAAAAAAGAATTGAGTTTTACAAGTTTTAAAAAAAAAATTAGAATAATATTATGAAATGTCCTAAGGGTTGTCACCTCGATGAACATTTTTTAAAATTCAATTTTTTTTATTACATTTTATAAATTTCCATTACCAAATTCCAATTTGCTGAATTCTTACTTATCACCAATCAACACAAAGCAACGGCCCATGAGTCCATGACATATATAGACTCTACTTAGGGTATGCAGTAACACCATTAACACCATCAGTGACTAGATTTAATTGTGTTGTTTTCACTATTTGGAGGTTGTTGCAGCATTGAAGAAGATTAATGAAAAAGGAGTTGGAGGCGAGAGGTTTATGATTTTCAATTTTCCAAAGTTCAAAGGCTTCAAGAATGGCAGGGTTTGCAGTAAAATAAGCGAATTTGAGATAAGGACAAACCTTGTAGAAATGGTGGTAGAGAATCTAGGATTGTGCATCTGCCTGTGACATAGTGGATTCTGCCTCTTTCAATCTAGAAATCCTCCATGTCAAAGCTTCAACGAAGTCCGAAGCTACTTTTCCCATTACTCCACAGGGGTTAGAGTTCACCTTCATTCAAATCTGTTGGACCAAATTGTTGGCTACCTTCAAATTGTTTCTTTGTATATCCTCCACGCATCCCATAAGAAAGTGCACCATGCGAATCCCTGATGCTTGCACTCCATTATCTATACTTTGTTGTGCGGTTCCCAAGCAGGTACTAGAGAGACTCAAACCCTCGTCATTGTACTGGGCACTGAAGCTCTGCACCTAAAATTCATGTGTGTGGAAGAATCCCTAGAACATAGAGCCAGTCTAGAGGAAATATTGCATCTAACAAAGGGATCAAAATTTGGTGAAAAACCATGATGGTAAGATGCTTGGCTTCCATTAAATTGCAAGCCATATTCTTGAATGAGCACCAAGTCCATAGCAGAAAGACTAGAATCATCCTAAATCAGTTTATGAAATTGTGAAGAATTGATGAGAGATCCCTTGTCCCCAAACGGAACAACCATGTCTGCATCTGGATTAAGCTCCCCGAACATTGATTTGATCTAGCCTACTAAATCTGAGGGGTTATAATGGAGAACCTTGAAAGCCAAATGAGATATTCTGGGTCTTGAACCACTGCCATAATTCTCTTGATCTGCTCCAACCTCTGTGCAGCATGGGATAATAAATCAGAGGCTTTTACAGTATACCCAGTGTTTTCCAGAAACCCATCTATCTCAAATTCTACCTTCACACCTGAAAAATTACAACCCATCATATTTTTCTGCTCTATACTAGAACCTAGGACCTTGGAATCCCTTTCCATTGGGTCCATTATAACTTCTTCACCTAAATTTTGTAAGCTTATTCCAAGAACTTATACCTCCTCCACCATTTTCATGTTACTGATTCTTTTGAGATCTATTTCCATATGCTGAAGAGCCATAGCTATGTGAAACTCATCTGCAAAAAGAAAATTTTACATAATCTGAATAATGTCATCATCATCACGATGGATGACTGTGCACATAAGGATGACAGAGAGTCATACTCATCATCAGTTCCAAGTCCAAACCAACCATTATAATGGTAGCTTTAGGCTCAATAGTGACTGATAGCCAAGTTTCCAGTGTGAAGGATTTTCTTTTTTCATTTGGTTGAAGAAGAACTACAATCTATTGCAGCAAAAGAGCCATTCCTAAATCCTTTGTTTCACCTTAAAGGAAGAACTACAGTCTATTTCAGTGAAAGATCCATTCTTAAATCCTCTGTTTCATATTCATACTTGAGATTCAAGAGTCAACAACTTCTTCAATTGAACGTTGAAAAACAACAACCTGGTATGTTGCAAATTCAACCTCAACCTCAGCTTTTTCTTTCTAGTGACAACTAATTTGTTGATGGACATTTTATCTTCTTCACTTGTTCATTCTTCAATCCTTTATGTTTTACAAGATTTTGGAATTTTATTTCTTTCCTTACATTCTTACATTTTTGCTCAACTTCATCAACTATACTTCACCTCAACTTCCCTCACTTCTACACGAACTCTGGAAATGTAAAAGAGTTTACCTCATTCGGGAAGGAAACTAAAATAGAAGGAAGAATGAACTATGCACATAATTGTTTAGTCAATTTAGTGTCCTAAATTGTTAACATAAATTATCGACTAGGGCTAGTAAACTGATGAAGTGTAATGCACTGTATGTGCCTAAGTATCCCTTTTTCCTACTTCGTTGTTTTAAGGTTTTGTTGATGTTTTCGGAGTTTTTATATTTTGATCCTTAGCATGCTGTTCTAAACTAGAAAGATGAGACTAAATCTATTTAAAAAGGAAGGAAAAGGAAATGTTGTCAAATGAATTTAAAGCAGAGTTTTATTTTTCTATTTTCTAATTAAGAAATGATGAAAACTAGAAATCCTAATCCATGGATATTATAGATAAATTGATGATTCAAGAAATGAAAACAAATAATAACTCACACACCACAACTGAATCCTATTTGTTCAATTATGATTTATTGCAAGAGATTTTTGAAAGAGATTAGTTGTAGTGCAATGAGGATCTCCTATGATATGAAATAAAATGCTAGACAATTACTGCATCTATAATTCACTAACCATTTTTAATTTAAGATTTATATGGTATTTACTTGGTCGAGCACAATAACTGTTAACTATGAAAGACAAGGAATGAAACCTAGGCAATCACTGTTCTTATAAGTCACTTATCTATTATTCAATAGCTTTTACTTAGTTTGATCCAGCAATTGCAAATTATGAAAGCAATGATAGAAATGAAACCTAAACAATTACTGCACCTATGAGTCACTATCCATTCATCAACAGACTTTACATAGTTGGATACAATAATTGAAAATTATGAAAGCAATAATTTGAGAAAAAAGTACAGAGAAATGCTAAACAAAAACTGAAATAAACTTAGCTAGAAAACACATAAAACCTCCTCAAATAGCAGGGGCCCTCTACTACCAATTTGGTGTAATCCTTTAGCTCCTTAAAATTGTAATAAGAACAACATCTAGGCTAATCTCCTTTTTATTAAAACAGTGCTTGGAAAAAAGAGTATCACTGTGATTCTGAATGTGTCATCAACCATCCTTTGTTAGTTCTACAGAGCTTAATTTATATGAAAATTCATAACTAATGTCAAACAAAAATAGGTACAGGTGTAATCTTCTAATCAAAATTGAATTGAGACTCTTTTGAGACTCGTGATTTGCTGCAAAGCAAAGCAGGAGTCCTAATTCCTGTAGAAAGCAATTTCTTTGACTCTCGCTTTGACCATTGGATTAGACACCTCCAGTTGTCGATTTAGTCTTCGTGGATAGGAAGGAATCATGTAGGGAAGATTTGAGAACTACCCATATGCACATTTTCTCCAATTGACACCTGCATCATACTTAAACACAAAAATAGTTGTGGAACGCTTGACTGGCTACATAAATGTATTCTGTGGCTAAGCTATTGAAAATTATTAAAACAACAAAAATCATGAAAATACAACATGTTAATCATTTGTATGTAACATTTAAGCAATCTTAATCATTCTTCTTATTTTTAGGCTTATGAAGTGATAAAGAAATGATGAAATGAAGTGAAGTTTTGCAACAGAGAAGACAATTTTAGGGCTCAACATACCCCCACTGCAAAACTCTTGCATGTCCTCATGAAATTCCATCAAAAATTTATTCCATGTGCTCTGAAACCTCTGCTAGAACATCCAGCCTTATCTTTCTCCTTCTTTTTGTGGTCAGTGTCACTCTGGGTTTTCTCATGAATATTTTGAACCTAAGATTTATGAGGGCCTTGTTCAGTTTCTTATTTCTCTTTTTTAGCTTCCTGTTTTCTTTATGTAGTGTACCCAATTACAGAGTGAGAGTATCATTCATAGCATTCTTCAATTTAACTTGTTCTCTCAAGATTTCATTCTCATTTTTGATATGTTCGTTCATTATCTCCAATTCATAGTTATCTTTTCTTAAGGTTTCTATTGGAGGTTCTTGTGGACTGAGGGATATTTCTTGATTTTCTGAGGCCTTTCTTTCCAGATATTCCACATAATCATAGATTTTCTATTGAGCTGGGTCTATATTAGGAGTTCTCCTATGAGGGTATTCTTCAAACTGATGTAAAGGAGACTTGTCAACTGGTGTTTGAACTGAAGTTTCTTCATCTTTAACATTTATAATTCTTGTGTTCTTAACCAATGTATTTTTCATTATTCCTTTGAGTCTAGAACTTCTCCTTAAATTTGGTGGATTTTCATTTTATTGATCAGTATATTTACTTGTTATCTTCTCTTTTCTCTTGACCCTAATCTTTTTCCTAATCTTTGTCAACTTTTCAGAAATCAATTCTTCACTCTCTTCTTGTGATGTTGTATCATGTTTATTTTCAACAGCCTTATCAGTTTTTCTTCTCTTGCTTCTTCTAACAGTCTCTTCTTTAGATGATGTTTCCTTTAGCTCTTGAAAATGATTTCTTAAAAGAAACTCTTCCCAGTTATCTCTTATTTTATTCAAATGGAATTCAATCGGAATTTTAACTAAACCATGGTGGTGTAGAGTAGTTTCTAGAAATTAGACTCTTTTCTGAACATTGGAAGCCATTCTTTTCAAGCTATTAAGCAAGAAGAAAGGTAGATTTATTTCTCCATATTTTAAGAAATTCATCAATAGCCTGATATGATAAACATACATTGTACCAAATCTACCTTCACATGTTATAAATTTTTGAAAAATTAATAACATGTTTCTCCATTTAATTTTTAAATTTGTGCTCGGAATTAATTTTCTAAATACTATAATGTCCATACCTGGATTCTTCAGCATTTGTTTCCAATACTCATTATGAAACTCCTTATTCTTGAACCAATGTTCTCCTTGTCTTGGAAATTCTGTGGCTTCAGCTACAAATGACTATGTTATAGTAAAATTAATGTCTCCAATTTCCACTTCTGATCCATCAAATGATCTAGCAAATGATTTTGTAATTTCTTTATGGAACCCATTTAATTTTTCTGCAAAACTCAACCACCCAACTTGCTGCAATAGCCCTTTAACTTATGGGTATCCTTCTAAGTATTTGACTCCAATTGGTTTTGTTCTCACAATTAACCCCATTTCTTCTCTGCACATATTACTTCCTTTCCTGAGTTGTAGGGTCTGATGCTTTGTTTTTGATCCTGTGTTTGAAGAAAGAGTAGTTGCTGAAGGATGTATTGCCCTTAAAATGACTCTCAGTTCCTGCATATGAACTGACTACAGAATGTAATGGTAGTGAGTGAATAAGGTGGTGAACGAAAAAGGTGATGGGAAAATGATGAAAAATGTTAAGGGTTTGATATAGAATGAAATAGTTATGAAGAGATTTATGATGATGTTCGAAATCATAACTAAATGATACGATATTTTAAAGACGTGGCCTAATAGGTCACATCTAAGATTCTGAACGTTAGTCATTTAATTAATGATGAACCGTTATGGAGCGTAGGGTAAGGGATATGGTCGAGGTGTTTTATGATGAAGTAAGATCAATTCGAATGATAGATTTACTTAGGAGACATGATTAAGCATATTGTATCTTTTTCATGTTTTTATATTTTTTCTATCAAAATAACTTTGCAAAATTTACCTCAGACCTTTTTTGACTTTGTTGCTTGTTGTGTTTTTCCTTCATTTGTGGAATGTTTATATTTTAAGCTCCATAGTCTCCTTTTATTATCATCCTTTGTTTTATTGAAGTAGGCTGCAGAGTCAGATTAGATGCAGAACATAATTGGCTATAGAACAGACAGCTGCAGAATGTACCTGTCAAAAGATTATGAAATATGGATATGGAAAGGAATGAGATGGAACATGAGTATGGAATGGAATGAAATGGAACATGAGTATGGAATGGAATGAAATGGAATGAAATATGAGCATGGGATAGAATGAAATATGAATGAAGTGAATTATGGAGTGAAAAATGGACCTACAACTTGTGATTTTATGAATATTTAGTTGTAGAAAAAGAAAAATTGAAAGTATAGGGTGTCAGAAAAATTCTGATTTTCACCCTGCATTTTATGCATAAATATGCCAATCACTGATTGGTTTTCATATTTATACCTTCTTTTTTTTTAATCATTGAAGAAAATCAAAAACCAAGTTAGTGAAGAAGAAGGACTCTTCTTCACTAACTTCATATCAATGTTATCTTGGAATTTTTTGACAAATTCTTCTCTTGAAAGTGGTTTATTATACAATTTTAGCCTGTACTCATTTACGAGAAATGATACCTTCCCTTCATCTATTTTTCTTATATTTATTGCTCCATTTTCAAATATTTTCTTATTTTCATATGGCCCAAGCCAATGGGTTTGAAATTTACCTTGAAAATCCTTGAATTTTGAATCAAACAAGAGTGCCCAGTCACCTTCTTTAAATTTATTTTCTTTGATATATTTATCATGCCATCTAGCCCTTTGTTGTTGTACTATGCTTGATCTTTGGACTGCATCTTGTCTGATCTCATCTAATTCATTAATTTGCTCCAGTCTGTGCTTCTGTGCTTCTGTCAAATCAAGTCCTAGTTGGACTTCCATCTTGAAAGTTTGGATCTGAAACTCTATGGGAAATAGGACTTGTTTTCCATAAACAAGTTCATAAGGAGTGTGTCCTATTGTGTTTCTCCATGTAGTTTTGTAGGCCCATAAGGCTTCAGAAAGCCTTTCTGCCCAATCTCTTCTATGTAAATGAACAGTCTTTGTAAGAATTCCTTCAATCACCTTATTGGTAGATTCCACTTTGCCATTTGCTTGTGGATGGTAGGGAGTAGATTTCCTGTGCCTGATTTTGTAATTCTCTACAATTTTCTCCACCAAATTTGATGTGAATTGAGCTCCTTGATCTGTGAAAATTTCTCTTGGGACACCAAAACGAGTAAAAATATCCTCAAAAAGAAAATTAACTACAGATGCTTCATTAGCAAAAGGTAATGCCTTTCCTTCTACCCATTTAGTGACATAATCAGTACAAACTAGCATATGCTTCTTTTGTTTTGATGAAGGATTAATAGGTCCTACAAAATCCAAAGCCCATTTCTCAAAAGGTTCAATATGTACCTGAGGTTGTAATGGAATTTCACTTGAAGGAGAAGGTTTCCCTATCCTTTGGCAACTGTCACACCTTTTGATGTAGGGGCATTAGGCCCAAGACACTTTTTGTACATAAATAAACATAAGGGGGGTCTCATGTTTTGTTTCCCCTATGTAAATATTCATAGTTGAGTTATTTTAGTTAATTTTAGGAAAATATTGTAACTACCCGAATGATTGATGGGCACCTGAAGAGATGGTCAGTTTCAGAAGTTAGGCTAGCTTTAGGAGTCCAAGAGTCACCAAATAAGTGAATCTATTTATTTCCTATTGTATAAGAATAAAACTCTGTGATAGAGTCGGGGCACTGCAGAGAGACCTGCACAGACCTGCACATAGACTTGCCTATACCTGCAGAGAGCTGCATGGGGGAAGAAGGCCATCAGATTGAAGATCTAGCTAGCCAGTAATTATAAATCAATACATCGTGTAAATAAGAAATGGTTCAGTATATTCGTGTCTTGTGGAGTTAATGCATGTGTGAGTGTATATCCGCTTTGTTGAATAAGTTCTATGCGAACATGTGTATGCATCTTGATGGAGGATAAAGGAATTCCTATGTATGATTTATTTCTGTGTAATTGAAGCCTGAATTCCATAAGTAAAGATACGAGCGGAGAGATAGACTTCTGTACAATCCATAATAGGAATCCTTGTGTAGAAGGACAGATAAGAACCCCGTGATTAGTTACATAGACTACGTAGAAGACTGCGCCAAGATCGAAAGGGTAACCAATCCATTTATGTGTGTTGAACTTCGGTAATGGTCTGTGCCAAGTATTGAATCTTCATTGAAGGGAACGGGTATATAAATTGGAACCAAGAGTGAAAGGCAGAGGAACCTGAGCGCAACAGAATAACGCGTTGATGAGTTGAGCGGAACCTGGCATGGAGAAGCGAAACCAGGACTGGAGGAATAGCGAAAGAGGTTTGAAGCTAGACGTTGGTTTCCATCGCACCACCTATCGTCGATAAGCGGTAATTCCTGGTTGGGAAGCGATTCCATAGAGCTATTGACACGCGTCCCTGAACGAAATTGGAAAACCGCCATTTAAAGGGAACCATCACATGTTAACGTTCGCACTAGGATGTCAAGCGATATGCGTACAAGCCGTTGATCTGGGAGAGAGCCATTGGACGGTGGTCGCTTTCCATAGATGTGCGAACAATAAACGAGGTGTGCGACCAATAAACGAGGTACGGGTGTGCATTTGATTGGTCGGTTAAAGCTCGTATCAAGACGCCGAGCGATATTGATACATACTGTTGATTAGGAGGCTCGATATATAACAGTGATCGCTCGCAGGAGTTGCGCAAATTTTAATTAAAGGTACAGTGTATGCATTCCGCGATTGTATTATGGGCCAGGGCGGAGATATATGTAATGAATTCGGGTTGTTAATATAAGGCGGCAACCTTGGTTATAAGGTTCGACGATAAATTTGAAATTTGTAAACATATTACATATCACCATGGGTCTTAGCATTTGATGGAAGACAATATAGTTTAAATATGTACCTGCCGAGGGTTATATGACAAGGTTAATCGTATATATATTTGGCGGTCAATCCTTACAGAATTCGGGTTATTTATGTGAATGAACTGCATATATTATATACATTGAGATATTATGGTGTGCGTATAATGGTTGAATAGGCGAAGTGGGGGCCACATTGTTTCGGGAAATAACTCCCTAGAGGTTTGTTGGGTCAAAACCTCCACAGATCAGATCATGCTATTCAAGAAGGACTCACACAACCATACTTGTACGCTAAAAACTAGATAACATCGATAGTAGAACTCACCCGTAATCCTACGTTTGACGTAGATCCCGCGGGGTCCAAACCCCCAGCAAACCTTCTTCCTCTTCAACCTGGAAATCAAGAAAGAACATGCACGAAAATCTAGTTGTACAGCATATAATTCTCCTAAATTTCAGTGTAATCCATGTGAAACATCATATAAACAATAATAAATGCTTAAATAACAATATTTTCACATATGCAAGCAGATATTAACACGTGAATTTGGGAACAAGATGGTTCTTCTTCATTACGAACAGCATGTACATCAATAAAAAGTGGAGAGATCACCTGAATCCTTCCATGATCTTTGAACAGACCGTCGTCTGGATCCGTCCTGCCCTTGCCTCGCTAGGATACTTTCAAGACTTGTGCACATGAGATGACATATAAACTGATGAACATCTCCAGGAAATAAGGGTTTCCTGTAAAAATCTGGGAAATTGCAGGAGGCACGGGAAATCAGACTTGAATTGGGGCTCCAATGGAGTATAATGTCTATAAATTTCTCTCTCTCCCTTAGGCCATGCACATGAGGGGCTTTTATACTCCCTCAAAGTAGTTTCAATCAGTTGGAAACAGTTGGCCACGTGCTGAGGTGGTTGAACTACTGGAGTAACCATCAACCCAGCCCGAAAATAGGAAATTTTATATATTTTTTAATAATTTTAATGGAATACGCGAAAAAGTGTGTATGGACTAGTGTATACACACAGAAAAGTCTGGGCATACCCGTGTATGGGATTTTTAACACTATTTTTTATGAACTTTGTTCAAGTCTGTGGGAATGGGTGCCCAACGCCAAAGAGACAATCATGAATCACATGAGGGTGAAAAATGATGCTATAACAGATGCCCCCTAATATATGAGGTCATAAGGGGTACATGATGGCCGAAATGTATTATTCACATAGAAAGAACTTTGCGAGGACAAGAGAGGACTTCACCAGATTTCAGCCTGCCAAAAACCAATGAAAGAAAACAGAGAGTCAAGTCATGCTGAGGTGGGCATACCCATGCTCAGTCAAAAATATATCATATAGAAAGTACATGATGAATCCAGAATGTATACAAGTATAGCTGAACTGAAAGTACATAATGAATCATCTGAGCAGGGCCCGGAAGTACAAGTTGGAATCAATGTCCAAGTATCACATATATAAAACTGATCAATGATGCTGAAACTGGATGTCTGATCATAAAAGTAACTGAATATCCAAGTACCAAATCATAAGGAGTGGAATACATGGTACAATCACGCAACTCGAGAGCCAACATATAGGATGTTGTTGTACTGACACTGCAACATATAAGGGTGGACGACATCACTGGCAGAAACTGAATGGACTGTCAAAAGTGAACTGAAAGATGCTGACGCAACCTAAGGTCTTCACCGATCTCGACGGCACAATTCTACACAATGGGAATAAATGAGCTGAAGTCGACCATGTGAGAAATCATTGGATTACTGGTCAATAATGTATATCGTTAACCAACGCGAGAAAACCCACCAATAATGAAAATGAGTTTCAAGGTGCCCCAGTACAATCTAACAAGTGCAAATGAATGAGTTGAAGTCAAACACTTGGAAGAATCTACCAATCAGGAGGTAATGATGAATCCCCACTGTCGATAGTGAAGAGTCTGCTATTGATGACTGCAAACCCTAAGGTACTAACAAAAGACTCTAGACCTTATTCCCAGAGCAATGAGTCGAAGTCGATGGGAAAAGATCTGCTAGAAGGAAGGCATTAAGGCATCCCACATCAGTCCAGCGTGAGTGTAACCCGTAGGCCAAGATTTGGAAGGAATCGGATGAAGCAGAGTGACGGAACCAAACCGAAGTACGTTTCCGACATGCACAAGATGAAGCTAGTGCACGGAAGAAACCCTATGAACCAACCAATAATGAAATCTGACACAGAGGCGAGATATCCACCGATAGGGTCAAATGGAAATCAAGGTACTGCACGAATTCCAAGTGTGATAATGTATGCTGATGTCGAACACAAGGAAAACCACTCAGTCAAAGACCCATAATGATGATCAAATGTTGAGCATAAGGACACCTATCAATGATGGAAATAGGGCCAGGGTGTGGCTCTAGGTTTGCTCTCAGAGCAATGTGTCGTAGTCGATAAGAGACAAACCCGCTAGCAAGAAGTCAATGGAGACCTTCTCAAAATAGCACGAGCAGAAGACAAAAACATCTGATGTGATAGAACAAGATATTGACAAAACCGGGAAGTCTGACTGAATAATGAGTTAAGAGACACCGCAAAATGGCCGACTCTGGTTAGACTTCCCTTGAACAAAAGCACGACTCATGATGACCATGGAAGTAAAAAGTGACACTGTATAAGTCTATTATGCAGGAGGCAAAAACAAACTCTCCATATGATTGGAAGAGATAACCAACTGGGGGAGGACTGACCAGTGAAACAAGGCAAAGGCTGAACCTAGGTCAAAACTACAACCATCCCAAATGAAGGAAATATATAAGTGTATGTGCTTTGTTCAAGGGCGAAAAAATTATACTGTACTGCCATCAAATTACGAAGTTACATCCCATTCCCGCTCTTTTTGTTATATCTATTTTTTTTGTCTTTTTCATATAATAAGCTTGAAAAAGAATAAAAGAATGCCATGGTACAATGGATGGAACGAGTATCAAGAAACAGATGCACTAGTTCCTGGGATTGGAATGATCCTATGCTCAATGCAAGGAGGTGGAAACTGGTCAGTGATACTCAAAGGAATGTTCCATCCATGGGTAAAAAGGGTGTCAAGTCACGATAGCTAAGTGCATGCAATGGTTAACTTGTACAGACAATCAAGGTCAAAAGTTGGCTTAAACATCGAGTCCAAAATGAAGCCCGCTAAAGGCCAGGATAGACAAGTAGCCAATATGCAATGCAGTAATACAACTCAACAACACCAGGGAGCCTCTAGGGTAACAGTTAGAAAAATAATAGTGGAGAAGAAGAAGAATGAAGCTTCAACACATAAGTTATGGCGGGACTAAAGAGGACTCCCAAGCCTACATAAAACGCAGCATGGGCAACAAGTGCTAGCGAGGAACTAACTAGGAAGCCCATGTAAAGGAAGGCTCTACCACCAAGTCATGATTAAATAATCGGCGAGTGAAATGGGTGAAATACTCATGACCTGATGGGATTGACCCTATGGAAAGTGATCAGAATGGAGGCTAGTATGCAAAATGCAATGGAAAGTGGATTCCCTAACCTATATGCCAGTGAAGATCATATACCTGCCATGACGGGTCAGCAGTCATGGATAAAAAACCGGAAAAAATCTCGACTTCATCCAAATGTACCTGAAAATATACCAATCTGGGCACTTCCAAGCATCCGGGTTATGCAGCTTAAGATAGATTGAAAAAATAAGCATAACAATTTTTTGCGAAAATTTTCAATTTTTGGGCATAAATAGACAAGTTACCTCACATTTGGTTCATTGTTACTTGCTTAATTGGGAAAAAGAGCTCTGGAGAAAATGCCTCTTTCATCAAAACAGGAGCAATCGACCATCAAACTTCGCCAAATTTGTTAGGTAAGCTCTTAATCCATGCTTGTTATCAATTTTGTTCATTCGTAGTGTTAAAATTTCTAAATTTCACCATAGAATTATTTGTTTTAAATTACGGTTTTGCGCATACGCGGGTTATATTGACCAAGCCGTGTATATACGCGACTATGTACAGAGAAAGTCACGTATGCACAACCCGAAATGAAAAAACGTGATTCTAATGGACAAATTATTTAATTTTTGCAGGATGACTATATCTTGGAGAGAATGTGAGCATAGTGCCATTGACAATGAAGTAATGTAGGACCAGTTATCACTCAATATTCTCTGAAATTTTGGATTGCTCAAATTTTTCAAAATGCCAAATATGAAGAGTAATGTCTGGTTGCTCAAAATGCTTGTGAATTATTGGGAACCGGAAGAATATTGCTTCATAATAGATCAAATGCCCATACGTATCGAGGTGGAAGACATCTATTTTATTACTGGACTCTCCTGGAGAGGGGAGCCAGTAGATTTGCATGGCAAGCCTTTGGGAGGGCTAACCGTGGAAGATTATGTCCACGTCTACTGCGTAGAGGGGTCCAAGAAAGTTGGGACTCAAATTTCTATCAAAGATTTAAGAGACTTGCACATGAAAATTCTCCTATTTACCATTGGCAGGGTAGTAGGATCTGCTTCCTTACACTAGGCATCTAGGACTCAAATGAGTATAGCTGTGGAATGCTTAACTCATTTATATGATTGGTGCACAACTCTACTAATGAACATGAAGCAACAATTGACTTCCATCCGAAAAGAAAAGACAAATTTTTTTGGATATGGTACAATCTTGATGACATTGTTCTTCGAGAAGATTCCTGGACTAAGACCCAAAGTGATCTCTTCTATCAGCAGCCCAAGGGACCCAAGAGTTGCCCAATGGGCAGACCTGATGAAGAGACTGGGGGGAAGTGAAGTTCCCCGAACCACCTGGGATGACGAGTTCTTCCAATGGTGGGGAGACCAAATCATCGCTATGGAGGACTATCCCTATGATGGGATGGATTTTCGTGGCAATCCAGACCTCGTCCTTCCACCTGGCGCAGCATGGGGTACAGTCGGTAAGATTGAAATTTTTTAATTATATGATTTTTTTGGATTTTTTCAATATGTGTGAAAAAAATGAAACATGTTTTTGATTGGATGCATAGTGACTTAAAATATCGTAATGATCATGATACAGATATTGGACCAGTCCATCCTAATGGCTACCCACGGCATAAGCGCCGCAGAGGCGAGGCGGAGACAGTAGACTCAGACAAAACCCTCCATGCTGTACAGAGGAACTTGGAGGGTTTAACCCGCCAAGTTCCCATGGCTGCAGTGGAAGATCTGCCTGAAGCCATCCAGAGACGGGTGGTAGGAGTACCCTATGACTGGGTACGGTTATTCCTCCGAGTCGCGACTGCGATCGTGTTCTATAGGAACACAACTTCTGGGCAGTGAGCACAGGAGTAGATAGATATGATTTACCGGATGACTGTATATTTTTTGAAATTTGAACATCATCGGGCATAAGCCCTAATTTTGTACGACTTATGGATCCAAATTTTTGTATAATTTTCTTTTTGAACACTCTGATGATATACACAGTGATTTATGATGTGATGTGACAAATGTATGATGTTTTTGATGATTAAATTTTAATGTATTGAATGATTAATATGCTAATCAATTGCTTTATTAGCTAATGAGTCTGCCATCCAATTATCTGCTCGAGGAATATGAATGAATGTTAAAAATTGAAACGATATTTGTAACAAACGTACCCTCAAAAACAACTGGAGTAAAAATGGATCTCGAACCCGATAAGTATTGTTCAACTACGACATCACCAGCTGGGAGTCCAAGAAAACTACCAACGAATCAACACCTAAAGATATTGCCTCCGAGAGTAGATAAATAACTGCAGTGTATTCTGCTATATTATTGGAAGCAGGACCAATGCAGACTCCTCTTGATACTAACAGCTGACCAGATGGATGATGAAGCACCCAAGCTGCGGAAGCCAAGTTCCAGGTGTGTCTACTAGCACCATCGGCGAAACCAAAATGACTCATGACATTCAATACAACCTGCCAAAGCAGATAAAAAACGTCACCATCCCATCAAAGATAAAAAAAACCAGATATGTACAAAGAAAAACTACTATATACAAAAGAAAAATGCCAGGCCGAAGCCTAGGCATAATAATTTTTCAAATAGAGCCCATTTCTGAGCTCCGGCAACTCATTCCCTTCAAAATCAACCAAGGTATATGCTCCTTTTTTAAGAAATTTTTTAACGATAAAGGGGCCATACCACATAGACTTAAACTTTCCTACCCCCAGGGCATCTTTCTCTTGGGCATAGACCAAAACAAGGCTACCTTCCGAGAAAACCCTAGGTTTGACTACCTTATCGTACTGAACTTTAACTCAGTTTTTATGTGCTTCATTTATCGTGGCGGCATCCCGACGCTGCTCATCGAGATTTTCCAAATGAAGGAGACATTCTTAAAGACTAGAAGTGTCAGGAAGAAGCTCGAAGGTTAACTTAAGAGAAGGAATCTCACATTCAATGGGAAATACGGATTCCAGCCCATAAACTAGTTGAAATGGAGTAAAGCCAGTTGCAGTTTTTACTGACGTCCTGTATGCCCAAAGTGCAGGATATAGCATGATATTCCAATTGGATCTAGCTTTATTAATCATCCTTTGAATTATTTTCTTCAAGGATTTATTCACGGCTTCCACTTGCCCATTGGCCTGAGGATAATAAGGAGATGAATGCTCCTGCCGGAAACCTAATTTTAGAGCCAACTTAGCCATCATGCTATTCTAAAAATCGCTGCCATGATCAGTGACAATCTCTCTAGGAATACCAAAATGAGCAATAACCTGGTTGAAAAGAAAAAGAGTTGCTGTCTCACCATCATTCCCAAAAGTAGGCATAGCCTCGACCCACTTCGTAAAGTAGTCTAATGCTACAATAATGTACTTGTGACCTTTAGCTGAAGGCGGGTTACAAGTAGTATAATCAATACCCCACTTTGTAAAGGGACCGATGGTAATGACTGGAAAAAGCGGAGCTAGATGAGCGCACATTTTTCGAGTATAGAGTTGACACGGATGACACTTTTTGACCAACTCCATACAATCTTTGAAAATCGAAGGCCAAAAGTACCCAGCACGCAAGATTTTTTGGGCTGTAGCAAGCCCAGATAAATGACCACCACAAGCTCCACTGTGGCAATCATTCAGCACAGCCTCAGCTTCTTCAAGAGTTAAGCAACGTCTTAGGATTGAATCAACCCCTCGACGGTATAAAGCATCACCAATAATCAAGTAATTTTTAGCCAAGTGACACAACTTACAGCGCTCATCTTTCAAAAAAGTAGAGGGAAACTTCACATTCTGAAGATACACAATGATATCTCCATACCAAGGATCCTGTGGAGAAATGAGAAACAAATGTTCATCTGGGAAGGATTCATCATAGACTATCTCTTCTCCACAGGGCAACTCGGAGATTAATTCCATGAAAAATAATGATTTCTTGGACTTGGCAGACATAAACTCAAGATCAAATTCCTGCAAAATCACAATCCATCTATTGTATTTTCCCCCAATCACTCACCTACTGAGAACAAATTGAAATGGATTGGCTGCTGCCAAAACGTAAGTTTTTCGTAGAAGAAAGTAATGTCTGAGTCGTTGCACAACATGAACAGCTGCTAAAGCTAGTTTTTCTATTGGAGTATACCGGATTTCAGGTCCTACCAAACCTAGACTAAGATATTATATAACATGCTCTGCAAGAGCATCGTCCTCCTAAACCAGAACCATACCAATGGTGGATTCTGTTGCTGCAAGATACAAAAGGAAATCCCTGGTATAATCAGGTGGACTCAATAAAGGAGCAGAGGTCAATGCCTTTTTCAAAGAATCGAATGAGAGCTTAGCGAAGTCATCCCAAAAGAATGGGATTCCCTTCTTCAAAAATATCATAAATTCTTTAGTAACTTCAGCATAATTTACGATAAATATCCAAAGAAAATTAGCCTTTCCTTGTAGACTTTGAAGTTGACGAATAGACGACGGGGGAGGCAACCGAAGTATTGCCTCAACCTTGAAGGGATCTACCCTAATGCCTTCCCTAGACACTATAAATCCAAATAACCGACCGGATGTGACCGCAAAAACACACTTGTTCGGATTCAACCTAATCTTGTAGAAATGACATCATTCAAATACTTGACGGAGGTGAGCAGGATGATCAATTATCTTTCGAGAATGAGCAGCTAAATCATCCAAGTATGCCTCGATAATATGTTTGATGTCATGGAAGGCATATGACATGGCCCGCTAAAAGGTAGCCCCAGCATTTTTAAGACCAAAAGGCATCTTCTTGTAAGAAAATGTACCCCAGGGACAAATAAAGGCAGTCTTATGCTGAGCTTCAGGACAGATAGTAATCTAATTATATCTAGAGAAACCGTCCATGAACGAGAAAATCTCATTACCGGCACACTCATCAATAATCTGATCTATAAATGGTGTGGGGTAATTATCTTTAGGACATGCTTTATTAAGGTCTCTGAAATCAATGCAAACTCGAATTTTTCCTTGTTTTTTATCTACGGGAATAGGGTTCGAAACCCACTCAGTCAAAGGAACATGGAAAATAAATCCCACCTTAAGCAGCTTCTCCACCTCGGCTTTGATAGCTGCAGCCTTCCTAGGATTGACCGGACGAAGTTTTTTCCTCACATGCTTAGCATTTTCGTAAGTCTTGATCTCATGCTAGACAATAGATGGATCTATACCAGGCATTTCCTCATAAGACCAAGCGAATACATCCCTAAACTCTTTAAAGAGATCGGTATAAATCTGAATTTCTTCAGAGGAACATTCAGCTCCGATGAAGACATTCTCTATAACATTGGGATCCCTATAAATGTTCACCGGGATGGTTGGAGAAATCACAGCCCTGTGTTGGTGCTAAAGGGTTCAGGACTGGGCAAACAGGACCAGGAGACAAAGGACTTGGAAAACTTGATTCAACTTCGCTCAAATCAGGTAAAAAGTAAGACCGATGATGAAAATCATCCCACGGTCTATCTATACCAGTCATAGCTTCCAGGATGGCCTCCTCAGATGGAAGAGTGGTATCAAGGAAATCCTGGGCGGAAGAATAACTAAGTGTCCAAGCTGGAGCCACATCTCCATCCAACTCTTCCGGTGAAAGAGGAGCTGGAATGGACTCTGCAGTGTTAACAATAGATTGATAAGCAATCTCAGTTGCAAACATCGGAAATGCCATTCCACCCACTTGACCTTATGTTAATGTGGCGGTAGGGGAAGGTAAGGTCCAAGGGTCCGAAAAATAATGAGTTCTGAAGAACTCTCTTCGAAGAGGAGCCCTGGAGGATGAAATTGCATTTATATGAACCGTAGGAGGTGGAATATCAAAAGTACCCATCAAAGAAGAATACATTCCAACCCCTAAATTCTCAACAGGTGACTTGGCATTATCCAATTTAGGGATAGTTGAGTCAGTAGATGCATTTGGGTCTACTGGAGAATAGTCCAGTTGATCCACTGTAACAATCCTCCCTTCGCAGGGGAAACAAATAACTCGAAATAATGAGGATGCAATGGCATCCATCTCATAAATCTAGTTTTTCCCCAACAGAAGGTTGTAGTCCAAGCTTGCATCAACTATCTCAAATTCTATATTTACAGTTTTTCCCCCAACACAGATGGGCAAAGCTGGGATAATACCATGCGGTCTATGAGAATGACCATCAAACGCAGTCAGAATATTAGCAGATGGAGCAGCTGCGGGAGATCCAATTCCCTTCTAGCATGTGAGAGACATCACACATGTGGAAGTACCCTCATCAACAACCGTCCGAAAAATATTGAATTTTCGGTACGATGATTTAATATGAAAAGCCATATGATGGGGGAGTCTCTTTTTAAAATTAGAAATATCAAATGTAATCGTAAGAGAGTTCTTTGGATCGATAGCTCCAATAGCAGTGAGCAAAGCACTGCGCTGATCCAGATAATACTGGAGCACCTCAAGAGCCGACATGGCACAAGGACTCTGCGCTAGATCTTCCACAATAGAGTAGTTCTGGGCAGCCCTAGCATTTGGATTAATCGTCGTACGCTTAGTAGATGCTTTGGGCATCCGAGGTATAGGCTCAACAGTAGGCTTCGTGATGTGAAGCGGCTCAGTAGCATCGAGATCACCCTTGGCTTTCGAAGACTCATATTTGCCATAATCACGAGATATTGTGGCGATATCCACGTGAGCACTCATCATGTATATGTTTGATGGAGTTTCCCCTTCCTGGGTGCCCCTAAAGGAAGCCCCAGTATTTTGATTCGCGCCAACAACTAGCTGTTGCCCTTCGGGAAAAGGGTTTGTCAACACAGCCTGGGAACTAGAAGAACCCTGCTGAGCTAACAAGCGCTGCGCATCCTAAATTTTAGGGCAAAGGTGAGTAATATGGTCTCCAACACATAACTTGCATGGAAACTTCACTTTCTTTTTATCCTTTGGACCCTCACCAACATGCTAATTGGATTTATTTGCATTACCCTTCCCATTCTTGCCCTTTTTCTTATTACGTCCCTTATTCTTCCCTTCGGATTGTTGATTTTCTTTAAGGTTAGAAGTCTGAATGGCATTTACTGACAAATATTGATAAGGTGATGACTCAGCAGACATAGCCTGACCAGAAGAAGCAAATTGTATAGACAACTATTGCAATTGATTAAGTAGGTTAGCTGCACCACTATTGATCGACCCAATAAGTCCATCACCATGAGGACCAGGTTTAGTCTTGGATAAATCTAATTTGGAGCGAGGAGCATTAAGCAAATATTTATGAAGGACCCCAGACTAAGAATATATCAATTCAAGCTGTTGGGCCCTAAAAATATCCTGCTCCTCGGAAAATACCCCGGAGAGGGATACATCCTTAGAAATATCTGACTGCAGAGATTTCAGAAACCATTCCAAAAGGAATTATCCTGGAATATGAGGTTTAATAAGCCTCTTCCTTCTCCGCCATTCCTGAATATGATCAGAAATGTGGGTTGCATCATCCTGTTTAAAATTAGCTAGGAGTTCAGTCCCGACATCATAATGGACAGGCAACTGGAAATAATTTAGAAATTTCGTAGCCAGATCTCCAAAAGTAGCAAAACTGCCCCCAGTTAACTCAATATACCACTTGGCAGCGTTTCCAGTTAAGGTGCGTTGAAACAATCTCAACCTAATCGAATCATCGATCAGGGAGTTAGACGAACACCATAAATGGAAGGTGGTGATATGGTCAGCTGGGTCCTCTCCATTCTTGTCTTCAAACTTTGGAATGTCTGAAGGTAGTTTGGTAGGTACCGGAGGCCACCCTGGACTATATCGGATCGGATCATTCGTCAATTTCGACAAATCTGGCAAGTTTAACGTTTCCAGAAAAGGTAAGCGAGGAGGAGCTTGAGGATTCCATCCTTGATGGGATGAATTCCCTACATTCTGAAAAGAGTAGCCTAGATATGATAAGGCACCAGGTTGCCAGAAAGAACTCGTAGAAAATGTTTGGCCATAGGACCCAGCATTTGGATAAGGACCCCCTCCCAACGTAGAGTTACCAAAAATCGGACCAGTTCCCCCCCCCCGAAGTCATGAATGAAGAGGAAAACCCCTGATAGGGGTTCCAAGCATTAGAAAGAGGGGAAAAATTATGATAAGCACTCGACGAAGGGAAAGAAGCATTCCCTTGTTGACCAACGTAAAACTGATTCCCTGCCCCCACTGCCGTAAATACAAGGTTCTAAACTGTAAAAGTAGTCGAACTCTGACCTCCAGACCAAGGGTTAAAACTCTGAGTCTGAGAAGTAAAACGAAAAGACCCTAAAGAAGGATTCGAACTAGGAATATGCCCATTCCCGAAGGGGAACCCTTGAAAAGAAGCTGACCCAATAGCCATGGAAGACATGGGTGTAGATGCAGCTGTGGCAGTGGAAAAGGAAAACGAAGGAATCCCACTAGTGGGCATTCCAAAACAAAAGGGACCAGATTGAGAAGCATGTGCTTGGGTGAAACCAGAGCCAAACGCAAAAGTACTAGAAGTAATTGAAGATATAGCAATAGTGCCTCCTCCTTCAACATAAGTAGGAGTCTGAATTCCTATAGCACTCACAGCCAAATCTGTGTTCCCAGTCATGGCCATCGAAAGGTATGAATAAAAAGGAGGACTTTCTGGTCTCTTTGACTCAGGTCTGATGTAATAAAAAACAAATGGATAATCAGGAGGAAGAGGAGATGGAAGTGACTAAGGAGACTTAGGTACTTCCTCTACTTCTATTCCTAATTCTCCTGGAAACAAGACTCTCGAGGTGAGCGGAACTCTCCTCTCGAAACCAACACCGGAACCAACTAAAAAACCTTCAAGCTCTTGTGGAGGATCTCTTTCCACTGCGTCAGATATCACAGGGTGATATTCACCTGCTACGTTACTCCTACGCCTTCTTGAAGAAGGCTCAGCACTCTCAGGACATAACCCTTGGATTCTTCTCGATCGACGAGGCGCTTGATCAGTCACTTTAACAGATTTTAAATAGACTCAAAAAAGTATGAAGCTAGGCCAGCTAGGAGCAAAGAGCACTCACTACAAAAATCCCTAAGATACAGCCAAGCAAGCAGCCTTCAAGTATTTTCACTCCGGGTGATTAGGACCGGACACCAAAATACGAGAAAGTGAAAAATAGGACCTCCTAAAAGTAGTCTGGGATAATTACGGCCCAGGCCTACTAGCGAAGGTAACAGAAACAGTTACGTCGACCTCCTGACAACAGCCTTTTCCGGTGCAAGTACCCAAGCTCGTCGGGGCACCCTCCAGAAGTACTGCTGAAAGTGATACGACGTCTGCCTCAGGTACCACGGGTATTCCCCCTCGTAGTCACCTGTGTGGAACCTAGGAATGGAAGATATGGGCACCAATCCGTGTCAGAAGCTGGGCGGAACTGTCTTGAGGCAAGATCCAACAAATCAGAGAGGGTGTATCTCTCTTCTTGGCCTTCACTTCCCCTCGCGCTTGACTCTCTAGAGGAGAGCTTTCCCGGTCCACCTAACGGAGTTGGATTTTGCTCAATTAATAAAATTCTATTTTTTAGTTTGAGCGGCCTTGGAGAGTTAACTCTCCACTCACCTAATCTAAGGCCCTACAACCTAGCTAGTTGGTGTATGACACTTAATAAAAAACTTGCTAGTTGTTTTTAAATTATCGCACTTGTTTTAATTGGCTGTTATATTAAGTCAAAGGGATATGGAAATGAAACTCGTGGTGTTTTATGATGCAGAAAATAAATTAATGAAAACCAAACTACATGTAAATGCAGTAATTTCCTTTCGATGAAAATAAATTTCTATACGGGTTCTACGAGACTATATTTTTTTTTTCTTTTCAGATAACAAATTTCACACTCGCAAAAATTATGAAAAAGACTAAATGCTTAAGTGCACCTAATGAAAATTACTAAGAGCATGCCAATTCTAAGATGCAAAATCTACCAAAGAGAAGATAAATTTCCAAAGAATCCTTCAGTTTTATCACTTTTATGGTTGTCCACCAAGCTAGTTCCCAAAATCAGAAACTCTCAGTATAAAGACACCAAAATATGCTCGAAACAAGAGAAAGAAACCAATGAAAATCCCCTTCCCAAATCAAGTCAGAAACCAAAGGCAAGAAATCTCAACAAAGCTTCAAAAGATGGAAAGAAACCAAAACAAAAATGAAAAACAAAAGCAAAGACAAAACAAAATTTTTTTGGAGCTTTTTGAATTTTATAAAAGAAGATTTCAAAGAGACCAAGAAAACTATGCAATTACCAAGCCAAACAATCTCTGAATTTCGAGAAAAACTTCAACAAAATGCTTCAAATCTTATAGTGCCCCCTAGTGGCAAGATTTATACGAGCAAAAGGAAGACAAGAAACTCAGGAACTCAGCCCAGAACAATAACACAATCTCGTAGCAAACAAAACTTCAAAGAACCAAGAATGACTCTTCAAAAAATTTCAACAAGACCTAGTCACATGAAATCAAGAAAACCAACCAACAGTAGGAAAAAATCCAAGTGCAAAGCAAAACATAAAATGAGGAAAGAGTATATGAGCAGAATTTCTCTGTCCTGATGAAGCAGAACAACCAAGAATCCCCAGAAAGAGATCTTGGTACTCGAACCATAAATACAAGCACTAAAAAACAAGATTTGCCCAAATGAGCCAGTCTTCAACTAAACAAGAGAGAAAAAGACCAATAACCACTTTCAACACAATCTAGAGACTATAAAGACACTACAGGAATAGGTCTCCACAGGGAGAAAAGACTAAAAAGCCAAGAAATCAAAAAATTTCAAAATTTTCCCAGGCATATGCTACTTGGAAGTTTTTCAACAAGCGTGCATACGCACCTGTGTCAAAGGAAACCCGCGTATACACGACTTCCTTTAACAAAAACTGCGTGTATACAAGACTGTGTGAAGGAAAACTCACATATGAGAAAGCAAATAATGAAAAATAAAAAAGATCAAGCCTGGATAAAGAACCAGGTCTTCATTCTGACTGAGAAAAAGTCCACTAGACTGGAAATAATGATTAAAACTGTTGGAAACCTTTCAAACAGCTAAAACTACCCAACAGTGGAATCACAAGAATGCAATCCCCAGCGGAGTCACCAGTTCTGTTTCGAGAAATAACTCCCTAGAGGTTTGTTGGGTCAAAACCTCCACATATCAGAGCATGCTATTCAAGAAGGACTCACACAACCATACTTGTACGTTAAAAACTAGATAACATCGATAGTAGAACTCACCCGTAATCCTACGTTTGATGTAGATCCCGCGGGGTCCAAACCCCCAGCAACCCTTCTTCCTCTTCAACCTGGAAATCAAGAAAGAACATGCACGGAAATCTAGTTGTACAGAATATACTTCTCCTAAATGTCAGTGTAATCCATGTGAAACATCATATAAACAATAATAAATGCTTAAATAAAAATCTTTTCACCTATGCAAGCAGATATTAACACGTGAATTCAGGAACAAGATGGTTCTTCTTCATTACAAACAGCATGTATAGCAATTAAAAGTGGAGAGATCACCTAAATCCTTCCACGATCTTTGAACAGACCATCGTCCAGATCCGTCCTGCCCTTGCCTCGCTAGGATACTTTCAAGACTTGTGCACACGAGATGACATATAAACTGATGAACATCTCCAGGAAATAAGGGTTTCCTGTAAAAATCTGGGAAAGTGCAGGAGGCACAGGAAATTAGACTTGAATTGGGGCTCCAACAGAGTATAATGTCTATAAATTTCTCTCTATCCCTTAGGCCATGCATATGAGGGGCTTTTATACTCCCTCAAAGTAGTTTCAATCAGTTGGAAACAGTTGGCCACGTGCTGAGGTGGTTGAACTACTGGAGTAACCATCAAACCAACCCGAAAATAGAGAATTTTATATATTTTTTAATAATTTTAATGGCATACGTGGAAAAGTGTGTATGGACTAGCGTATACATGCGGAAAAGTCTGGGCATACCCGCGTATGGGATTTTTAACACTATTTTTTATGAACTTTTTTCAAGTCTGTGGGAATGGGTGTCGAAGGCCAAAGAGACAATCATGAATCACATGAGGGTGAAAAATGATGCTATAACACACATGAATTGTGATTAGGTGCGTAGTTAAAATACCGAGGGTTTAATACGCATGGTGTGGAAGCCTTATTATTTCGGTTATAGATATAAAGGGAATGTTGAATTAATATCTCAATTCTCTGAATTGAGATATTAAAATGACCCAGACTTACTTGGTTGAATTTGCCAACGAAGAAGAAGGGAAGTGTGAGATTTCCCGGATGTGAATTTGATTGGCACAAGAAATATTGGGTGCATTTACACACAGATTGAGGTTGGGACCAGGGTAAACCGGGGCTAAGGGTGGCCTCGCCATCAAGTGGTATCAGAGCTAGAATCTAGTTAGCTTGTTGAAAAGTTATTTTGGAAATGCACGTGTACTGAACCAGAAAAATAGTTGCAGATTTGATTTGACACGCAGTGAAGGTCTCCAGGTGAACAGAATCTGGATTTGAAGACAGAAAATTGCAGTAGGTAGAAATGCAGTGCAGGTGAGGAAATAAAAGAAGCAAGATCATTCAGGAATCTTGAGAGGTAAGATGATGAGCCTTATTTGAACTCTGGTTGGAAGGTATTGTTTGCATAATACAGAGTGCAAGAAATTGAGGAAAGAATCTCGGCAGAAGCAGATCACAAGATTTGAGAGCATTGATAAAAGAGTCTAGCAAGGGATTCTAAGTGTAGAAAGAGTGTGGCAGAACCTGGAAGATTACCAACCGAGTTTGGATGATATAGGTGTTCTTGTGAAAGTTGCAGAGTGAAGCCTAGAGAGCAGATAGAGTGCTCAAGAGGTTCCAAAGAGAGGGGACCAGTACTTGCCAAAAGCTGGAGCTCAGGAGAGAAGCTTGGTGAGGTAAGTTGTAGCAAGAGAGCTTCTTGTTGTAGAGGATTAGTGCAGCTTGTGAGTGAAGAAATCCTAGAGAAGAGAATGGCTACTGAGAGCCATAGCAGAGACTGCAGAGATTGCAGAGGTTCTGAGAGAAACCACAGCAGAAGAGTGTGTGAAGATGCCAAAGCAAAAGGCATGAGGAAGAAATCCACAGATGAAGAATGGTATAAAGAATTAGCTGAGATCAGGGAAGATTTTAATGAACTGAAGAGGAGGATAGAAGAAAGCCATAGAGTTGGTTGGCTCATGAAGAAGAAGATAAAGTGGCAGAGGCTACAAAGGAAGAAGGAGCAGATGATGAATGCTCAGAAGAAGAAAGAAATACTCAGAGTGATTGAGTATCTGGAGAAGGACTTGGAGACTGAAGCTTCAAGTGGGACCAAGGGGTCCAAGAGCCTTACATTTGACATATTTTTTATGTTTGCAGGAACAACGGGTGAGAAAGAACAAACTGTTGATGTTGTCATTGAGGAAGAAAATGGAGCAGCTACATGTTTTGAGGATGTCCATGCACAGTTGGAGAAAGATTCTACTTTCCAACATATTGGAAGCAGAAGAGCTTTAGTTTGTGATATTGGCCAGAAACTGGAGGCTGAATAGCTTGAGGACTCTGAAGAAGAGACCATTTAAGAATCTCTGGAGAAAATGGAAGACTTGGAACAATAGAAAGATTTGGTGACCAAATCACCAATTGAGACCATGAGGTCTTGTGTTTTTGCATCTGACGAGTTGTGTGTGAATGCGGGTGTTAATGAAGGCAGTTCACATGATGGAAATGTGACAGATGAAGTTGACTATTTCCAAGTAAAGTATGATGAGTATCTTCCAGATGAATAACAGATTAAACTATTGCAGCAGAAGGAATTCATTAATTCCTTATTTGGTAGAAGAGATTGTTTCAATAGGGTTGATGATGAGTTTGTCATTAATGCTGATAATGACAGGCTTTTTTTGTTAAATGGCCATGTGGAGAATGATGGACAGGTAGCTGGAGTCTTTGCAGAGATGGGAAATCAGGATTTCATTCTGATGAAGAATGAGAAGATAGTGACAGTAGAAGAAAGAGAAGATTGTGGTGAGATGCCAAGATTGTGGCATGAGCAGAGGACAGAACCGCAAAGAGAAGGTGTTCAGATGGTAAGGACAGAGATGATTGAAGATGAGAAAGTTACTTCTTGTGAACTAGAGCAGAAAGACATCCTTGAAGGGGATGGTGCAGAAGGGAGACTAGTAGATAGTCTCAAGAAATGTTTGAAGAATCGAAATCATCATTCTGATGTGCTGATTGAGGAGAAAATAAAGTTGGGACAGCATATTGAGATGCTGACAGGAGAAGGGAAGGCTCTGAGGCCTTGTAGAATTTGTTCTAACAAATTTTTTATGAATGCAGATCCTGTTGATGATGGAGATAAGTTGACAGCATGGGGCAGTCAATTCACAAAGAAGGAGAATTTTGGGGAAGACTTTAAACCATGGAATGGAGAAATTGAGCTACTAGAGAGTATGTTGAATCAGTAGGATTCCATACAAGAGAGAAGACCTCAATTTCAGAATTGGGGATTGCAGAATGTGGAGACACAATGGGATGAAGATAGAAAATAATTGATGATTGAATCATCAATAGGGACCGTTGGGTCTTGGGGTTTTGGAATGGATGAAATGGCCGTGTTGACAGGCAAAGCAGAAGACAATCCATCACTTGGAGCTGTCTTAGAAGAAGAAGAGTTGTTGCATAATGAGGATGAGCAGCTGAGTGAAGATGAGACAGCCATGTCTCATATGCAGGAAAATATTGTTGCTATTGATAGCAAGGAAGAATTGGCTTGTTCGAATAGCCCAGAGAAGATTGAAGAAACTGTATGGTAGACTGTTGGGGCTGCTACAGCAGTGGAGAACCAAAGTTTCACTTTGACAGAAGATGAAGATACAATGGCTAGAGAGGTTGATTTGATTGCTGGATTCAGTCAAGAAGAAGGAAGGCAATTACTGAAGATTGCTAAGGCAGAAGAAGAAGATGCTGAACCTGAGTTGCAGCATGGAGAGGTTTTGTTTGGCCAAAGGAGATGGCAAGAATGTTTGTTGAAGATATTCAGAAAAGAAGGTGAAATACCAGAGCAGCAGCTTGGAGTGTTGCTGGAGAGAGTGTTGAAGCAACAAGCTGAAGTGTTGCCAGCAGAAGAGAAAAAGTTTTACTGTTGCAGAGAGGGTATGGATGATTGGGTGGCAGCAAGCATAGGAGCTTGGGAAGTAGTAAGAACTGAAGAAATTAGAATGTAACAAATAGGAGTAAATGTCCAACAATCAGAGGAAAGATTAGACAGAGAAATTTAATTGATAAGGAAACTGATGCAGAAGATGCCTCAGAAAAGGATAGTAGCAAGAAAGCTGAGAATCAGCAGCAGCCAGAGGAAGACAGTCACAGACTGTGAGGGCATCGAAAGTGTGAAGATGCAGACCAAGACATGGAAACTAGGAGGAATGCGGAAGAAGGACGCTGCAACGGATGACCAATTGCAGAACAAGGTGTGGAATCCAAGTGGATAAAAATAAAGCACATGATCAGGAGATCATGAATCATTTGAACCTGGGGAGTCTGATGCAGGGGCATTAGGCCCAAGACACTTTTTGTACATAAATAAACATAAGGGGGGTCTCATGTTTTGTTTCCCCTATGTAAATATTCATAGTTGAGTTATTTTAGTTAATTTTAGGAAAATATTGTAACTGCCCGAATGATTGATGGGCACCTGAAGAGATGGTCAGTTTCAGAAGTTAGGCTAGCTTTAGGAGTCCAAGATTCACCAAAGAAGTGAATCGATTTATTTCCTATTGTATAAGAATAAACCTCTATGATAGATTTGGGGCACTATAGAGAGACATGCACAGACCTGCACATAGACTTGCCTGTACCTGCAGAGAGCTGCATGGGGGAAGAAGGCCATCAGATTGAAGATCTAGCCAGCCAGTAATTGTAAATCAATCCATCATGTAAATAAGAAATGGTTTAGTATATTCGTGGCTTCTGGAGTTAATGCATGTGTGAGTGTATATTTTCTTTGTTGAATAAGTTCTGTGTGAACATGTGTATGCATCCTGATGGAGGATAAAGGAATTCCTGTGTATGATTTATTTCTGTGTAATTGAAGCCTGAATTCCATAAGTAAAGATACGAGCGGAGTGATAGACCTCTGTACAATCCATAATAGGAATCCTTGTGTAGAAGGATAGATAAGAACCTCGTGATTAGTTACATAGACTACATAGAAGACTGCGCCGAGATCGAAAGGGTAACTAGTCCATTTATGTGTGTTGAATTTCAGCAATGGCCTGTGCCAAGTATTGAATCTTCATTGAAGGGAACGGGTATATAAATTGGAACCACGAGTGAAAGGCGGAGGAACCTGAGTGCAACAGAATAGCGCGTTGATGAGTTGAGCGGAACCTGGCGTGGAGAAGCAGAACCGGGACCGGAGGAACAACGAAAGCGGTTTGGAGCTGGACGGTGGTTTCCATCACACCACCTATCTTCGATAAGTAGTAATTCCTGGTTTGGCAGCGATTCCATAGAGCTGCTGACACGCGTCCGTGAACGAAATTGGAAAACCACCGTTTAAAGTGTGCCATCACACGTTAACGCTTGCACCAGGATGCCGAGCGATATGCGTACGAGTCGTTGATCTGGGAGAGAGCCATTGGATGGTGGTCACTTGCCGTAGATGCACGAATGATAAACGAGGTGCGCGACCGATAAACAAGGTATGGGTGTGAATTTTATTGGTCGGTTAAAGTTCGTATCAGGACGCCAAGCGATATTGATACATACCATTGATCTAGAGGCTCGATATCTAACGGTGATCACTCGCAGGAGTTGCGCGAAGTTTAATTAAAGGTACGGTGTATGCATTCTGTGATTGTATTGTGGGCCAGGGCAGAGATATATGTAATGAATTTGGGTTGTTAATATAAGGCGGCAACCTTGGTTATAAGGTTCGACGATAAAGTTGAAATTCGTAAACATATTACATATCACCATGGGTCTTAGCATTTGATGGAAGACAATATAGTTTAAATATGTACCTGCCGAGGGTTATATGACAAGGTTAATCATATATATATTTGGTAGTCAATCCTTACGGATGTCGGGTTATTTGTGTGAATGAACTGCATATATTATATACATTGAGATATTATGGTGTGCGTATAATGGTTGAATAGGCGAAGTGGGGGCCACATGAATTGTGATTAGGCACGTAGTTAAAAGACTGAGGGTTTAATACGCATGGTGTGGAAGCCTTATTATTTCGGTTATAGCTATAAAGGGAATGTTGAATTAATATCTCAATTCTCTGAATTGAGATATTAAAATGACCCAGACTTATTTGGTTGAATTTGCCAACGAAGAAGAAGGGAAGTGTGAGATTTCCTGGATGTGAAGTTGATTGGCATGAGAAATTTTGGGTGCATTTACACATAGATTGAGGTTGGGACCAGGGTAAATTAGGGCCAAGGGTGGCCTCGCCATCACCTTTTGACATACTCTTTAGCATATTTAAAGATGGATGGCCAATAATATCCTAGATGAAGGATTTTATAAGATGTCCTCTTGTCAGCAAAATGTCCACCACAAGGTTCATCATGACATGCCTTAAGAATCTCAGGCATCTCATCTTCTCGAACACACCTTCTGATAATAAGGTCTAGACCTGTCCTATATAATTCATTAGCAATCCATGAAAATTTTTCACTTTCATAAATGATTCTTATTTTGTCTCTTACATTCATAATTGAAGGAAATTTTCCTGAAACCAAATAATTGGTAATGTCTGCAAACCAGGGATTTTGATTAGTTATTGCAAAGAGATATTCATCAAGGAATTTATCTTCAACTAGAGTATTGTCTTTAATGTTTTGGAGTCTAGATAGGAAATCAGCCACTGTATTTTGTTTTCCAGGCCTATCTATAATGGTGATATTAAATTCTTGTAAAAGCAATAACCATCTTATGACTCCACCATTAGTGATTTATTTATTCATTAAATACCTAATTGGAGAGTGATCTATGTGAACAAAGGTTTCATATCCTGTTATATAATGTCTGAATTTATTTATAGCATGAACAACAACTAAGAATTCTTTTTTAGTTACAGTATAATTCAACTCTAAAGGAGTCAAATTTTTACTTGTATAGTAGATGGCATAAGGAATCAGGTCTTTTTGTCCCAACACAGCTCCTAGGGCTGTATCTGAGGCATCTGTTGAGATATAAAAAGGTAATTTCTAGTTAGGTCCCCTTAAAATTGGTGCTTCAGATATTTTTGTTTTCAGGGTTTCAAATGCTAACTAGCAGTCAGAATTCCATTTGAATTCACAGTCCTTAGTGAGTAGTTTGAAAAGTGGAGATGCTATCTTGGTGAAGTTTTCTATAAATCTTTTATAGTATCTTGTAAATCCTAGAAAACTCCGAACATCTTTTTGACAACTTGGAACTAATAGTCTAGAGATGACTTCAACTTTTGACTCATCAACTCTAATCCCATCTCCTGAGATATGATGTCCTAGGACAATCCCTTCAGTAAACATCATGAAACATTTTTCATGACTCAATGAAAGGTTTGCTTCTTTACACCTTTTTAGAACTTTTTCCAAGTTTTCTAAGTCTTCTTCAAATGTATTACCATAGATTGTGAAATCATCCATGTATACTTCTACACAATCATGTATTAGATCTAAAAAGATTCCCAATACTGCCCTTTGGAATGTTGCAGGTGCATTGCACAATCCAAAAGGTAATACTCGATAGGCATAAGTTCCCCAAGGACAGGTAAATGTAGTTTTATCTTTATCTTCAAGTGTAACTTGAATTTGATTATAACCACGGAAACCATCCAAAAATGAAAAGTACTTTTTTCCTGCTAATGTATCTAACACTTGATCTATAAAAGGTAAAGGAAATTGATCTTTAAGAGTAGCTTTGTTTAATTCTCGGTAGTCAATGCATACCCTCCATTTACCATTTCTCTTGGGTACAATAATCAAAGGAGAAACCCACTGACTATCTGAAATGGGATAAATAAATTAGTTGATATTTAACAATTTCTGCAACTCTTCTTTAACAATCTCCCTAAGGTTTGGATTCATCCTTCTCTGAGGTTTTCTTATTGGTTTAAAATTTTCCTCTATGTATATATGATGAGTGCAAGTATTAGGGTTAATCCCTTTCATATTAGTGTATTCCTATGCATATGCAGAGGAATTTCTCTGTAATATTTTGACTAGCTTCTTTTGTTGAGATTTTTCTAGGTTTTTATTTATGTTTAAGGTTTTTCCTGGGAATATTTCAATTGTAGAGCTGCCAAATTCTTCCATGGAGTAAAGAGACATTTTTCTTGATGACAAAAATTCAATATTGGATTCTTCTTGAAATTGTTCATGTTTGTATTCTGAAGAAGATTCATGATTTTCTAGGACATTTAGAATCTGATTATCTTCACTGATTTTTGAAATAGTGAAGAGAGGTTGTATATCTTCTTCATCATCAATCCATTTATTATCATATATTTATGTGATTGTTCTTGCTGGAGGATACAAAGTAAATTTCTTGGTTGAAATACCATCAGAGATGTACATATCACCAGATCTACAGCTAATGAAGGCATCAGCTATAGCTAACCAAGGTCTTCCTAGAATAATAGGATGTCCTCCCAAATAATTTTTAGGAATTAGGATTTGAAATCCACGGGGTACTCCCAAGAATCTAAGGATACTGAAATATCTTCTGATACCCCATCTGGTTTGATTACATATATATCTGCTAATTTTTATAATGTGGTTGTATAAAGAAGATTAGGAAGCTTTATTTTTTCCACGGTTTGCTTACTCATGATATTTATTGTTGCTCCTAGATCAATTAATGTGTTTGGTATTTCAATTCCATTGATATGTGATTTGACAACTGGACTTCCGGGATCTAGATATTTTGGAATAGAAATCTTTCCCATCATTATGTCGGCTATTTTTCCTACCATTTGTATTCTCTTTATCTCTTTTATTTTCTTCCTGGTTTTTTCATACTCAACTCCTTTATTGTTTTAGATAAGATTGGGATCTACTTGATGACTTGTAATAATGGAATCTTAATACAAACATTTCTCAATTCATCTAGGAAATCATAGTTAGGCATCATAATTTGTTTCTCTACACCTTTATCAATTTGTAATATTTCAAGAAAATGAGGTGTAGTAGTATATGTTGATGGTTGCTCTAACATAGGAGTTGAAATCACTGGTTCTTTTTGTTTTTATTTTTCAATATTTTGGTTTTGAAGAGATGTGATTTCTTCAAAACTTTTATTCACCCATAGAGAATCTTTCTTAGAATTATTTTGCTCTTGTATCACTACAAAAGGCTTCCTATTTTCAAGTATTCTTAAAGACCTAAGTTGGACATCATTAAGGTCTAAAGGAGTAATCAAATAAGTTGGAAATTGTTCCCTTCTATCATATATGTATTCTGAGAATTTTTATTGTTGGGGTTTGGTATTGGCTGGGCAAGTAACTTGTTTGATTTCTGAGGAAATGGAAATGGAAGTGCTGGATTTTGATTTTGATTTTGAGGTTGTGGATCTTGCTGAGGATTTTGTTGAGGAGGAAGATTTGGTTATGATGGATATGATCAATAAGACGGTGGATATTGATAATACTAAGAGAACCTACCATAAGGATTTTGTGCTCCTTGAGCCCAATATTGAGATTGATTTTGAAATTGGGACCAAGGTTGCTGCCAATAATTCCAATTTGGTGGGGGTTGATTATACATCTGGTTATTAAACCCTTGTGTTTGAGGTCCCTACCAAGGTCTTCTAGAGATAAAATTAAGAGATTCTGTGGAATTTGTGGTTGTTTCTTCTTGAAAGATAGCTTTAAGGCCAGGGATTGAAGGACAATTCTTGGTCTCATGCTTTTCTGAAAAATTGCACAAGTATCTATTACTTTTGCATCAAGAGGACACTCTCTTAAGGCATGCTTCTTTCTACATTTGGGACAAAATATTACTAAGGCATCAGTTTCAGCTTTCTTCTTGTTTTGTAGCTTAATGGTATTTATTTTTTCAATAAGACTCCCTATAATATTAGTTTTGAATTCATCAAGCATATTCCCTATTTCTGCCCTACTTACTGTTCCAGTTGCAAATTTGTTTGCCCTTGCAAGAGCAGGGTCTCCTGGTCCTTTCAAGATTTTAGATTTTCCTCTTGAGAGATTAATACATAGTTCTTCTATATCAGGTAATGAAAGTTGAGATATATCTCCTTTCCCCATCATGTTAAGGATATCTATCCATTCATCCCTAATTGTTTTCAACAAAAGAGCTTTCAAGGTGTCTTGATCTAAATTTTGCATTTTTGCCCTTTTAATGTTATAGTTAAATATTTCAAGCAAATATTCCAGATTTTCATCCTCTTTTTGCATCATTTTGAACACTTCTTCCTTATGTTTGACTGGTATACAATAATCCAGATATCTTTCTAGAAATGCTTTCCTCATATCATTCCATGTTCCAATAGACCCAGTGATTAGACTCATAAACCATTTTAGTGCTACTCCTTTCAATGTTGAAGGGAACAATTTAAGTTTTTGAGCATCTTGAAGATAGTCATAAGTTCTGCATAGAACTTTGAATTCAAATAAGAATGTCTCAGGGTCTTCACTTTTCAGTCCATGAAAATTTGGAAGAACAAAGGGTGAAATATTTTTCATGGTAGCATTTGTTTCTTCATCTATTATAGGGAATCCAAAGGAGCTTTCAATTCCCCTTCTACCTCTACCTCCTTCTGCATTTCCTCTACCTCTACCTTCTTCTGCATTTTATCTTCCTCTTCCTCTGTCTCCTCCTCTACCTATACCTCCTCCAAGTAGCAAGTTTTCTCCATTAAATATTTATCCTTCCCCTTCTCCTCCTTCTTCTCCCCTTCCTTCCATGATGGATTCCTCTGAATTAATATAAGGTTCAGTATGGAGAACTAATTGTTCTTATGGTTCTTCTATCAAGGGTATATTGAAGAAAGATTCCTCTTCTTCCTCTTCACTAGGGATTTCTAATTCTTCTGATGGAATGTATTCTCCTGTGGAAGTGAAAAAGGTTATTCCTCCTGTAGGAGTCCTTGGATACTCTTCTTCTTCTAGAATTGCTTCAGTAGAATAAGTGGGTGATCTTCTTGATTAGATATTTGATATTGAAACTTCTAGAAGCCTATGACCAGTATATTATGGAATATGGGTTTGAGTTGGAGGTGTGCTACTTCTCGGTCTTGGTGGAGTGAGTGGTGTTCTGGGAATTAATCTTCTGCCTCTTATAAATCTACCCCTAGAGTCTCTTTCTCTACGCATGTCATTGTTTTTGGGATGCAAGAAATAAGGCTACCTAGTTACACTTCCCCAGTAATGGCACCAAAATGTTTATTCAATTTATTGTCCTAAATTGTTAACATAAATTATTGACCAGCGCTAGTGAACTGATGAAGTGTAATGCACTGTATGTGCCTAAGTATCCCTTTTTCCTACTTCGTTGTTTTAAGGTTTTGTTGATGTTTTTGGAGTTTTAATATTTTGATCCTTAGCATTCTATTCTAAACTAGAAAGATGAAACTAAATCTATTTAAAAAGGAAGGAAAAGGAAATGTTGTCAAATGAATTTAAAGCAGAGTTTTATTTGTCTATTTTATAATTAAGAAATGATGAAAACTAGAAATCCTAATCCATGGATATTACAGCTAAATTGATGATTCAAGAAATGAAAACAAATAATAACTCACACATTAAAACTGAATCCCATTCATTGAATTATGATTTATTGGAAGAGCTTTTTGAAAGAGATTAGTTGTAGTGCAATGAGGATCTGTAATGTCCCTACTTAGCCTTAGCTAAGAGGAGACATTAAATTTTGATTTAATTTATGTTTTATGAATAAATGAATAAAGGAGGACATGTAAAACTCCCAATAAATCAATTACCATGTGAAAAAAGACAAATATGGGCTATGTAAATAATCACTTTCAAGTGTGAAAGAGGGTTGAGCCAAAGATTGGGTCCACCTTGACTAAATCAACTGTGCTGTCTAGATTCAATGCATCCCTAAGAGGGACTACACAATTCTAGAAGGGAGCTTCTAATGTGAAAAGGACCAACTCATCCAAGTGGTTTAGGGTTTTCAAAGGCTATCTCATGTTAAAAAAAGGAGGAGAAGACACAAGAAGAGGTTGTTGATGAATTATATTTCTAAAGTATTTTTCTACTTAGACAAATACCATTCTCTGCTGCTTAGTGGAGGATTGTGATTGGAATTCCTATTTAGGAGTTTCATCTCTTCCCTTGAGGATAATTGGAGGAGTTATTTTCTGAATTTGGCCACTCTCTAGTTTGATAACAAGCTCTATCTTTCATGAGCAGCGCTGACCCATTGAGGGTTTTGTAGCTGTTATCTTTTGTAGCAATTGGCATTGTAGATCTGCTTAGATCTAGTTGTTTTCGAGAGGATTTCTGTATTGGAGAGTGTTCTTCAGCCTCCAAGGAGTTATCTTATCTCTATTTTATATCAGATCTGTACTTTTCATTCCATTTATTCAGTCTCCTTCACCCTCTGTGTAGTTTCTGCTTCATACTGCGTTGTTTTGTGAGAGGGCTTGTTATTTCAATTTGCTATCAGTTTGGAGGAAGATCTCTTGCTGTTAGTCTTGAATTCCTTTGGTGATTCATGGATTGGGTTTTTGATTCATGTCTCTACAGATCTGATCTATTTCAGTAATAAAATTTATCTTCATAAATTTCTGGGTTTTCTGTAGCACAATATATTGTAATTCAGATCTACAGCTTAATATGCAGTATTTTGATGTAATTCCAATTGGATCTTGTTCTTAAAGTATTGTAGATTTCATATCTGTATTAGATCTAATGTTTCATCCATAGATATTTCATAGATCTAAAATTTAATGTACAACAGCTGAACCACCTGGAAAATAACGCTGCCTATGTAATTCTGCAGTCTACTTCTAGTTGTAGCTCTCATTTCTGAAGGGATCTTACCCTAGTTACTTTTTTTATCAGTTGTAAAGGAAATAAACTCATTTGTAAATCTGATTTACTAATATAATACTGAATTATCAGATCTTTGGCTGACCTCCTCTGATTTTTAGTCAAATCTGCGCAATTCTAGTAGCTGGGGTTTCCATGTTGCAACAACTTCTCTCTTTAGCTGATTTATAACTAGTCTTGTTTCTGGGAGATCTGTTTAATGTGATTAAACTTATTTTTTTCTGCTAAAATTTCATATATATGTCACATACAGCTTGAATGATGGGATCCCAGCCCTGATCAGTGTTTTCTTTGCTCATTTTTTCTTATACAACATTTTCACTGAAGGCCTTGTTGAGATTCCTGAATTGGGATTATTCCAAGTTCTATAGGCAGAGTTTACAGTTGGCCAGGTAGCCTCTGGTTCTCACCCTATTTTAAGAGGTGAAATAACCAGTAAATGCCTCTGTAGTCCATCTCTGACATAGAATCTTGAGAATCCCTGAAAAGGGACATTACAGTGGTATCAGAGCTCCACTCTTGGCACAGCCTGTGCTAGCTTGGAGCCACAGTCATGCTGCATTCCGAAGATGAAGATCCTCCTCCTGAGAGGGAGATAAGATACTATAATATAAGTCATATAAAGTATGAATATACTACTGTTGACCTTGACAAGGGTGAAGACAAAAGGAAAGCCCATGAATTGAATGATAAATATAAGGAGGCAAAAGAGTTTGCAAAAACTCTCTTGGAAGCAATGCAAGATCTATCCAAAGAAATAAATGAGATGAGGATAGATAGAATGAGGGAGTCCCTTGGAAAACTCCATCAAGGAGAGAGTTCTGAAATGTCTCAGTTTGGGACTGGTCCACTCATGAGCTTGCCACAAGCTCCACAGATCTCACAACGCTCTACAATGCCTACCTTCTTGGTTGTAGAGAATGAAGGGCTTCAGGGGTCAACCTCTTTGGAAGGTTACTTTGCAGAATATGATTCACAAAGTCAAAGGTTCAAGGATAACTTGAGCTTTCAAGATTTATGCCATCTCAAGGATCGGAGGAGGCCATTGCAGCAGTATAGAGATGGAGGTTTCCTTCATGGGAGGCACCACACCATGGGCAGGTTCTTCTTCCTAAGTTTTATGGATCACCCTCTTGTTCAGCCAAAGCATGGGTGGAAAAGTTGGACATATCCCTCCAGCTAAACAAAGTGCTTGAAGTTGAAGCCATTAAGATTTTTGAGCTTCATTTTGATGGAGAAGCCCACAACTGGTGGTTTCATGGACTTTCTACATTGGGGCACAGCTATGTGTCCACTTATGCTGAGTTCACTAGGATACTAGTGGAAATATTTGATCGAAAGGATTCGAAGGCCCCTTTCTTAAACTTGGCAAAGCTTAAGCAGACAGGAGATGCTGAAGCCTATATCTCTAAATTTTTTAGGCTGTCTGTTATGGTTCCTGATCTTTCAGTTTCAAGGAGAGTCTATATGTTCATAGATGGCTTGGAGGAACCTTTGCATGGGTTGGTCAAGTCTACCAAAACCACCACACTACATGATGCCATTGAAAGAACAAGAGATCTCCAAGATGCCTTGCCAAGAGAAAAGAAAACCCTCCCTAGCAAAGCCACTCACTCTTCTAAAGGGAAGGAAGGGAAAGCTGCTCCATCCAAGGAGAGCTCACAAAAATATTTTCTTGACAATGATCTCTGGAGGGAATTGATAAAGAAGAAGTTATGTTTCACTTGTCAAGAATCATGGGTGTCGGGACATAGATTTGTTGCTAGAAGAGCACAATATATTGAATTATTCTCTAATTGTGAGGAGGAGGAAGTCAATGATGGGCCTAAGAGAGGTCACAACGCTAGCAATGATGAGGAGGATGATCTATCATCATCCAAAGAAGAAGAGGGAGCATTTTCTCCAACTAGTGGGACTTTTTCTTCCTTAAGAGGAGTGCCCAAATATTTGACTCTTAGAGTGCAGGGTTCAGTTATGGACCAAAGAGTATCTATTCTTATTGACAGTGGGGCCACAATTTTATTGATGCTCACTTTGTGCAAAGGAGAGGGATCCCTACTGATTCTTTTGATGGGTTCTCTGTTCTGGTTCCGGGGGACAGAACTATGCAGTGAATGTAGTATGTTCCCTCACTTTCTGTGACTATGGGGACCTACACTTTGAGGGACCACTTCTTTGTGGTGGGCATATAAGACACCAACCTCATATTTGGTGTCCATTGGTTGATTAATTTGGGAAAATTCACCACTGATTGGATGGCCTTGTAGATGGAGTGGGTGGACTTGAAGAGTGGGAAGCAACAAGTTATTAAAGGCATGCACACCTACCCTTCACTCGATGTCTCTACCCACACAACAAAGATGGAATTGCATAGTGGGGGCAAGGACTTAACAGTTCCTTCCCTCATGTTCATGAGAAAGCTATAAGAGACATTCCTATAGTGTGGCAAGCCACTTGGGGTGCCATTAGATTCTATGGAGAAAGCTTCACCAAGTGCTGGAACAATGGAAGAAAGAGTCACTGCGCTGTGGGAGGAAGCAAAGGGGAGGATCAGCCTTCCCACACAAAAATTTGGCATGCATGATGCCAAGGGAGCAAGAAGCAACAAGACAAGCACCACCATAGATACATCTACAGTGTTGTCCTTGTTGAGAAGTGTAGATCCATATTGGAGGTCTCAACTCCTTGTAGAGTACTCCAAAGATCTGCACATCGGGATGATCTTAGATGGCATACAGCAAGGAGGAGGCTATATGGTCCATGAAGGGGTCACCTATCATATTGGAAAATTATTTTTGTCTCAAGCCTCAAAGCTTAAGAAATAAATACTACAAAGGGCACACAAGGAGTTCCTTTCCAGCTACATGCAATCAGCAAAACTCTACCCCCTAATCTTGAAGAGTTTTGATGGGAGGGTATGGAGGAGGAGCTACATCAGCATTATGATTGGGAGGAACTAAATCAACACTTACAAGGGTGCAATAGCTATGTGGAGATTGGGCAGCCAAAGGATCCTATGTAGGTTATATTTCAGCCATCTCTTTCTTCTCTTAAAAGAGGGGAAAATCCCATGCCTAACTCTATGAGTATGGGAGGTTTGTATGGTAAGAAATCTGATCTTGTAGAGCGAGTTTATTTTTTTGATTTGGCACACTCTCTTACCATATGTATGCAGACCATGGCTCCTACAAAGAGAAAATTTTCATGCATATCTCATGGCAAAGATGGGGCCAGTGAAAATTCCAAAGCTGGCCACTCCCTTGAGGTGCAAAGGGAGATTGTGTATCATGATGGGTGCTTCCCAAAGGCACCTAATGAGAGTTTCACTTTCAGCCATGTCAAGGTGGCTTATGCCCAAAATATGTGGTGGGAGTACCACCTATCACATTCAGATCTACTCAGAACAAGGAGTGTAATGCGCTGGTATCTTATGCGGGATTGTGACCCACCTCCTCATGTGCAAATTTCAGTTTGCCTTTATGTGATTTTGCTACCATACATAGGTGACATATTGGTTTTGTTTGTGGGTATGTATGGGAAATGAGTCAGTAGTGTACATGTGCTACATGGGATGTAACTTTATCTATTACTTCATGACACATGTTTCAGTTGTGACATTGGTTCACCCATGTTTATTTCTGTTGAGTTTTACACTCCTGAAGGGGCAGACTATGAACCTATCATGCTAGCATTGGAGGAGCAGTTTTTGATGTATTGCCTTGGTGAACACTTACTTCATGATGATAGCTTTATTATTGATGGTGTCATAAGTGGAAAAGGAGAAGAAACACAGGTCTTGCCCTACTAGTTGCTTGAGGACAAGCAACATTTTGAGGGGGAGGACTATAATGTCCCTACTTAGCCTTTGCTAAGAGGAGACATTAAATTTTGATTTAATTTATGTTTTATGAATAAATGAATAAAGGAGGACATGTAAAAATCCTAATAAATCAATTCCCATGTGAACAAAGACAAATATAGGCTATGTAAATAATCACTTGCAGGTGTGAAAGAGGGTTGAGCCAAAGATTGGGTCCACCTTGACTAAATCAACTGCACTGTCTAGATTCAATGCATCCCCAAGAGGGACTGTGCAGTTCTAGAAGGGAGCTTATAATGTGAAAAATACCAACTCATCCAAGTGGTTTAGGGTTTTCAAAGGCTATCTCATGTTATAAAAAGGAGGATAAGACACAAGAAGAGGTTGTTGATGAATTATATTTCTGAAGTATTTGTCTGCTTAGAAAAATACCATTCTCTGCTGCTTAGTGGAGGATTGTGATTGGAATTCCTGTTTAGGAGTTTCATATCTTCCCTTGAGGATAATTGGAGGATTTATTTGTTGAATTTGGCCACTATATGGTTTGATACCAAGCTCTATATTTCATGAGCATGGCCCATTGAGGGTTTTGCAACTGCTATCTTTTGTAGAAAGTGGCATTGTAGATATGCTTAGATATAGTTGTTTTTTAGAGGCTTTCTCTATTGGAGAGTGTTATTCAGCCTCCAAGGAGTTAGCTGATCTCTATTTTATATCAGATCTGTACTTTTCATTCCATGTATTCAGTCTCCTTCACCCTCTGTGCCGTTTCTGCTTCATACTGCGTTGTTTTGTGAGAGGGCTTGTTATTTCAGTTTGCTATCAGTTTGGAGGAAGATCTCTTGGTGTTAGGCTTGACTTCCCTTGGTGATCCATGGATTGGGTTTCTGATCCATGTCTCTAAAGATCTGATATATTTCATTAATAAAAGTTATCTTCAAAATTTTATGGGTTTTCTGTAGCACAGTATATTGTAATTCAGATCTACAGCTTAATATGTAGTATTTTGATGTAATTCCAATTAGATCTTGTTCTTAAAGTATTTTAGCTTCCAAATATGTATTAGATCTGATTTTTCATATATATATATATATATATATATATATATATATGTCATATATCTGAAATTTAATGTACAATAGTTGAACCACCTAGAAAATAACGCTGTCTATGTAATTCTGCAGTTTACTTCTAGTTGCATCTCTCATTTCTTAAGGGATCCTGCCCTAGTTCTTTTTGTGATCAGTTGTAAAGGAAATAAACTCTTTTTTAAATCTTATTTACTGATATAATACTAAAGTATCAGATCTTTTTTGACCTCCTCTGAGTTTTAGTCAAATCTGCACAATTCTAGTAGCTGGGGTTTCCATGTTGCAGCAACTTCTCTCTTTAGCTGATTTCGAGATAGTCTTGTTTCTGGGAGATCTGTTTAATGTGCTTAAACTTTTTTTTTCTACTAAAATTGCATATATATATGTCACATACAGCTTTAATGAGGGGATCCCAGCCCTGATCAACGTTTTCTTTGCTCATATTTTCTTATACAACGTTTTCATTGAAGGCCTTGTTGAGATTCCTGAATTGGGATTATTCCGAGTTCTATAGGCAGACTCTACAATTGGAAAGGTAGCCTCTGGTTCTCACCCTCTTTTTAGAGGTGACATAACTATTAAATTCCTCTGTAGTCCATCTCTGACATAGAATCTTGAGAATCCCCAAAAAGGGACATTACAGGATCTCCTATGATATGAAATAAAATGTTGGACAATTACTATATCTATAAGTCACTAACCATTTTTAATTTAAGATTTATATATTATTTACTTGGTCGAGCACAGTAACGGTTAACTATGAAAGACAAGGAATGAAACCTAGGCAATCATTATTCTTATAAGTCACTTATCTATTATTCAATATCTTTTACTTAGTTTGATCCAACAATTGCAAATTATGAAAGCAATGGCATAAATGAAACCTAAACAATTAATGCCCCTATGAGTCACTATCCATTCATCAACAACATTTACTCAGTTGGATACAATAATTGCAAATTATGAAAGCAATAATTTGAGCAAAAAGTATAGAGAAATGCAAAACAGAAACTGAAATAATCTTAGCTAGAAAACACATAAAACCTCCTCGAATAGCAGGGGCCCTCTGCTACCAATATGGTGTAATCCTTTAGCTCCTTAAAATTGTAATCAGAATAGCATCAAGGCTAATCTCCTTTTTATTAAAACAGTGCTTGAAAAACATAGTATCACTATGATTCTGAACATGTCATCAAAATTCCTTTCTCGGTTCTACAGAGCTTAATTTATATGCAAATTCATAACTAATGTCGAACAAAAATAGGTACAAGTGTAATCTTCTAATCAAAATTGAATTGAGACTCTTTTGAGACTCATGATTTGCTGCAAAGCAAATCAGGAGTCCTAATTTGTATAGAAAACAGTTTCTTTGACTCTCGCTTTGAGCATTGGATTAGACATGTCGATTCAGTCCTCGTGGATAGGAAGGAATCATGTAGGGAAGATTTGAGAACTACCCATGGGCGCATTTTCTCCAATTGACACCTGCATCATACTTAAACACAAAAATAGCTGCGAAATGCTTGAATAGCTACAAAATTCCTGTATTCTGTGGCTAAACTATTCAAAATTATTAAAACATCAAAAATCATGAAAATACAACATGTTAATCATTTTTGTGTAACCTTTAAGAAATATTAATCATTCTTCATTTACTTTTAGGCTTATGAAGTGATAAAGAAATGATGAAATGAAGTGAATGTCTGCAACAGAGAAGAAAATTTTAGGGCTCAACAATAATTACAATAAAAGAAACGAAAACTAATTTGAGACATCCGTCCTTTACTACTTACTATTACAGTAATCGCATTCTTTCCATCTTGATACTACATGATCTATAGCATATTAGGGTTTTATACTATTAAGGGTTTCATGTTGAGTTTGAACAGTGCTATATATTAACTGTTTCATATTTGGAAGATGATATTAAAGGAACAACTAATTCAAACATCAATAATGGTTTTTTATTAGAAAATGGAACATCGATTCATCCCTTTATGACTTTTAAAATTAGAACTAATTACATTATTTTTCTATAGCTAGTTTACATTCTGTGTAGTCTCGTTCATTATGAATCATGATCCATCTAGTATTTCAGCTTGGGAAATATTTATGCATAATTTCTCTCTGAATATTTTGTTATTTTTTTTTGAAAACAAAATTTATGTATATCAAACCCAAACATTCATAGAAAAAACTAGGTGGTGCTTAGCTACATAAAGTGATATAGAGCAATTGACCTACTGAGACACAAATCCATATGATTTCTAATTCCTCAATTTTCTTTGGCATGATTGTCAAAATTACTTCTCATCACTTGTTACTATTTCGGCCAAATTCTATCTACAATACCCTACAAAAAATTATCTTCCAAAAGGGTGCCTTTTGGAGTAGAATCTGAAGTGTTCGAAAGCTCTTGGGGATAGGTTATATCGTGCAAAGGTGATAGTGAGACTATGCATAGGTTATATCGTGACGCATGGATTCAGATCAGATCACATACCTTGTGATGGGATGATCTAATGTACCTTAGTTAGTAATCGATAGACGCATGATCCCCATTGAAATCCCTATCAATTTGGGTAAGAAGAAAACCCTCGCTAGTAATATAAAAAAACATGATCCCTTTCAATTTGGGTCATATAAGATAACCTAGCTGTCATATCTGTAAAGCAATATATTTCTTTAAATGACCTGAGTGAATTGAGTTGGATTTTTCTGAGAAAATAAGCATGATCCAAGCATAACTTACCTCAAATGTAGCTCTAGTGAGAGGGAGATAGTGGGAAGGGTATATTGCGTGTATCTAGCCCTAGCTGGGGTCCATCTCAGGTGAGAGTTAGATCATGGTCAGGTGAGAGCGAGATTGTGTATCTAGCTTTGAATTAGGTAACCATCTCAGATGAGATACTGTTAGCCATCTATAATTTATGCTATACCAAATGATGGCTAAATATGTTCTTAAGCCTTCAAGAAGAAATATTCATGGAAAACTTCTAGTTCTTGAAGCCTTCTTGGTGTATTTTATCTTACAAATCATCTTCATTGTTGTTTCCACAAGAAATCCTTCAAAGAAGCCCTACTGATTCAAAAAGAAAACTGCCTTCAGAGCCATAATTCCCACCATTTATCCATTTCAAAATATTCCCTTCATGTCACCCATTTTCCTCATTTTACCCTTTATTTCCTTCAAAATCCCCTTAAAACCTTACGAACCCTCTTTATTTGGTTTTAAAACCCCTTCTTTATACCTATCGGAACCCCTCAAAAAGGTTAAAAAGCCTCATTTTTTGGCCTTTTCCGCTCATTTTTAGCATAAGGCTTTAAGCACCTTTCGGCTAAGCCCTACCCCCTTTCCTCATCATGATACTGGGCCCCGTGACTGAGTTCTAAGCCCATTGGTGATTTCATGTTGTTCTTTCCAAGTTCCCGCTTCCAATTTTTCTGTTTTGCCGATGGTCGATCCACCGATAAGATCTGGACCGTCCATTCCCCAAGATCCGACGACCATCGCACTCCACGCTCTACTCTCTATCGGTCATCACATCGCTCCATTGCATTGGTGCATCACATCGAGCTTCACCCTTTCCCTTCTACCTTCCATTCTCTACCGATGATCATCCCCCACCGATGGAATCCTAGCTGTTGATCTCTCCGAGATCCAACAGTCCTCGCTCTGTCGCACTTTGCCTTCCCCATCGGCATCGCACTTTAGTGATTCCCATTTCCACTTCCAAAACCTTTTTCCCTCGCCGATGCACTTTCTCGATCACATCTCCACCATTGATCTCATCTGTGATCCAACGACTCTCGCTCCATCGGCATATCGCAATCGCTCCCTCCGCGTTTCCTCCTCCCGTTTGTCTGGATCTCTGATATGCGAAGCCCCCAATTCAATCGTAGCCGTCCATTTCTCCAAATCCAATTTCCCATATTAATCCCACATTTTCAATCCTACCCTTTCCATTCTCCTTCATCGCCAGATCCTATGTAATGTTCCAAAATTTTAGCCTCCATGCTAAATGGAACATTAGAGTTAGCAGCAGCTATAACCGGTAAATAAATTGGTATAAAAGCCCATAAGTCTCCTAAGGAGGAATAAAATACTTAAAATTTTAAAGGGGACACTCTTTCTAGCTTAATAAGACACCTCCATGTGTGAACAAGGTTAAATTGAAGCTGCTTTGACTAAGTCAACAACACAATCTTAGTGGAGGAGGAATCCAAAGAGTGATAACACAATTTTGGAGGGAGATGTAACTTGGGTTAGAATTAACCTAAGTGAGTGGGGCCAAGGGAAATAAAACTCACATATTATATAAGGAAGAGGATGGTAGAATTATTCATCATGTTGTAGATTATTATTCTTGGCTACCAAGAATTGTTGCTACTTTGCTGCTTAGCAAAGTTGCAGTGATGTTTAGCACTGGGTGTTCCCAGGCGAGAATCCCACCTCTTTCCTTTGAGTATTTCATTGGGAGATTTTGTATTCATCATTCCACATCAATTTTTCAGGCCAAGCTTCAGCCATCTACATCAGCACAACTTTTCCAGAGATTGTGCAGTGTTGCTAGGTGCAACAGTGCAAGGGATTGGAATCTCGGCTTTTGAGCTAGTTTCTCATTGGAGGAAGGTTTCCTTCACTTGAGGGATCTGTTTGGAGAGCTCCAGAGCTTATTTTATATCTATATTTTCATACCACACATTTCTTATACCCTCCTAGCACTTTTTTTGCTAGGGAGTGCGTTATTTTAGAGGCAGTGTTCATTGCATGGTTTGGTGGCTCCGTTGTAGTGTTTCCTTGTGATTGTGAGGTCCATCCTTTCATGGGAGGAAGCCCTTTAGGGTTATAAATTATATCATACATATTTCAGCCTTTTTCACTCATGTACTTTAGTGTTGCATTGATTATTCAGTCATTTCCTGAATATCACATTTTATATATAGAGTGTTTGACAAGAAACCCTTGCTGGGTTATCTTGTATTTTGTATAGGAGATTATATCTTTGTACTTCAGCGTTATTTATCAATATATGAGTAGATATATGATTCTAATACCATTTTATGTGTAAAACTTCTCTTAGACTGCGCAGTCCCTTGAGCAGCTACTCCAGCATTTTGCAGTCTTGGGGTTTTTCACCTTTTTTAGCTACACTAGTGTGGGAGGTTTGTTTAGCCCACCTAGTTTGATTTGTTTCAGCTCTATTCTTGGATTTATAATTTATATTGACTAATATATAGGATCCAAGATTCCATTTCACTGTTTTATTGCATTTGTTGTTGGAAATGCATTTTTAATGCTTGATTTATGAGCAATCCTAAAAAAGGAATATTACAGTGGTATTAGAGCATGATCTCATGGATCAGCCTGTGAGATCCAGCTATCAGAATAAGGAGAGATGGAAAGCATCCATAAAGCTTCAATTTTTGTAGGAAGGAAGGAAGACAAGCTCATAAATATTCTTCCAAAATCTATGAAGACCTTTCAAGAAGAGCTGAAGAAGATAATATAGGAGATGGGATCTACAAGGGAGGTTGATTCTAGAGCTGAATCTAGATTTTCACATGGTAAGTGTGAGCATGCAGCTACACTCCATGATGCACAACACAGTCAAATTCCCAGAGCTATCCTAAGATGGATGGGAGGAGGAAAAATGCCTAAGAGGAGAACTCTTAGTGATTTGTTGCAGGAGTATTAATCTCAAACCGAGAGGTTTAGAGATCATATTGATTTCCAAGAGTTTTGCAAGATCTCAATGGAGAAGAGCCAACAGCAGGATGCAGATATATTTCTTCTATTTACTTTTACCGGATCACCCACATGTTCAGTTGGAGCTTGGGGAAAGGAGCTAAACTCCTATTTGCAACTGCACATATTTATGGAGATGAAGCTATCAGAGTTGCAGCGCTGCACTTCAGAGGTAAGGCTCATGCATGGTGGATTTTTGAATCTTGTTCCTTAAAGAATGCCAGTACTTTCTCTTATGCAATATTCATAAAAACATTGATGGAGAGGTTTGGTGAAAAACTTTCTAAGACACATGAGCAAGGAAAAATTGAAGAAACAAAACCCTTGCATGTGATGGATGAAAATCCATTTCAGAAAACCATGAGAGGAGCTAATGTCTTGCATTACACATTGCCGAAAGCAAAATTTCCAGTTCATATTCTTGAACAAGAGGGCATGGGGATCACTTTTTCACAAAAAGATCCAATTGTTGAGATGTTTCCTACACACATTGATGGAGGAGAAGGCAACAACACTATCATATCTATAACACATCCAGTGCCTCATGCAGATGGAGGAGGATCACATGCTCCCATAGGAGGGATTCTTGTATCTTTGCAAGAAGTTCCCTAGGATCTCATACATAGAGGTCCAAGCATAATCAGTGAGCAGCATGATTGTGCATCATTGCAGTTGGAAGGAGGAGGAATGGAGGAAGAGAAAAATCAATTGATGAGAGGCATACACCCTTCTCTATTACAGAGAACTAATGCAAGGAAGAGGTAGACTGATTTGTGCTGTAGAAGTAGGGGCAAGATTTCCCAATCACCTATGCAGTCTATTCTGGACATTGATGTCTGACTTCATGGAGGCATTCCACCTAGGAGGCCACCTAATCTTCAGTTGATGAGAGATGTCTTGTCTTTGGGTTCACCACTCTTGGATTTTGGAGAGGTGAAGAGTTTGGAGGATAACATTGGCATGGGGGATGTCAAAGTAGTAGGCAGCAGCATGATTGGAGCTTCACATGCTAGATCACCAGTGTTGTCACTAAGGAGGATTGATCCTTATTGGAGATCTCAGATTTTTGTAGAGTACTCCAAGGATCTTGGTGCATGCATGATTCTTGATGACCCGGATGGAGATGAAAGATACATGGTGAGAGATGTGGTCATCTATTCCTATGGCGGGATCTTGTTGACTAGATCTTCTAGTCTCAAGAAGAAGCTTCTACATGCAGCACATGAGGACTTATCTTCTATGCACTTTGATGCATATTTCCAGTTGATGGAGGAGTTCACTTGGGAGGACATCCAGAATGAGATATATCAGCATATGGAGAGATGCATAGCCTAGATGGTGATAGAGAGGATGTCACAGTGACCTTCATACTCATTGGGAGTGAGGGAGAATTTCCAGTTGATCCATTTCAGCTCAAGACCTCAAGTACATAATGAAGGGGGTATCATTTCATGTTTTTTATTTTACTTCTTTCCTTTCTTTGAGCAGCATGATGTAACAAGAAGAAATATTTCTTCTTGCATATCATATGATGATGTACTTGCAGCTACTTGTAGCATTGATCTTGGCTATCTTTTTGATGAGCTGTGGGGGAAGCCATATGTCTCTTGGTGTGCACCAATGACACCATATTGTGACTTCATGTTTTCATATTATGAGATGACTATGGTAGAAAAAAAGTGGCTGGTAAAGCACTTTTTGAATCTTATTTTGATGCAGGCCAACGGTGCACTGCACTGGTTCCATGAGAGGGACCAAGATTCACTCTCCAGTTGTTAATTGGAAACTTGTTTTTATTGTATCTTTCTTCCATGTATTTCTGATGTGTTCTTGTTCAAAGGAAGCTTGTATGAGGGAGAGATGAGGCAGCCAAAAAGGTTGTTGTTGCTATGGTGGCACTTGGGAGAGTATGGGAAAACTTATTCCCATACTTTTCATGATATTTATGAAGAGAAGAAAGGCACATTCATGGTGCAAGGAGGCTACCCTTCGGTATTGGAGGATCATGAGAGACTTCCATGTCGGAAGATGATATTCTCACATAGCAGCATTATGGTGGATGGCTTTGGCATATGGAATGTCAAAGGGAGAAGCCATGGAGCCTTATTACAAAGGCCTATAGCGCTATCACATAGGAGCATGTTCTTATGGATGAGATATTACAAAGGGAGGAGGTATCCCTTCTTCTTGCAAATTTTTATGAGTAGATTCTCATGGGAGGAATTATTGGAGGATCTCACCTTCATCCCACTCACTATATATGCTAGAGAATGCATTTTTGTAGTTTTTGATTACTCTATTGAGTATTTTTACTTTCTCACCATGTTTGTACATTGCATTGCTCCTCAAAAGAGCAAGAGTATTTTTGGGTTTCATGGTCACTTTAGGGCCAATGTTTATGATGATAGTAGCCCATCTATACATGAACTTGGTCAAGTGTATTTTTATTCTATCTATGTATAGCTGATAGACATTGATGATTACTTTCCCATGTTGGGAGAACATACATATCCAGCTTGTAACTTGTTGCAGGAACACTTGCCATATGACATTCTCAAGCAGCAGTTGGGAGAACTGCGTTGTATCCACTAGAGAGACCATATGTGTCATCCAAAATTTCCCATAAATTTCATCCATTTTCTGATTTGGATGCCATTTGGTGATGATGTGCCATTCATCTTGAATGGAATGGTTTGGGTTGGCATGGCTCATGATTTTGGATGAAGAGTCTTTGGAGGCTCAATCTTCTTCTTGACATTGGAGGGCAATCATGTTGCAGCCCAAGATAATCATACCTTCTACACTTATCATAAGTGGGGAAGAGGAAAACATGGGATAGACCATCTTGCCTATCATATACATTCATTCAGCCCACCCTCATTTCAGGAGCACAAGGTGGAGGAGAATTTTCAAGAGTTACCATGTTGGAGGGTGACTCACTTCATTTGGATGATAGCATGGATGAGGGAGGCACACATTCACCATGTTCTTAATCACTCCTACTTGTGGAGGCCATGAGACAGCTAGCAGGTTTCCATTCACACTTTCCACCTTTGATTCATGCAGAAACTTTGGTTTTGCACACTTGGGAGGAAGAATTGGATGACAATATATTTGCATATTCTCTTGATGCAGTGATGGAGGATATTGATGGAAGCCACATGAGGAAGAGGGGAGAAATTTTTTTCTCCTTATGCATTTTCTTGAGGAAAAACAAATATTTTGGAGGGGATGACTGTAATGTTCCAAAATTTTAGCCTCTAGGCTAAATGGAACATTAGAGTTAGCAATAGTTGTAGCCGGTAAATAAATGGGTAGAAAAGCCCATAAGTCTCCTAAGGAGGAATAAAATACTCCAAATGTGAAAGGGGACACTCTTTCTAGATTAATAAGAAACCTCCATGTGTGAACAAGGTTAAATTGAAGCTGCTTTGACTAAGTCAACAACGCAGTTTTAGTGGAGGAGGAATCCTAAGAGGGATAACACAATTTTGGAGGGAGATGTAACTTGGGTTAGAATTAACCTCAGTGAATGGGGCCAAGGGAAAAAAAACTCACATATTATATAAGGAAGAGGATGGTATCATTATTCATCATGTTGTAGATTATTATTCTTGGCTGCCAAGAATTTTTGCTGCTTTGCTGCTTAGCAAAGTTGCAGTGTTGTTTAGCACTGGGTGTTCCCGGGCAGGAATCCCACCTCTTTCCTTTGAGTAGCTCATTGGGAGATTTTGTATTCATCATTACACATCATTTTTTCAGGCCAAGCTTCATCCATCTACATCATCACAACTTTTCCGGAGATTGTGCAGTGTTGCTAGGTGCAGCAATGGAAGGGATTGGAATCCTGGCTTCTGAGCTAGTTTCTCATTGGAGGAAGGTTTCCTTCAATTGAGGGATTTTTTTGGAGAGCTACAAACCTTATTTCAGATCTATGGTATCAGACCACACATTTCTCATACCCTCCCAACACTGTTTCTGCTAGGGAGTGCGTTATTTTAGAGGCAATGTTCATTTCATGGTTTGGTGGCTTCGTTGCAGTGTTTCCATATGATTGAGAGGTCCATCCTTTCATGGGAGGAATAATTTGAGGCTTTTACATCATATAATAAATATTTCAGCATTTTTCACTCATGTACTTCAGTTTTTTAGTTATTATTCATTCATTTCCTGGATATCACATTTTATATATAGAGTGTTTGACAAGAAACCCTTGCCGAGTTATCTTGTATTTTATATAGGAGATTAGATCTTTGTACTTCAGAATTATTCATCAATATATGAGTAGATCTATGATTCTCCTACAATTTTATTTGTAAAACCTCTCTTAGACTACGCATTCCCTTAAGCAGCTGCTCCGTCATTTTGCAGTCTTGGGTTTTTTCACAATGTTTAGCTACACTAGTGTGGGAGGTCTATTTAGCTCACCTAGTTTGATTTGTTTCAGCTTTATTCTTGGATTTAGAATGTATATTGACTAATATATAGGATCCAAGAGTCCATTTCACTGTTTTATTGTATTTTTTGGCAGAAATGTGTTTTTGATGCTTGATTTATGAGCAATCATCAAAAAGGAATATTACATCCCTACCATTGATCCTCACGATCCAACGGCTCCCATTGATCCCCTCTTTTAAACTCCACCCAATAGCTTTTCGCTACCTGAAAAAAATGATGATGTCATCTGTCGGGTCCCACATTTCTTCCTCCCGCACATCCTTTCTCCCTTCGCATTTGATCTCAGCCATCGATCTCCCAGGTCTGACAGTCTAGAAATTTTTTCGCGTTTAATCCACAAAAATAATTTAAATACCAAAATTCAAAGTGAAATGGGTGGTTTTTATAGGACACGTGACGTCCTATAACCTGTATCGCATTCGATCAACCCATTATCGCTTACCACCTTCTGGCCACGCGAAAACAACCTACAGTTTTCTGCAAAACCGCTTATCCAATGTTCCATGCCAAACTCAGTTTTGAACCCTATTTTTTATGGTTTTTGATCAAGAGGCCCTTTTCCACTGCATCCACTACCTCTGCATGCTATTATACCCCTCGTCGAGCCCTCTAAAGTAGTTTTACCATATAATGTAGGTTTTTTATGATAGGTTTGTTGTTTTTTCCATGTTTAATGGTAGCCCCGAGCCCAAAGGGCCATTCCACAATCAAATTTAGTAATTGAGGCCTTATGATGACGATCTGAGGGTCTGTAAGCAAAGAAAAATGGAATCAAGGGTTTAATTCCATGGATTAATCGATGTCTCATGAACATTGATTAGGTTTAATGAAACCTTCTGGTGCAGCAACAAAAGACACGTGTGCAAGAAAATAAGACAGTGGTTAAGGCTTAAATGAAGATTAAAGGTTAAAAATCAGAAATGAAAAGAAGTTTAAATAAGTCTGAAAAGTGTTAAATATAGCATGATGAGTTAAGAAGGCCAAAAGCTAAATCAGGCCTTAAGCACAGTTTATTACTTAGATCAAGAAGGCTTAGGCTAAAGAAGCATCGAACACATCAACATAGAGCAGTTATTCAATCAGAAATATCAACTGAATCCTTTGGAAATTCTTTACCTGTAAAGGAAAACAAGCAGTTATTACATAAGAATATATTTTAAACTGTTAGAACAGTGATTGTAAAGATAAGATAAAGCCTTAAAGTCAATATTTTCCACCTATCTTTATCTCAGAATTTAATACAAAGTTATTTAACAGAGAAGTAGCTGTAGATATTCTTACCTTATGCCCTGCATGGTTTTCAAGGCTAGGAATGCATTTACTCCATAATTAATAACATTTTGTACCCTAGAAGAGTTTCACCCCCTCATTTGCAGCATAAATACTACATTGGAACTCATTGTAAACATTAGATTTTGATGACCGATGATGGAATAATACATACTCCTTTGAAGCTCTTGAAGAGAAATTGATGTCTTGGAACTCATGCATGATTTGATTTTCTTATTGATGGAGAAGGGTCGTTTGCAGGATCCATAGGCTTGTTTGATGGTGAATTTTTCTTTTGTTTATGTTTTCTAGTTTTCCATTATGTTTTCCATCTTGCTATGTTGCAGTAGGACAAAGAATTTAGATTAAGAAATGTTTTCTAATCGCACCTTAAATCTATTTTTTCTTCACTGCCTTAATGTTTTCTTATGCTAAGATACATTAAAGAAATCATTTATTGCTCTCTAAAAATTTCTTAGCTCATCCATTTCTTGAATAAATTAGATCAGTTAGCATCAATTATGATTTATGATTAGCCCTGCATATTGTTGCCACTGAAATATTTCGTTCTTGGAATCATCTCTTTCAAGCAGCTTTTTCTAGGTTTGTCAAAGAAGTCTATTTAAAATCATGCTCTTTGCCTTTACTTAGTAAATTTGTTTTAAGGAAACCTTATAGCTGTAACTTTGGATGTTATAGTTTTCTCTCCTTCTATGGTTATAGTTACTTGTGTATCTTAAATGTTTTTCTGCTCTAGATGATAAAATCTCTGAAAGTTGGATAAGTTTCTTACCTTTCTAAGTTTTTATCTGAATGTTTTTCTTGGTTAATTATCTGTTTTTAGTCTGAAATCAAATGGATTCGATTCTACTTATGCCTTTGATTCTCTTGTTGTTCTTATCAATTTTCTAACTCCCTCGGTTTACAAGTATATAAAGGATTCAATTTCATCCCTTTATTAGTTTTTTGTTCTCAATATTTATGTCCATTTCATAAATCCTTGATAACCTTAAAATATCCACCAACCAAGTAAAATTTCCCTGCAAATGCTCTTAAACACCATTGACAAAATTATCTAGACCTTGTTAGACTCCATTGCCCAATGACTTAACAATCTTCCATGTTTCCTATCTAAAATCTATCAAAGTATCATACCCAACCAAAAAATAATAAAAATGCCTTGCACTTAACATCTAGCCTAAAATCAACCCTAATTAGTAAACAAGACATATATTTGCACACATTGAGAGATCCCTCTCCGAATCTAGGAAAGCTAGGTCCTTGGACTCCAAAGCTTGGTTTGATGTTACCCTTGTCAATTTCTATCTCAATCAATCTAGAAAATTATGGTGAGATAACATAATGGCGATCATGGTGGGACTTCTGAGTACATAAATTCATGAATACCCCTTAAAAAATCTTTAGACCCTGAATAAATCAAAGAATATCCAGTGAATCTGCCATCTCATTGCCACTCTAACATTAATGGCAATCAAGGTGGGAAGTTCTGAGTTACTGAAAAACTAAGTATTCCTTAGATCTCATAAAACTCACAAAAATCCTTAGATTGGTATTTAGTTATTGATGGTGGACAACAAGAACATCCTTAAAACAGTAAACATCATCCACCCGGCGACTCCACTGGTCTTCAGTAGCCCTGTTGACCCCACTAGTTCTCATAGACTCCCATGGGAATGCATTAAGCAATCCCAATCATGTTGATCGTGGATATAAAAGTTGAAACCCTCCACCTGGCGACTCCACAACTCTCAATAGACCTAAAGACTCCACTGGTAGAGAACTCTAGACTGGTTAAAAATATTTAGTGACCATTTCTTATTTACAAACATGGATCCAAGAATACAACGAAGATATGACCCAATAAGTAGGGATCATATCCATAGATTCCCACACAAAAATCTTGAAATAAATTAGTTAAAAAACCCACATATATTTCAAGATGAAAAAGTTGATGACCCCTTGTTACATCTCATCAATTTTCATATACATGTATGGAGGTTAAAGGTTGAATGGCACGAGGACTGCCTCATGAAAATGTTTATGGCAACATTAGAAGGTAATGCAAGAAAATGGTTTGAATGGCTAGAACCTATAATCTTGTTTTCTTTGAAGGATTTCCACAAGGTATTCTATAAACACTATATAGGGTATTTCCCATCTCTATCATTAGCTGAAAATTGTTGTGATCAATCTCAGGATATCATACAATACCTTATAGATAGTGATGAAGATTTGGAAAATTTGCATCTTGAAGACCTCTTAACATCCATTCATGAATTTCATTCTCAAGATAGCTATCATGACAACCTAGATGAGTTAGTTGAGGAAGAAATAAATCAAGGTATAGAAGAAAACCCACAAGATCTCTCTGAAGACACAAGTGATGATTCACCATCTCTTCTAGCTGAGGCTCAAGAAAACATTCAGCCTCAAAATCAGCCTTCACAAGAAAAAGAGAACTGTTGTACTTCTATCCAAAGAAAGAAAAAAATGCCTCCTCTTTTGACTGAAAAGGAAATAAATAATATATTAAACATGCAACCACCCTCTAAGCCTTCGTGTAAACAAAACATTCATGTTCTTTCTCCAACTAAATCCATCTACCGTAAATCAGAAAGTGAACTTGTAGATCAATTCAAAACTGATAATCCAATATGTTTGATTGGTGACACTACTTACTTTGATAATTTTCCAAAGTTTGATCAATCTAATGATGATATCCTCCAAATAGAAACTAACTTTGTAGAGAAATCAATAATTTGTTTGTGGGAGGAAGATCATTTTCTTCAACTTTAAAAAAGTATCAAGCCAATTCATGACATCTATGCCACTGATGAGGGAAGCCTTGAAAGTTCAGAAGTAAGTGAAGGATCTCTGACCCTTTGTTCCACTTCATATCATCCCCTCAGCAATAACTTTCATGTGATTGGGAATCAACAGTCTTTCAGTTTCGATGTTGAAATTGGAGAAGAAAAAGAACTTCTTGAGAAAGTTGTAAGTGAAAAACCTTTTCCTGAAATGGTTGATAAAATCATTTGGGACACGGAATCTTCTTTAGCTTTAGATTTGTAGCCACCAAGTCCAATTGAAATTCAAATTGTAGATGAAGGATTGGAAATTTACAATAACATAAGAGCTGCTGCACCTCTTTCTCAAGAAGATTTATCAATTAAGAATGCTCCTACTCATCAACATGGTTGTCTTCACATAGAATTCAATCCACTAAATCAGAGCATACCAGGACTTCTTGAAGACAACATTGCAATCTATGATGAGTCTAACAATTCAGATGATCATGACGAAGAGGATGAGTTTCTTTCCCAAAAGAGTCTCAAGCATAGCCAAGTGGAAGAAGGAGTAGTCCTATTGGCTCCCCGTAATTCCGGAAGATTGGTAGAGACCAGAATTGCTGAGAGAACATTGTTTCAATCACTTGGGGATTCTAGGATCTAGCCCTCTTGAATCCAGAGAGGGATCTCTCCAATAAAGTGCAAAGTTTGATTTATATTTAAAGCTTTTGGGTAAGATATTAGGCTAGTTATTAAGAGCAAGGGTTTTGTTTGTTTTTGGATGGTTGAGCATGATTTTTAGTTGAGTGGAAATTCCTAAATGGAAAGAGTTTCAAAGGTGTGAAGTTGCAAGAAATTAGAACAAGATTTGGCTGATTAGATAGATATAATGCTGGTTTTTAGTCCATCGGGATATGGATTCATAATAGGGCTTTAATTGTGAAACAATTCAAGAGTGGTCCAAGGGGCAATTCATCTATATCATAAGATCATTGAGATTAAATGATGGAATGGAAACAATAAAGTGTTGGAGGGGTGGAAACAGATAATAATTTCAACTAGGATTTATAGTCTGTCCAAACAAGAAAAGCCTTTAGGTAACTGTTTAAAACCAACCAAAGGGTAGGGCTCACCATAAACCTCTTTGGACAAGCTCATATTAAAGCTGACTCAACAGAAAAACAATCCAGTAATCCACATAATTACTTTCAGACAGTATGAAAACAAATAAGAGAAACAAAGTGCAACTTAAGATCAAATAAGATACTTTAAAATCTATTCTGCTTTCAGCATACACTTAGGGAAACTTTCAGAATTTACCTTTGCAGAATAGAAGCTAGAAAAGATGGCAGACCATCAATTTTCTAGTCTAACTTTACTTAGAAGATAATGAAAATAACATTCAAGAACAATGTTTAAAGCAAACAGTAGGACGAGGGAAAGCCAGCATTCCTAACTGCTTAAACTGTATTGAATCATTCCTAAATAAAAAATTTGGAGGAAAACATTGAGATAAAGCTTATCAGTCAGAGAAGGGTATTGTGAGTAGTAAATCCTAACTCTATGCTTGTTGTTATTTATCACAGAATAATGGACAAAATGGCATACATAAGGGGAAAACAATAACAAAGAAAGAAGCACTTCACCAGTGATATAGACCAGGATCCCAAGAATCAGCTTGTATATTGATGTCAAACCAGTTACAATATTCAAGTCCAATGTTTCAGTTCAACAATCATCTTCACTTCTCAGCCAAACTTGTTTAATCACAAACAAAGCTTCAAGAGCCTTCGAACACTATTTACAAGTAGGAGTTTTGAGCACAAGTATATTTCAAAGTTCTGCAACCAACCCTTTACAATGAGCTCCTCAAGAAGATTTTATAGGAAAATGAGGAGGTCGAAGAGAGAAAAGATCTAGGGGTTCAATTAATACAGTTTTAATGCTTCTCGACCTTTGAGGGGCTCAATGGAGAATTTTACAGATATTTCCTCTGTATTAATTGTTTTACATTAAGTATTAAGCTTGTTGGAAGATTTTGTTGACTTTAAGGCTCTGTGTCATCTTTGCAATAACTCTGTTTGGCTTGGAATAACTGTTCGGCTGTATTGAGGAAAATATCCTCTGTTCTGGTCATTACTCGGCTTCTGTTGAATGCTTCAAGGCTACAGGTGGAAATATGGTAGCTGAGAGGAATCAATTAGCCTCTGATGTGGTGGTGGAGGCTTTCTCTGTCTGATAGATATTTTGTTTTGACCTAAACAGGCCTAATTAGCTTCTGATCTGTGTTAGGCATAATTCTCTATCTTCTGTTCTTGAACTGGGTTTAATTGAGTGGATTAGGCTTTTTTATTTTCGATCTTAGCTGTAATCCATCCAAATTGTGTAAATCAGCTTCAATTCTTCATTTTTGGCTTGATTTAATTTTCAACATTGATACTCTCTGTTTTTAATTATGATTTGTTGTGTCTTGTTGATGTGCAGGTATGACAGGGGCTTTATTGAGCTGCTAGCATTCATGAGACACCGAAAAACATGGTGTTGCAACCCTGTGGAATAATCTCTTTGACAAACAAAGCCTAGAGGATCGTCATCCTCGGGCTTTTATTATATTTTTAAAATATTTGAAAAACATTTGAAACTTGCACAAACAAGGAAATATTAATAAATCCTGCATATTTTTTGGTTTAACTGCTTTGGAGGATGTGATTTGGAGCATGGTCGTTGGATGACAGCATCCAACGGCAGATATTGCGCGTTGAGGGTCAAAGGAGATGGTTGGAAGAAATGGTGGAGAAAATTGAGTTGGATCCGTCGATCTTGCAATGATCAATGATGGGGAGAGACCAAGGAAACATAACGGAGAAGGGCTACTTTTTAGAAAAATAGAATAAAAAGTGAAGAAATTAGGTTAAATAACCTTTGGCAGAGGAAAATGCATTGAAAAGGAAAATGGGGTTTCCAAACGATCTTGGGCCGTTGGATTAGTTTGGACCTTGAGATCAACGACAGAGATTTATCTACAAAGGACCTTGCAGAAGGCGGAGGGCGATAGTGTAATGCGAAATTGAACATGAGCCGTTGATCTGCAGAGATCAACGGTGGAGGAGGAACACGATGGATCACATTGCAAATGGGGAAGGGTGGTTTTGGTCAAAGAAATTAGTGATATCACACAGTGAAAAGGCAGATAGGCGGTATTGCCTTTTTTAACGCGATATGCATAAGAGGGTGACATGTAGCATTTCAATACCACCCATATCGTGTGATTTATGGGGATTAACAGACATGCTCAAATTTATGCGAAAATGCACGTCTACCGTCAGATCTGGGGTCTTAGATCTGATGGCTATGGAAAGAGTGCTATAATAGATAGGTGCGTGGGAGATAAAAGGTGGGGTAGGGGGAAGGACTTATTAACCTGGACCGTTGGATAAAAAGATGAACAATAGAGATTGAATTTGGAGGTAAAATAAAATAGAATACGAAGCGGGGAAAGATTCAGTAAGGGTCATTGATTAGCAGAGATCAATGGCTGAGATTTGGCCAAAAAACATTATGAAACAGGGCGTATGATTTTTAGCCAAGGAGCATTGCGATCAGCGGGGGTAATGGATAGGGGAATGCCGATGTGATTGGCTATGGGCCATCGATCTGCAGTTCAGATCGACAGTGGAGGATGAATCGGAAGACTGCTAATCGGAGGCGGCGAATAAAATAATGAACTGCGCCAATGGAAATCTCAGATGCGATGTAGTGCTGCCTGTTGATTGGTCAAAGATCAACGGTCAGGAAAGGGTTTAACCAATGAATGGGCGGGTCCCTTCTAATATGAAAAATCAAAATTTTTTAATGGAATACAAAGGTTTATTGGCTTCGGGATGAGTTATATATAAGGCTTGGTGCCCAATTGTAGGGCCTTGGATATATGGAAAAGTGAAGGGACCGAGGCATATATATAAGAGGGCTAATCAGATCGGAAGTTTTAACACAACAAATAGACTTGCGCGCATCATTTGTTCCGATGTGATAAGCGCCCAATGGGTTTAGCACTTGTTTGTAGTGCTGGGGCATATGTGGGGAAGTGGTTTAGGACTTAGCCCAAAGGAGCTTAAGCCTATAGTGTAAAAAGTGATTTTTTATGACTTTTTCAAAGTTTTTTGATGGATTTGGGGGTTTCGGTAAGGTTCAAAAATGAGTTTCAAACCTTATAAAAGGGGTTTTATGAAGGGGACAGGGGAATACATGAAAAATGAAGGAATTTCATGGAGAATAAAGGGGTAACAATGAAGGTTAATTTGAAGTGAAAGGAGGGTTAAAATGAGGGAAAAATGGGGATCTTTGCAGCAGTCTTTTAATCATGAAAATAGTAGATTTTCATCATTTCGAAAGGGAAACAACAGTGAAGGTTAAATAGAGGGCATGATGTCTTCATAAGACTTCAAGAGATAACAATTTTTTGCTATAAAAATTGTTTCTTGAAGGCTTCAAAAATGATTTAGCCACCATTTGATATGACAAATTTTATAGATGCCTAATAGTGGCTCCACATGGGGATGGTGCCTTCTTGAAGGCATCAAGAACTTCAGACTTACATTCTCTGGGGGGCTGATCAGTGCCTCATCCATTGGGCTGCAACTTTCTTCACTTGAATGATCTTCTTATGTTTTGAGAATGTTTAGCAGCCATGAAAAAATAATGGAATCTCATCAATACAAGCTTTCTACCTACCCAATCCTACTAATCTAACATGTTTTCTTCTTTCAAAGTGCACTTGGATTGGCAAACTCCTTTACAACATTTTATTATTTTGAAAGAAAAAATTCTAATCTATTTCTAATTCTCATTTCTCCATGAACTCAGATTAAACAGATGAGTTCATATGCTTCTCTACCTAATCTACTATCTGTTAGGATTAAACAGTCTAATAGATTTTATTCACTAATTTCTAAAACAGAAATTTAAAAGCATGCAAGTTAGGATTAAATAGTCCAACTTGTTGTTGATCTATGGCATGAAAAACAAGCTGCACATAGATGTTATTTTTCAGAAAATTAAATCAAAATGGAAGGCTTAAGATCTGAAATTTCTAAGCACGGCCTTCTCTTTTCTTCAGCTCTATTTTTAAGTTTATTTGAGTTGTTATTTTCTTGTTATTTGGTTCATAGTTTTAGGCTTATTAGAACCAGTTCACTTGTATTTTTGACTCAAAATTAACACATATTAGAGTCATTCTTCATTTGAAAACTGAGGTTCGGATTTTGGGCTTGTTTGAACATTTTTTTTCTATCCTAATCTACCTAAGTGATAAGCCAAGATTAAGCTGTTTGGAAAATTTGATTCACTAACCTATCAACAGTCAATTTAAAACTAATTATTCATGATTAGGCTGTATGACTAACTAGAAGTGTGTTTTTCAGGAGTGGCATTTGAGCTTTCACAATTTTAGATCGTGTTTCTCTTTTTTGGTATGGGGTTGTACCTTTATTGTTTTTACAATCTGCCTTCTTTTCTCTTTCTATTTATTTTTTATTTTTATTTTTTCTTTTTCTTTTCTTCGGAGAAAAAAATCAACAACTATCTACTTTCTCAAAACCGAGATTTATTGACATCCCTATCTAACCTATTCTAATTTGGAGTTTTTACATTATCATATGACACAAAAATGCCAATGTAACCAATTGAGTAGTGTCAAAAAGAAAAAGAAATTCTGGCTATTTGTCAGGGGTATCCATGGTACATTTTGAAGATTAATCTTCAAAACCAAGACTATCATAGAAGGTGATAGATTTTCACATCTTTGGCTCTCGAAAAGGATCCATGTTTGACAATTTGAGCCAGTTGGGATTTCCACACACTCTTCCAAAGGATCAATAAAGAAAAGATAAAGGTTCTCTTCTTTTTGGCTCTCTATGTCTGGTAGATTGTTTGCTTCCAAGACTTTAGTTTTGAGGACTGCATTGTCAGTATGTGGCTTGGAAGTATCATCATCCTTAAACTACAAAATAGAAAATAGTGAAATATCTTCTTTCTCTAAATATATGCTTTCTTTTGATATAATTTCAGGTTTTTTGGATGATAGATTGACATAAGTGAAGGGAGAAGTCTCTTCTTCGAAAGATGGTATATCCCTAGTAGGATAGTCTTCTATTTGTTTTTATCCTTCAAATTTTTGCCAGTATTTTTTATCTTTTGGGACAGTAGGTCTAAATTTTTCTTGGATTGTATATTGTTTTCTCTCCCAAGGTCTTAAGCATGTACTAGCCACAAGGGCTAAACCACTAGCAAAATTGTTTTGGTCTTTTGGAACAAGGATAAGTTGGAAATATTTGAAAGATTTTAACAAGTCGATAGCATCATTCTTATAAGCTTTAAGTCTGGGATGCGTAACTGTGCATTATTCTTTCACTTTCCTAATTACCAATTCTGCATTTCCATGAACTGTTATCTTTTGGGCTCCTAAATTTTTCAATAAGTGCAGCCCTAAAAGAAGTGCCTCATACTCTACTATGTCAGTTGTGCATTGAAAATTCAATTTGTATGAATAGGCTTCAGAATAAGTGTTTCCTATATTGTAAATCCAAATTCCTGCACTTGCATTAGTTTTAGTACATGACCCATCAAAATTCATATTCCAAAGAGGACTAGTTTCAGTACTGTCATTAATTTTTTTACTATCCTCTTTGTTTCTAGTGCCATTGGATTGTTCTATGGAATAGGCACCATGTTCATGACTTTCTAGTTGAGATGATGTTTTGGAGGGTAGCTTCTTGTTTAGTATTTGATCAATTTGTTCTTCTGTTAAAGGAGAGATTTTTCTTTCAATATAAACAGAAAAAGAACTACCATGTTTCTTATGAACAACAAAAAAAATTTCTGCATCTCTACAACAAAGTTCTCTACGTGAATGAGAAAGAGTATTTGTTTTGCAATAAATTTTAGAGACTGACTATTTATTTACAGTCTAATCTATCTCTTCTTCTATCAACGAGGAAGATGTTTCTATGTTGCTTTGAACATAAGTACAACAGTTCTCTATCTCTTGTAAAGGCTAATTTTGAGGTTGGATGTTTTCTTGAGCCTCTTCTAGGAGATCTTGACTCGTTCTTGCAGGGAAACTTTGAGGATTTTCTGTTGTTTCCTGATCTTCTTGTGTAAAAAATTCCTCATGATCGTTATGATATTCAGTTTGCATATTAGGTTCATGAGTTGTTTTTTCTACATTATCAGGATGCCACTCTTGTTGCATAATCTGAACTGAGTTATAACAAAAAGGAAGGTTTTCTATATGTGTTGGTGTCTCCTCAATTTCAGATTTTGTGTTTTCCAAATGGCTAATTGTTTCCTCGAAGCACTGCTCACTATTATTATTTACAATTTGATTGTGAAGATCTCCTAACAGCATAGTACAAGATATGGGCATGCAATCTAAAATTTCTTGACCACCTTGCTCATTGCTTTCTTTGTAAGTTTGCTCATCATTTTCTTTAAAGTGTTGATCATAATACGTATCTTGGTCACTGTCTTGATCTTGAGGTGATTGGGCTTGTGTTTGATCAGGGGAAAGCATAACTTGCTCTAGATCGTCAATATTCATATTAGCCATCAACCTATCCATTCTCTTTCCAAGCATGTACATCATCTTTTCCATCATGATTAGAAATTTTTCTTGATGGTTTTCTTTATAATCTTTGTCATCACACATGTCTTGTAGTGGTAGAGTTTGCGTTTGCTGAGGGAAAGGCGTATGATGTTCTGGATCACCAATGTTTAGATTAGCCATAAACCTATACACCCTTCTTCTAAGCATGTACATAAATTTTTCCATCATGACCATATGTTTTTCATCTGGGTCTATATCTAAATCCATGTTTGTAAATCATAAAAATAGGTCATTGTGTTTGTTCAATCAGTTCAGGGTCTTCTACCAGTGGATTCATTTGGTATTTTGGGAGTTTCAGAGTGTGGAGTCGCTAGGTGGAAGTTTTTAGCTCCAAAGGAGGTAAAATGTTTTATGGTTCCACCAACATGTATATTATGAATACCAATCTAAAGAAATTCTAGGTGCTCTGAGTCTTAGGAGTATTTAAGATGAAATTGACTCTTCCCCAATAGAGTCACTAGAAATGTTAGTTGCTGGTGGCTCAATTGGCTAATATAGAAAATTTTCTTTGAAACAAATTTCTGATATCCTATGATTACCTTAAAAATAAAAATGACTCGGAACTCCCCAACGGAGTCGCTAGAAATGTTAGCTCCCTGTAATTTCGAAAGATTGGCAGAGACCAGAACTGCAAAGAGAACACTGTTTCAACCACTTTGGGATTCTAGGATCTAGCCCTCCTGAATTCGGAGAGGGATCTCTCCAATAAAGTGCAAAGGTTGATTTATCTTTAAAGCTTTTGGGTAAGATATTAGGATAGTTATTAAGATCAAGGGTTTTTATTGTTTTTGGATGGTTGAGCATGATTTTTAGTTGAGTCGAAAGTCCTAAATGGAAAGAGTTTCAAAGGTGTGAAGTTGCAAGAAATCAGAACAAGTTTTGGCTGATTAGATAGATATAACACTGGTTTTTAGTCCATTGGGCTATGGAGTCATAATAGGGCTTTAATTGTGCAACAATTCAAGAGTGGTCCAAGGGGCAGGTCATATATATCACAAGATCATTGAGATTAAATGATGGAACGGAAACAATAAAGTGTTGGAGGGGTGGAAACAAATAATAATTTCAACTAGGATTTATAGTCTGTCCAAAAAATAAAAGCCTTTAAGTAACTGTTTAAAACCAACCAAAGGGTAGGGCTCACCATAAACCTCTTTGGACAAGCTCATATTAAAGCTAAATCAACAAAAAAACAATCTAATAATCCACATAATTACTTTTAGAAAGTATGAAAACAGATAAGAGAAACAAAGTGAAACTTAAGATCAGATAAGATACTTTTAAATCTAGTCTGCTTTCGGCATACACTTAGGGAAAGTTTCAGAATTTACCTTTGCAGAAAAGAAGCTAGAAAACAGGGCACACCATCACTTTTCTAATCTAAATTTACTTAACAGATAATGAAAATAACATTCAAGAACAATGTTTAAAGAAAACAGTAGGATGAGGGAACACCAGCATTCCTAACTGCTTAAACTGTATTGAATCATTCCTAAATAAACAATTTGGAGGAAAACATTGAGATAAAGCTTATCAGTCAGAGAAGGGTACTGTAAAAAGTAAATCTTAACTCTATGCTTGTTGTTCTTTGTCAGAGAATAATGGAAAAAATGGCATACATAAGGGGAAAACAATAACAAAGAAAGAAGCACTTCACCAGTGATATAGACCAGGATCCCAAGAATCAGCTTGTATATTGATGTAAAACCAGTTACAATCTTCAAGTCCAATGTTTCAGTTCAGCAATCATCTTCACTTGTCAACGAAACTTGTTTAATCACAAACAAAGATTCAGGAGCCTTCGAACACTATTTACAAGTAGGATTTTCGAGCACAATTATATTTCAAAGTTCTGCAACCAACCCTTTACAATGAGCTCCTCAAGAAGATTTTATAGGAAAATGAGGAGGTCGAAGAGAGAAAAGATATAGGGGTTCAATTAATACAATTTTAATGCTTCTCGGCCTTTGAGGGGCTCAATGGAGAACTTTAAAGATATTTCCTCTGTATTAATTGTTTTAAATTAAGTATTAAGCTTGCTGGAAGCTTTTGTTGACTTTAAGGCTCTGTGTCATCTTTGCAATAATTCTATTTGCCTTGGAATAACTGTTCAGCTGTATTGAGGAAAATATCCTCTGCTCTGGTCATTACTTGGCATCTTTTGAATTCTTTGAGGCTACAGGTGGCAATCTGGTAGCTGAGAGGAATCAATTAGCCTCTGATGTGACGGTGGAGGCTTTCTCTGTCTGATAGATATTTTGTTTTGACCTAAATAGGCCTAGTTAGCTTCTGATCTGTGTGTTAGGCCTAATTAGGCCCAATTCTTTTTCTTCTGTTCTTGAACTGGGTTTAATTGAGTGGATTAGGCTTTTTGATTTTCGATCTTAGCCGCAATCCATCCAAAATGTGTAAATCAGCTTCAATTCTTCATTTCTGGCTTGATTTAATCTTCAACAATGATACTCTCTATTTTTAATTATGATTTGTTGTGTCTTGTTAATGTGAAGGTACAATAGGGGCTTTATTGAGCTGCCAGTGTTCATGAGACGCCAGAAAATGTGGAGTTGAAACCCTGTGGAACAATCTCTTTGACAAAAAAAACCTGGAGGATCGTCATCCTCGGGCTTTTATTTTCTTTTTAAAATATTTGAAAAACCTTTGAAACTTGCACAAGCAAGGAAATATTAATAAATCCTATGTTTTTTTTGGTTTAACTACTTTGGAGGATGTGATTTGGAGCATGGTCGTTGGATGACAGCATCCAACGGCGGAGATTGCATGTTGAGGGTCAAAGGAGACGGTTGGAAGATATGATGGATAAAATTGAGTTGGATTTGTCGATATTGCGAAGATCAATGATGGGGAGCGACTGGGGAAACATAATTGAGAAGGGCCGCTTTTTAGCAAAATAGAAGAAAAAGTGAAGAAATTAAGTTAAATAACCTTTGGTAGAGGAAAATGCAATGAAAAGGAAAATGGGGTTTCCAAATGATCCTGGGCCATTGGATTAGTTTGGACCCCAAGAAAAATGGCGGAGATTAATCTATGAGGGACCTTGGAGAAGGTGAAGGGTGATAGTGTAATGCGAAATTGAACATGAGCCGTTGATCTGCAGAGATCAATGGCGGAGGAGGAACGCGATGGATCACAGTGCAAATGAGGAAGGGCAATTTTGGTCAAAGAAACCAGCAGTATCGCGCAGTGAAAAGGCAGATAGGTGGTATTTTTTTTTTAACGTGATATGCGTCAGAGGCCGACACGTAGCATTTCAATACTGCCCATATCACGTGATTTCTGGGGATTAATGGACGTGCTCAAAGTTACATGAAAATGTGCGTCTACCGTCAGATCTGGGGTCTTAGATCTGACAGCTGTGGAAAGAGCGTGGTAACAGATAGGTGCGTGGGCAATAACAAGTGGGGTAGGGGGAAGGTGGTATTAACTTGGACCGTTGGATCAAAAGATGAATGGAAGAGATTAAATCTAGAGGTAAAATAAAACAAAATACGAAGTGGGGAAAGGGTCAGTAAGAGCCGTTAATATGTAGAGATCAACGACTAAGATTTGGCCAAAAAACATTATGAAACGGGGTGTATGATTTTTAGCTAAGGAGCATTGCGATCAGCGGGGGTAATGGACAGGGGAGTGCTGATGCGATTGGCTGTGGGCTATCGATCTATAGATCAGATCAACGGTGGAGGATGAATCGGAAGACCGCCAATCGGAGGTGGCGAATAATATAATGAATTGCGCCAATAGAAATCTTCGATGCGATACAGCATTGGCCGTTGATTGGTCAAAGATCAACGGTCGGGAAAGGGTTTAACCAATGAATGGGTGGGTCCCTTATAATATGAAAATCAAAATTTTTTAATGGAATACAAAGGTTTATTGGCTTCGGGATGGGTTATATATAAGGCTTGGTGCCTGATTGCGGGGCCTTGGATGTATGGAAAAGTGAAGGGACCAGGGCTTATATATAAGAGGGCTAATTGGATCGGAAGTTTTAACACAACAAATAGACTTGTGCGCATCATTTGTTCCAATGCGATAAGCGCCCAATGGGTTTAGCACTTTGTCCCAACACTAGGGCATATGTGGGGAAGTGGTTTAGGACTTAGCCCAAAGGGGCTTAAGCCTATAGCGTAAAAAATGATTTTTTATGACTTTTTCAAAGTTTTTTGATGGATTTGGGGGTTTTGGTAAGGTTCAAAAATGAGTTTCAAACCTTATAAAAGGGGTTTTATGAAGGGGATAGGGGAATACATGAAAAATCAAGGAATTTCATGGAGAATAAAGGGGTAACAATGAAGGTTAATTTGAAGTGAGAGGAGGGTTAAAATGAGGGAAAAATGGGGATCTTTGTAGCAGTATTTTAATCATGAAAATAGAAGATTTTCATCATTTTGAAAGGGAAACATCGGTGAAGGTTAAACAGAGGGCATGATGTCTTCATAAGACTTCAAGAGATAACAATTCTTTGCAATAAAACTTGTTTCTTGAAGGCTTCAAAAATGATTTAGCCACCATTTGATATGACAAATTTTATAGGTGGCTAACAAGTCCTAAATGAAGCTTATGTCTGAAATCCTCTAGATCAAGTATTATTACAAGATCTATTTGTTGTTTTCCTTGAGAAATCTAAAGAAGGAGTGTGTTCTGCCAAGAACAGTCTGTTGCAAAGTGTGAGAAAAATTTTAGGCACTACTGTTTGAAGACAAGTGAAATGGGAGTGGCCCTGTTTGTCCAGCATGCTCAAGAAGATGAGCAAAGACCAATAATGGAACCATTTACTTGATTGAATATATTGGAAAATGGGGTTCATCAGTAAATATGTAAATTTTCTAAGTTATATTATGTTAGATAGGCAAGAAAATAAGCTCAAACCTATGAGCATATTTTTACCTCTAGTTTTATATTGTTTTCACCAAGAAGAGAGAAAAAGTAAAAAACAAAGAAAAATGAAAAAGAGGGTAGTTAGAAGAAAGGTACAGCCCCATACCAAAAAATAAAGGAAGAATCTGAAAGTGTGCAAGCTTAAATGCCACTACTAAAAGAAAACACTGCTATTTAGTCATACAATCTAGTCATGACTAGATAGATTTCAATTTACTGTTGATAGCTTAGTGAAGAAGATTTGCCAAAATGTTTAATCTTGGCTTATCAGTAGAATAGATTAGGATAGAAGAAAGAATGGTTTTAACATGCTCAAAATCTGAACCAAAGAAAAGGAAGAAAAATATGGCTCTAAATAGATCAAAAATTGAGCCAAGAAGAAAGAAGGATGTCTTTAATTTTCAAATCTTAAGCCTTCACGATTTTGTTTTAATTTTCTGCAAATAAAGTCTATGTGCAGCTTGTAAATACAGCCATAGACACCATAGAAAATCAGAAAATTTAATCCTGATTTGACTATGTTTTAAATTTCTGTTTTAGAGTATAGAGAATGCAGATCTGCCAAACAGCTTAATCTTGACAGATAGTAGTTTAGATAGAGAATTGTTGAGTTCAACTGTTTAATATGAACTCATCGAGGTTATAAGGGTAGAAATAGATCAGTTCTTCCTCTTTTTGAAAAGAATAAAATGTTGATGTAAAAGGGTTTGCAAGTCCAAGTGCACCCACTGAAGAAAAAATGTTAGGACAAGTAGGATTGGGTAGGTAGTGATGCTGCTTTGAAGAATGTCATATGCTGTAGATTGCTGAAATGTTCTCAAATCAAAAGATAGCCAAAAAAAGAAAGAAAATAATTCTTCCCAATGGAATAAGACACTGGTTTGATGAAAGCTAGAGATTTATAAACTGAGGTTCTGGACACCTGAAAAGCAAGTTGTCCTCCCCAAGTGGAGCCACTGTTAGCCATCTATAATTTATGTTATACCAAATGATGGCTAAATATGTTCTTAAGCCTTCAAGAAGAAATATTCATGGAAAAATGCTAGTTCTTGAAGCCTTCTTGGTGTCTTTTATCTTACAAATCATCTTCACTGTTGTTTCCACAAGAAATCCTTCAAAGAAGCCCTGCTGATTCAAAAACAAAACTGCCTTCAAAGCCATAATTCCCACCATTTCTCCATTTCAAAATATTCCCTTCATGTCACCCATTTTCCTCATTTTAACCTTTATTTCCTTCAAAATCCCCTTAAAACCTTATGAACCCTCATTATTTGGTTTTAAAACCCCTTCTTTATACCTATCGGAACCCCTCAAAAAGGTTAAAAAACCTCATTTTTTGGCATTTTCCACTCATTTTTAGCATAAGGCCTTAAGGGCCTTTCGGCTAAGCCCTAGCCCCTTTCTCCGTCATGAGACTAGGCCCCGTAATCGAGTGTTAAGCCCATTGACGATTGCACGTTTCTCTTTCCAAGTTCTCGCTTCTAATTTTTGTGTTTCGCCGATGGCCGATCCTTCGATAAGATCTGGACCGTCCAATCCCCAAGATCCAAGACCATCACACTCTATGCTTCGCTCTCTGTCAGCCATCGCATCAGTGCATCACATCGGGCTTTCCCCTTTCCCTTCTGCCTTCCCTTCTCCACCGATGATCATCCCCCGCCGATGGAATCCTAGCCGTTGATCTCTCCCAAATCCAATGGTCCTTGCTCCATCGCACTTCGCCTTCCCCATCGACATCGCACTTTGGTGATTCCCATTTCCACTTCCTAAACCTTTTTACCTCACTGATGTGATTTCCTGATCGCATCTCCACCATTGATCTCGTCCCCGATCCAATGGCTCTCACTCCATCGGCATATTGCAATCGCTCCCTCCGTGTTTCCTCCTACCGTCTATCTGGATCTCCGATATGCAAAGCCCCCAATTCAATCGTATCCATCCATTTCTCCAGATCCAATGGCCTATATTACTCCCGCATTTTCAACCCTTCCCTTTCCATTCTCTTTCATCACTAGATCCTGACTATTGATCCTCGTGATCCAATGGCTCCCATTGATACCCTCTTTTCAACTCCACCCAATAGATTTTCGCTACCCAAAAAAATTGATGACGTCATCCGCTCAGTCCCACCTTTCTTCCTCCCACACATCCTGTTAGGTCCCTATATTACTAGTATAGTCCCTTATTTTTGTTAGTGTAACCCCCTTATTTTTATTATTGTACCCTTTTAACCCCCATTTTGTTATTATTGTGCCCTTAAATTATTATTGTTAGGTCGGCTAGGATTACATTGTGGCCCACTAGGATTACATTATGGCCCCATGGACTCCTCTATATAGAAAGGAGGTTTTGTAAATTGTATCATCCAAGAATTGTTCATTTATGTAATGTATTGGAGGTTTCCCCCTCGAAGTGGCTTATTTCTAAGGTGTTGATATCTTTTTTCTTCTATTTTTGGAGCTGGTTACACAACATTTGGTATCAGAGGTGTGGATTCTAGGGTTTCGCTGCTCCAAACAGGTCATCGTGGAATTTTCGCTATAAATTTTTTTCTACGAAGTTTCAGAAGCCGAAATTTTTAGGGTACGAAGCTGAAATCCTGAGGAAGATTTTCTAAAACTTTCAGAGCTTGGTTTGCAATATTTTCAGAGATATCATCTGTGGACGTTAGGTCTTTTTTCAAGCTCCTAAACAGGTCATCGTGGCATTTTCGCTATACATTTTTTTTATAAGAAGGTTCAGAATCTGAAATTCATATGGTGCGAAGCTGAAATCTTGAGGAAATTCATCAAAAACTTTTAGAGCTTGGTTCGCAATATTTTTGGAGATATGATCTGTGGAAGGTAGTGCTTTTTCAGGCTCCTGAATTTCATCTCAAAGAGGTGATCGTGGGAAAAGTTCAATAACTCTCTCTCTGGGCAGTGGATTTGAGTGCCGTAAAAATTCGTCACAAGTACACGGACTTTAGTTTCTTGGCTATCAATTTCAGAGACAAAGGACGAAACAGTGACACGTGGCAAGTCCTACAAGTTTTCTGTACTGAACCAGTCCAGAATTAGGTCATTGAGGGAGATTGGACACAACTTTGTCTTGGGGAATCCAAATTAGATCAGACCTGTGGCATTTGAAAGAAGCTTCAGAGGGCTACTACAGGGCTGAATTTAAGATATTGAAGATTTTCAATTACAGAGATAATTCAATTTCAATATCGAGCTCCTCAAAGCAAGTAAAAGGTGTGTATTTTTTTTCCGAATTGCATAAGTCTTGTTTGAAGAATCAAGTTGAATTGATTCCAAGGGAATATTGTAGAATAGGTATCAATATTGGATTCTAAAATGGTGCATAAAAATAATTCAACACCCATCAAGCCTTCAGAAGGCTCTACCATGACTCATGAAGATGAAGAATTGCAACATGATCTATCAAAATTACAAGAGCAAGTGCAACAAATTTCACTCTCACAAAGAGCAACAAAAAATGAAATGGAAGTTTTGAAGAAATTCGTGGAAGTGAAGATGGACGGTTTGAAGAAAGGCATGGAAGCTAAGATGGATGATCTAAAATCAAACATCGAAGATTTGACAAATTTGATACAAGAAATGTTTCCTAATGGTGAAAAGATAGTAGAAGAACCTCATGATGAGAACAAAATAAATGTTAATCATGATTTCATAAACTCTAATGTTGGCGGGAAGAACCACCATATTCCAAAAATGGATATGAGGAAGTTGGATGGAAAGGATCCTGTAACATGGATACTACAGATGGAGCAATATTTTGATCTCCATAACGTGCAAAACACACAAAAGGTACGCATTGCAACTTTACATTTGGAACAAAATACATTTGTATGGTATCGATGGCTTTGCTCCCGTAAAAAAATTGTCACTTGGTCAATTTTTACGGAGGAAATGATAGCACATTATGAGGATACAAAGAACAACACCTTATTTAGCCAATTGATAAATCTCAAACAAAAGGGTTTAGTGGGGCAGCACATTGAGGACTTCCAAAAATTGAATATAAGGGTAACTGATATTCCAGAGGAACACAGGATTGATCTCTTCATAGGCACTTTAAAGGATAAGATTCAACATGAAGTTTGTGTTCTAGAACTTGATTCATTGGAGAATGCATTCAGGTTGGCAAGAAAAGTTTAATGTAAAATTATGGCAACAAGGAAGCCTACCACTCAATTCTATAAAGAAGGAAGTGTGGCTACGCCTAGATTTCCACAACCTACAAGGTTGACACCACAACAATTGGAAGAAAAAAGAGCAAAAGGGCTTTGCTATAGTTGTGATAGCAAATACACTAAAGGTCATAAGTGTGCTGAGAAGAAATTATTTTACATAGATTGTGAAGAGAAAGAAGAAAATGAACAAGAAGAGGATATACACCAGGAACCAACCCTAGAAGAGGAAGAAATGAATCCGACCATATCGTGTAATGCACTGGCAGGAATTACCACTCCTCAAACTCTCAAGATACAAGGACAACTCAAGAAGAAAAAGGTAATAGTGTTGATTGATTCAGGTAGCACCCATAATTTTATTCATTGTAAGGTAGCCAAGGAATTAAATTGTTTCCTATACCCAGCACCAGAATGTCGAGTGATGGTTGCAAATGGAGGAACTATAAATTGCTCTGGAAAATGCCATAATATCAAGCTAACCATGGGGGAATATGTATTGACTAGTCCAATGCTTTCCATTCCTATAGGAGGTGCTGATGTTGTACTAGGAGTACAATGGTTACAATCTTTGGGGACGGTAGCTTTTAATTTTCAAGAACTTTTCTTGAAATTTTTTTCAGAAGGAAAAGAAGTCGAATTACGGGGTATTGCGGGGAAGCCAGGAAGGATAATAAGCTCTAATGTCATGACAAAGCTTCTAAAGAAAGAACAGCGAGGCGTAATTGCACAATTATGCTCACTAGAAGTTCCAACATCAAAATCATCTATTTCTGCAGATCTCCAACAAGTCTTGGACAATCATTCCAAGGTGTTTGAAATTCCCAAAGGACTCCCACCTATTCATGATCATGATCATGCTATTCATTTGATTCCAGGAAGTGTTCCTCCAAACATCGGGCCTTATAGATATCCTTACTTCCAAAAGAGAGAAATTGAACGTATGATTGCAGAAATGTTAGAGGCGGGTATAATTCAACCTAGTCAAAGTTCTTTCTCTGCTCCCATAGTATTGGTACACAAGAAGGATGGATCATGGCGAATGTGTCCAGATTATAGGGAGCTCAATAAGCTCACCATTAAAGATAAATTTCCCATTCCTGTGATTGATGAATTATTGGATGAATTACATGGAGCAATTTATTTTACCAAGTTGGATCTTCGTTCAGGATATCATCGAATTAGAATGAAGACTGAAGATATTCCAAAAACAGCATTTTGAACTCATGAGGGTCATTATGAATTTTTGGTCATGCCTTTTGGCCTTACCAATGCACCTTCTACATTTCAAGGGTTGATGAATTCCATTTTCAAACCCTTCCTTAGAAAATTTGTGCTAGTATTTTTTAATGATATACTAATCCACAGCAGGTCTTGGAAGGATCATGTTGAACATGTTGACAAGCTGCTCAAACTATTGCAGGAGAAACAATTATATGCAAAAACATCCCAATGTTTCTTTGGAGTACAAGAGGTGGAATATCTGGTTCATATTATATCTCACGAGGGTGTTAAAGTAGACCCTAACAAAATTAAAGCCATTAAGGAATGGAAAGTCCCCATGACAATAAAGCAGTTGCGAGGATTTCTCGGGTTAACAAGCTATTATTGCAAGTTTGTTAAGAATTATGGGAGAATAGCAGCACCTCTAACAACATTATTGAAGAAGGATACATTTTCATGGACTCCTGAAGCAACTAAGGCCTTTGAACATCTTAAAGAGGCAATGTGCCTAGCACCGGTCTTAGCTACGCCAGACTTCACAAAAACCTTTATTGTGGAATGTGATGCCTCATGAAATGGAATTGGTGTAGTTTTAATGTAGGAAGGAAGACCCATTACTTTTGAAAGTCGTCAAATCAAAGGAAAGTATTTACAGAAACCTATTTATGAGAAGGAAATGTTAGCAATACTGCATGCACTAAAGAAATGGCGAACTTACCTAATGGGAAGACACTTCAAGGTAAAACCTGATCATGATAGTCTTAAACACTTTTTGGAACAAAGACTATCTTCAGAAGAGCAGCAAAAATGGGTCACAAAGATGTTGGGTTATGACTTTGAAATAATCTACAAAAAAGGAAAGCTTAATGTTGTTGCGGATGCACTCTCAAGAAATAATGAAGAGGTGGAAGCATTGCTTTGTGCCATTTCTATTATCCAACCAGATTGGATAACCGAAACAAGAGATGAATGGAAGAAGGACAAAGATGTATGGACACTCATTCAAAAGTTGCAGCAAGATCCTAGTACATCTGATACATTTAGTTGGAAAAATGATTCCTTATGGTACAAAGATCGCTTATATCTTTGTAAGAATTCCCAACTAAAACAAAAGACTCTTCTAGAATTGCACACTTCTCCTTTGGGAGGACACTCAGGATTTTTTAAAAATTACCACGGGGTGAAGAAAGATTTTTTTTCGGATGGCCTTAAATCTGATATTCAAAAGTTTTTGGCAGAATGTTTGGTTTGCCAGCAGAATAAAGTGGAGACAATTAAGACACCGGGACTTCTACAACCTTTATCCATTCCAATTCAACGTTGGGAGGAGATTTCAATGGATTTTATCACAGGTTTACTGAAGTCCAAAGGCAAGAATGTCATCATGGTGGTAGTTGATAGACTTACCAAGTATGCACACTTTTGTGCATTATCTCATCCATTTAAAGCAAGTACAGTTGCTACTACATTTGTGGACATAATTCAAAAGCTACATGGAAGCCCAAGGGTTATTGTGAGCGACAGAGATCCCATTTTTACTGGAAATTTTTGGATGGAGTTATTTTCTTGTTTGGGTACTCAATTAGCTCACAGCTCATCTTATCATCCTCAATCTGATGGTCAAACTGAGATAGTAAATAAATTTTTGGAAGGATATCTTCGTTGTTTTGTATCTGATAAACAAACACAATGGGTCAAGTGGTTACCTCTCGTTGAATGGTGGTATAACGCTTCCTTCCATACTGCAGCAAAAATGACCCCATTTATGGCACTTTATGGATATCATCCACCATCCATCACATCATCTTTAAGAGAAAATTCTAAGGTTCAAGCAGTGGAAGATCACATCGAACATCAGCAAGAAGTTCTCCAACTCTTAAAGGATAACCTGAATTTGGCACAAAATCGAATGAAACAACAGGCAGATCAACATCGCAGCGAGAGAAGTTTTGATATAGGAGATTGGGTATTTTTACGGCTACAGCCATATAAACAAATGTCCCTCAAACAAGCTAAGAAGGATAATAAATTATCGCCAAAGTACTATGGTCCTTACAAGGTGTTGCAAAAGATTGGTACTATGGCATACAAATTGGAGCTTCCTGCTTCTTCGCCAGTACATCCAATTTTCCATGTTTCATGCTTAAAGAAGGTTATCGGTGAAAATCTTCCAGTTCAAACAATATTACCAGAACTTGATGAGGAAGGAAAAATCATATTGCAACCTGAAGCGGTCACGGAAACAAGAACTCGACAACTACGGAATCGATCAATTTCAGAGTATCTCATCAAGTGGAAGAACTTACCCACTGAAGATTCTACATGGGAGGATGAGAATTTTATACAAAAGCACACAGAGCTACTCAAGCGTTGAGGACAACACTTTTTTTGAAGGAGAGGGGCATGTTAGGTCCCTATATTACTAGTATAGTCCCTTATTGTTGTTAGTGTAACCCCCTTATTGTTATTATTGTACCCTTGTAACCCCCATTTTGTTATTATTGTGCCCTTAAGTTATTATTGTTAGGTTGGCTAGGATTACATTGTGGCCCACTAGGATTACATTATGGCCCCATGGACTCCTATATATAGAAAGGAGGTTTTGTAAATTGTATCATCAAAGAATTGTTCATTTATGTAATGTATTGGAGGTTGCCCCCTCGAAGTGGCTTATTTCTAAGGCGTTGATATCTTTTTTCTTCTATTTTTGGAGCTGGTTACACAACACATCCTTTCTCCCTTCGCGTTTGATCTCAGATATCGATCTCCCTGATCTGATAGTCTAGAAATTTTTTTGCACCCAATCCACCAAAATAATTTAAACGCCCAAATTCAACGCGAAATGGGCAGTTTTGATAGGACATGTGTCGTCCTATAACCCGTATCGCGTTCGATCATCCCATTACCTCTTACCACCTTCTGGACACGTAAAAACCACCTACAGTTTTCTGCAAAACTGCCTATCCAATGTTTCGTACCAAACTCAGTTTTGAACCCTGGTTTTCATGGTTTTTCGCCATGAGGCCCTTTTCCGCTACATCCACCACCTCTGCATGCTCTTATACCCCTCGTCGAGCCCTATGAAGTAGTTTTACCATGTAATGCAGGTTTTTTATGACAGGTTTGTTGTTTTTTGCAGGTTTAATGGCAGCCCCGAGCCCAAAGGGCCATTCCACAATCAAATTTAGTAACTAAGGCCTCAGGATGACGATCTGAGGGTCTGTAAGCAAAGAAAAATGGAATCAAGGGTATAATTACATGGATTAATTGATGTCTCATGAACATTGATTAGGTTTAATGAAACCTTCTGGCGCAGCAATGCAAGACACCTGTGCAAGAGAAGAATACAGTGGTTAAGGCTTAAATGAAGATTAAAGGTTAAAAATCACAAATAAACAGAAGTTTAAAGAAGTCCGAAAAGTGTTAAATACAGCATGATGAATTAAGAAGGCCAAAAGCTAAATCATGCCTTAAGCACAGTTTATTGCTTAGATCAAGAAGGCTTAGGCTAAAGTAGCCTCAAACACATCAACACAGAGTAGTTATTCAATCAGAAATATCAACTGACTCCTTTGGAGATTATTTATCTGTAAAGGCAAACATGCAGTTATTACACAAAAGAATATATTTTAAACTGTCAGAATAGTTATTTTAAAGATAAGATAAAGCCTTAAATTAAATATTTTCCACCTATCTTTATCTCATAAATTAAGACAAAGTTATTTAACAAAGAAGTAGCTGCAGATATTCTTACCTTATGCCCTGTGTGGTTTTCAAGGCTAGGAATGCATTTACTATGTAATTAATAACATTTTGAACCCTAGAAGAGTTTCACCTCCTCATTTGTAGCATAAATACTGCATTGGACCTCATTGTAAACATTGGATTTTGATGACTGATGTTTGAATAATACATAGTCCTTTGAAGTTCTTGAAGAGAAATTGATTTCTTGGAACTCATGCATGATCTGATTTGCTTGTTGATGGAGAAGGATCATTTGCAGGATCCATAGACATGGTTGATGGTGAATTTTTCTTTTGTTTATGTTTACTATTTTTATATTATTTTTTCCATCTTTCTATGTTGCAGTAGGAGAAATAATTTAGATTAAGAAGTGTTTTCTAATGGCACCTCAAATCTGTTTGTCCTTCATTTCCTTAATGTTTTCTTCTACTAAGATACATTAGAGAAATAATTTATTTCTCTCTAACAAGTTCTTAGCTCGTCCATTTCTTTAATAAATTAGATTATTTAGCATCAATTATGCCTTATGGTTAGCCCTGCATATTGTTGCCACTGAAATATTCTGTTCTTGGAATCATCTCTTTAAAGCAGCTTTGTCTAGGTTTGTCAAAGAAGTTTGTTTAAAATCATGCTCTTTTCCTTTACTTAGCTAAATTTGTTTCAAGGAAACCTTATATCTGTAACTTTGGATGTTAGAGTTTTCTCTCCTTCTATGGTTATAGTTACTTGTGTATCTAAATGTTTTTCTACTCTAGATGATAAAATCTCTGAAAGTTGGATAAGTTTCTTACCTTTCTAAGTTTTTATCTGAATGTTTGTCTTGGTTAATTATCTGTTTTCAGTCTGAAATCAAATGGATTAAGTTCTGCGTATGCCTTTGATTCTCTTGTTGTTCTTATCAAATTTTTAACTCCCTCATTTTACAAGTATATAAAGGATTCGATTTCAGCCCTTTATTAGTTCGTTGTTCTCAATCTTTATGTCCATTTCGTAAATCCTTCATAACCTTAAAATATCCCCCAACCAAGTAAAATTTCCCTGCAAATTCTCTTAAACACCATTGACGAAATTATCTGGACCTTGTTAGAATCCATTTCCCAATGACTTAAAAATCTTCCATGTTTCCTATCTAAAATCTATCAAAGTATCATACCCAACCAAAAAACAATCAAAATACCTTGCACTTATCTAGCCCAAAATCAACCCAAATCAGTAAACAAGACATATCTTTGCACACATTGAGAGATCCCTCTCCGAATCCAGGAAGGCTACGTCCCTGGATTCCAAAGCTTGGTTTGATGTTACCCTTGCCAATTTGTATCTCAATCAATCTAGCAAATTACGGGGAGCTAACAGATACTATAAAATCTCAGTAATGAATTTGAATGATCCAACCATTACCTCAGATGGCGACATGTTCCACCTAAGTTCCCATGGGATGGGACGCGCCACCTTTGAAACGTGAATAGACTCCAAACAATTAGGATATGATAACATATTTTGTTTCATTGAACTTATCTTCTACCTCAGATCTATGGAGGCCTCTTGAAGTTGGAATTTTGTCTCTAAAAGTTCGATTTACTGATGGGAGATTCAATAAATGTTGGTCTCACTTGTTAAGAATTATTTCTGGAGTATTTCAATCATTTACAGAGATTTGAGAATAGAGGAATCTTAGAATGAGGGAGGAGCCTGACATAGTAAAAAAGGAAAGCGCTTCCATTAATACATAGCCTTCTAGTTGATTCGTAAGGACTACTAAAGCTAAGATACCACAACTCCTTCTTAGTTTCATACTAAGATCTAATGCTTCATGACATTGAGATTTCCTCCATTGTTTATGTGCCATGTTCATGGAAAATTTAGACCTATTTGTATTGGATTTGGGCAGGTAACTATGACATGTAAATGAGCTTGTCCTCTGAGAAAGTGCACTTGTCCACTCTAAAACTGATATGAGGATGTTTGAAATATGCTCAAAATAATTTCGATTTCCCTTTTGGAATTTAAGCTTCGAACTTGGAACTATCTTCTAGGGAATAGGTGTGTCTCCTAAAGGATATCTTGGCTCAATTTTCTAGGTGAATTAATCCCTCTATATCCAACCTCAATGGTGACAACAAATTATCATGAAATTAGTCTTCCTTCTTTAATCTTCAGAGGTCTAGAATACCCTTGTTGATCCAATATTCAAGCAGAATGAATAGCAAGGGAAAATTTCAACTCGGCCTCAAAATTTTGTACAATTTCTTTGTACCAATCAAGCCTAGAAGAATTCGACCTTGAAAATAAATAGATTAGCAACAAAACAGAACCCTTCTGAGTGACTAAGTCAGTTCCCTGGAGAGATTAAATTCATCCTTCTAATTGATCATTAATTATTTAGGGGATACACCTCTTCTATCATCTTATATGATCAAAACTGCAGTGACATCAACTCCAACATAAAATTTAAGATAATTAATTTTGATTTTGGTGGGGTTGTTAAATAACATTGAATGGGGTCACCATATCCGCTTAAAAATTCAAATTCAAATTCAAGTTATCAAATCCATTCATATATTCAAATTAAACTTATAAAAGCCATTCATATATCATTCCAATCCTACAAGAACAAAATAGTATGAGTTTTTGTGTAACTAATTATTAGAATTCATGAGATTCAAGATGTATCAAATATTTGAAGATTTGCATTTGATTGTGAAGCAGTTTCAGATCAAGTCCTAAATCAATTGAGTTTTATGTGGTTATGCATTATATTGAGGAATTAATCTATATCGATCCAAACATAGGGTTTAATTCATCGGTAGACCATTTTGATAAGCTCCTAGATTCACATGTGCTGCTTATATTCAAAAAATTTGGTGATATTAAGGCCTTGCAACGATTTCCTACAGTTTCAAAAAGGTTCTCTAGTATAGTCCCACAAGTGTAGAGTGTGGTAGTTAAGGTGGAATGTGTTACATCTAGTGAAGAAACCAAACTTAACAACAATGGTAAAAATAGAGGGATATGGAGCTATTTGATGAGAATCAAATTAAGGGATATATTAGGAAATGGGATATATTTTGAAAATTTTGTTATATGTAACAATTTTTTATTAACACAAATATTGCTGATTTTTTCTTTTTGAAAATGAAATGTAAAGGTAATATACAGTTTTCAAATGAAATGCTTTTTTTTAAGCTTTTCATTATGGAAGAATGACATAAATATATGCCCTTCTAATTGAAATTAAAGGTTACCCTTCAAATTTGATCACTGAATTGGCCGCTCAATTCAGATATCTTCCTTTCTTTTCCAACATACCATTCTTTGCCGTGAATTTTCTTGCCATTTAAACTCTCAATGCACTTTTTTGCATCCTCTGCATTATCAAAATTGACAAATCCAAAACAATTTGACTTTCTTAAGGCATCCTTGATCACTACCACATTGATAATTGTTCCATATTTACCAAAGTATTTCCTCAAATCCTAATCATTCATTGACTGATAAATTGTTAACAAAAGCATTTTTAAACTTGGCTTCCCTGTATGTTTGCTCCAGCTCTCCCTCTAGCTCCTGCTCCTCCTTTTTCATGAGTTTCGTGTTTTCTCTCTCCTCCTTTTTCATAAATGGGCCAACATAAACTATCATATATTTTATCAACACACCATTCATATATTTAATTGAATTTTGTGTTGCTTCTTCATTCTCAAAATGCACAAATCCATATCCTTTGGATTGCCCTGATGCATCCGTTGCAATCTTAGAGGAGAGAATGGGTCTGAACATAGAGAATTTATGATATAGGGTTTTATTATCTATTGCCTTGTGAATATTTTTAATAAATATGTTTGTAGATCCAGAGTTGCGGATGGTGGGGTCACACTGTGAGTACATTATCAAAATAGGATTTCCATTAATGGGTGTAAAATTCAAGCTGCGTAAAGCCTCGCTGGCATTTTTAGCAGTGTTGTAATTGACATAGTTGTATCCCAGAGAATTCTTGGTCATGGTATCCCTGCAGATGTGAAAACTAAAAATGGGGTCAATCTCTTGGAAGAGTTCCTAAATTTGGGGGTTGGTAACATTCGGCTCCAGATCCCCCAAATGAAGAAAAAATTGATCTCTATCAATTCATATTAGATCCATATTTAAGATAGATCTATGATAATTTTACTTAATTTATACATATAGATGTAAGGATTATATATTTCTTGTAGTTGTGGATAGATTTATGAAGATGACTCACTTTATACCATGTTGAAAGACTAGTGATGTTACAAATGTGGCTCATTTGTTTTTCAATGAGATTATCTGATTGCATGGCTTGCTGATGAGTATAATATCTAACAGGGAAAATAGGTTCACAAGACATTTTTGGAAGACTTTGTGGAAGAAGCTTAGAAAAAAATTGAATTTTAGCTCATCCTATCACCCAAAATCTGATGCGAAAACTAGAGTTATTATGCAACTACCTCACAAAAAAAGAAAAAGATAATCAACAACTTAAAAATTTTCCTCTTCAAGGGGGTGAACTCCTTTACATTACATAAATGAACAATTATTGGATAATATAAATGATAATACCACCTTGGTATATATAGGAATCTAAGGAACCACTACTAACTTCAACCTAACAAATCTCACTTTTTCGAGGTAAAATGAGGGTGTTGAGCTCCAAAGATGTTCTTTCTTCCACCACATTCCACTCCATTTCCTTTGTCCATTATTAATCACAGGCTCAGATAATCAGTAGAATTAGTTAAAATTGCTTTAAGAATGAATATCATGACTAAATTGCTATGTTTTTATGATTTTGTCATTGTAGTACTTTTTGAACTAGATCTAGCTACAGAATGCAGACATTCTGTAGCTAGTTTCCGATTCTGTAGTTGTCTTCATGTCTACGCAGGTTCTAGGTGTCATCTTGGAGAAAAACACATATGGGCATATTCCACATCATTCCCTCATCATTTTTTTCTCTCCATGAAGTTTGAATGGAATTTTGTAGGCAGTTATGTACGTGGGAACTCAAACTAGGAGACAGACTCCTAATAGGACAAGGACAGACCAGATGTCCTAAATTCTATTACGTGACCACCATCAGAGTCCTAGTTTGGTTTTTATTTGGAAATAAAATTATCCCTAGGTTATCTCAAGACAGTAATATAATAATGATTATAAATATGGCTCGGGAAACCGAGGGACAAGGTTAGATTTTGTATTTGACTGATATATTTCAGAAGTACGAAAACATTCTGTTTTGAAGTAATTTCTCTTTAATGCAAGAAGTATCACTTTATTGAAAGCACTGACTCAATATTGAAGTAGATTTTGTGTGCTACTCCGGTGGTAGAGGGCCCCTGCCTCCTGAGCAGCCTTGTTTATACGGTTTAGATAAGTATTTTAGTCTCGTTTTTCATTTCTAGCTTAAGCACGTTTTTGAAGTTTATGTTTCATGCTTGTTTACATTGATCATCACAACTAGACTTACTCTTATAAACTCTTCCAAAATATCATCACGATGAATAAGGCATAGCTGTGGTGTTGTAGGTTTTAGTTGCATTTCCTTTCGAATTTTATGATTTATGCTTGTTTACACTAAGTGTCACAGCCGGTCTTACTCCTACAAAATCTTCCAAAATATCATTAACAATGAATAAGAAACAGTTGTGGTATCTTAGATTTTAATTGTATTTTCTTTCAAATATTATGTTTATGTTCAATTGCATTGAATAATACAGCCAGAATTGTTTTTACAAACTCTTCCAAAATATCATTCACATTGAACAAGATGGGTTGTAGAATTCCATTAGACTAGCTGCATGTTAGTTTAGTCATAACACTCCGGAGGATGATTTCATTTAGTTCAGCTCTGTCACTACATTTCAAGTTTGATAATGGCATTTTAATTTAACTCTGTTCATTGTACTTCAAGTAGATTAGTAGCATTCTAGTTTAGTCTTAGCTCACTGTATTAGCATTCCAGTTTAGTTGTTATCCATTGCATTTTAAATTGTATTAGTTGTTAAATTTAGATACCACAATCTTCATTATTTACAAAAACGTCTTTTGTTCCAACCTCATATTAATACATAATCATATGGACAGAAGCTAGTATCAGTCTAAGGCCTGGAGTATTTTGCAACCTTTTTACCATTTCAAAAATAAGCCTTTTCTCAAGGACTATTCTAAAAAGAAACTTATAACTTTTGAGTGAGGCCTAGTGGTGCTAAATTGAGTCACAGAACATAATTAGAAGTTAGTTTAGAGTAAAAATCTTATTGTGCTACAAATTTTCTTTTCCAAATATGTTCCAATGAACCTTTAATCATGGATGAGATGTTGTAACATTGTAGGTTGATTGTTTATTTAGGAGAACTTCATTCACACTTAACTTGTCCATTTCTCAAGCTCTTCCAACACATCTTTAATGAATGAATTGGATAAGTTCAAGCTCATGTTGTGATTTATTTCCTTGCAATGAAGTCATTATCAAGCTTTTCATTTGTTGTTTTCCAGCCATAGTTTAGGCTTTGTTCTGTTTTATTATTTTCATTTGTTGTTTGCCAACCATAGTTTAGGCTTTGTTCTATTTTAGTATTTGCATTTGTTATTTTCCATCCATAGTTTAGGCCTTGTTCTGCTTTAATATAACCAATAGCTTCTTTTCACCAGCATTTAGTTCTTTCACTTTTCAAACATAAAACCATAAAACCAAAAACATCAGAAAACAATAAACACAATGTAGTGAGAAACAAATACCTAGGCACATATAGTGCACCACACTTCAGTAGTTTACCAACCCTGGTTGACAATTAATTAACTCAATTTAGGAACACTAGGTTGAGCACAAAAATTTTGGCACCATTGCCAGGGAAGTGTAACTAGGTAGCCTTGTTTCTTAAACTCCCAAAAACAATGATATGCGTGGAGAGAGAAACTCAAGGGGTAGATTCATAAGAAGCATAAGCAGAAGTTTGATTCCTAGAACACCACTTGTTTCATCAAGACCTAGAGCCAGCACACCTCCAACTCAGACCCACATTCAATCCTTTACTGATCCTAGACTTCCAGAAGACTTAAGATCAGATATTCCATTAGAAAGACCTTCCACTTCATTCGCTGAACCTAGCTTAGAAGAAGATTCAAGGACCCCTGCTAGAGACACAAACTTTTCCACTTCCACAGAAGAATCAACTATGGCAGAAGAAGGGGGAGGAGGAGTCTTTAATGGAGAACACACATTATTTGGAGGGGGTAGAGGTAGAGGTAGAGGAAGAGGTAGAAGAGAAATGGGAAGCTCTTTTGGGTTTCCTATAGTAGATTAAGAAACCAATACAACTATGAAAAAAATTTCACCCTCTGTCCTTCCAAACTTCTATGGACTTAAAAATGAAGATCCTGAAACCTTCCTATTTGAATTTGAAGTCCTATGTAGAACTTATGACTACTTACAAGATGCTAAAAAACTTAAACTATTTCCTTCAACATTGAAAGGAGCAACATTGAAGTGGTTTATGAGTTTGATCAACAGTTCTATTAGCACATGGGAAGATATGAAACAAGCATTTCTAGAAAGGTATTTGGATTTTTGTATGCCAGTTAATCATAATGAGGAAGTGTTGAAGATGATACAAAAAGAGGATGAAAACTTGGAAGATTTGTTGGAGAGATTTAATTACAACATCAAAAGAGAAAAAATGGAAAACTTAGACCAAGACACCTTAAAATCTCTCTTGTTGAAGAAAATTAGGGATGAATGGTTGGATATCCTTAACATGATGGGAAAAGGGGATATATCTCAGCTCACATTAACTGAAATATCTGAGTTATGTATCAACCTTTCAAGAGGGAAATCTAAAACTGTAAAAGGTCCAAGAGACCCTACTCTTGCAAGGGTAAGTAAGTCTACTTCTGGGACAGTAAGTAGGGCAGAGATAGGGCATATGCTTGATGAATTCAAATTTGACATCTTAGGGAGTCTTAGTGAACAAATAGACACCCTTAAGTTATAAAAAAAGAAAAAAGCTGAATCTTATGCTTTAACAATCTTTTGTCCCAAATGTAGAAAGAAGCATGCCTTGAGAGAGTGTCCTTTGGATGCAAAAGTTGTAGAGACCTGTGTAATTTTTTCAGAAAAACATGAGACCAAGAATTTTCCTTCACTTCCTGGTCTTAAAGTTGTCTTTCAAGAAGATACTCCTACAAGTTACACAGAATCTCTCAATTTTGTCTCTAGAAGGCCTTGGAAAGGACCTCAAATACAAGGATTTCATGATTAAATGTATAATCAACCCCCACCAAACTGGAATTCTTGGCAGCAACCTTGGCCTCAATTTCAAAATCAACCTCAAGCTTGGGCACAAGGAGCATAAAATACCTATGGAAGATACTCCCAGTACTATCAATATCCACCATCCTATCCACCATACCCACATTTTTCCCCTCAAAATCCTCAACAAAATCCTCAACAGAATCCTAAAAATCCACAACATCAAAATCAACCACTCCCCTTACCATTTCCTCAGAGATCAAATCAGTTACCTGCTCAACCCATACCAAACCCCAACAATAAAAATCCTCAGAACACATACATGATAGAAGGCCAACAGTTTCCAACTTATTTAATTACTCCTCTAGACCTTAGTGATGTTCAGCTTAGGTCTGGAAGAATACTTGAAAAGAGGAAACCTTCTGTGATCATACAAGAACAAGATAACTCTGAGGAAGATTCTCTACGGGAAAATAAAAGTCTTGAAGAAGACACATCTTTTCAAGACCCAAACATTGAAAAATCAAAACAAAAAGAACCAATAATTTCAACTCTTGTATTAGAGCAGCCATCAACATCCACTCCTACACCTCCCTTTCCAGAAATATTACAAATTGATAGAGGTGTAGAAAAACAAATTATGGTGCCTAATTATGATTTCCTAGATGAGCTAAGAAATTTCTGTATTAAGATTCCATTATTACAAGCTATCAAGGAAATTCCAATTTTAGCGAAGACAATAAAGGAGTTGAGCATGAAGAAAACAAGAAAAAGAATAAGAGAGACAAAGAAAATTCAACTGGCAGGAAAAATAGCAAATATCATGATGGGTAAGATTTCTATTCCAAAGTATCAAGACCCAGGAAATCCAGTTGTTAAAATTCACATCAATGGAATTGAGATCTAAAACACACTCATTGATTTAGGAGCAGCAATCAATATCATGAGTAGACAAATCATGGATAAACTGAAACTTCCTAATCTTCTATTTACACCCACATTACTACAATTAGTAGACAGATCTGTGATAAAACCTGATGGGGTAATAGAAGACATTCCAATGTCCCTAGATTCTTGGGAGTACCCTGTGGATTTCATGATCCTAACTCCTAAGAATAATCTAGGAGGGCATCCAATTATATTAGGAAGACCTTGGTTAGCTACAGCTGATGCTTTCATTAGTTGTAGATCCAGTGATATGTACATCTCTGATGGTAGTTCAACTAATAAATTCACTTTGTATCCTCCAACAAGGACAATTACAGATTTAGATTATACTCAATGGATAGAGGATGAAGAAGATTTACAACCTCTCTTCACAATTTCAGAAATTAGTGAAGATAGTCAAATTCTGAATACTTTAGAAAACTTTGAATCCTCTTCGGAACATAAACATGAACAATTTCAAGAAGAATCCAACATGAGTTTTTGTCATCAAGACATATGTCTCTCTATTCCATGGATAAATTTGGCAGCTCTACAATTGACATATTTCCAGGAAAAAATTTAAACATAAACAAGAACCTAGAAAAATCTCAACAAGAAGAGCTAGTCAAAATTTTACAGAGACATTCTTCTGCATATGCATGGGAGTACACTGATATGAAAGGGATAAGCCCCAAGACTTGCACTCATCACATCTACATAGAGGAAAATTGTAAACCAATCATACAACCTCAAATATGGATGAATCCAAATCTTAGGGATATTTTTAAAGAAGAATTGCAGAAATTGTTGAATGTCAACTTTATCTATCCTATTTCAGATAGTCAGTGGGTTTCTCCTTTGGTAATTGTGCTGAATAAAAATGGTAAATGGAGGGTATGTATTGACTACCGAGAATTAAACAAAACTACTCTTAAAGATCATTTTCACCTACGTTTCATAGATCAGGTGTTAGATACATTAGCTGGCAAAAAGTACTTCTCATTTCTAGATGGGTTTAGTGGTTATAATAAAATTCAAGTAGCACTTGAGAACCAAGACAAAACCACATTTACCTGTCCTTGGGGTACCTATGCTTACCGAGTATTGCCATTTGGATTATGCAATGCACCTGCAACATTTCAAAGGGCAGTATTAGGAATTTTTTCAGATCTAATACATGATTGTGTAGAGATATATATGGATGATTTCACAGTTTATGGAAACACATTTGAAGAAGCCTTAGTAAACTTGGAAAAAGTATTAAAGATATGTAAAGAAGCAAATCTTTCACTTAGTCATGAGAAGTGTTTTATGATGTTTACTGAAGGAATTGTTTTAGGACATCAAATTTCAGGGGATGGGATTAGAGTTGATGAGTCAAAAGTTGAAGTCATATCTAACTTATCTATTCCAAGTTTTCAAAAAGATGTTAGGAGTTTTCTTGGATTTATAGGGTATTATCAAAGATTTATAGAAAAATTCACCAAGATAGCATCTCCACTCTTCAAATTACTTACCAAAGACTGTGATTTCAAATGGAATTCTGATTGCCAGTTAGCCTTTGAGACCTTGAAAACAGATATTTCTAAAGCACCTATTTTAAGGGGACCTAAGTGGAAGTTACCTTTTCATATTTCAACATATGCCTCAGATACAACTCTAGGAGAAGTATTGGGACAAAAAGACCTGATTCCTTATGCCATCTACTATACCAGTAAAAATTTGACTCCTGCATAGTTAAACTATACTGTAACTAAAAAAGAGTTTTTAGCTGTTTTTCATGCCATAAACAAATTCAGACACTATATAACAGGCTATGAAACTTTTTTTCACACATATCATTCTGCAATTAGATACTTAATGAATAAATCAATTACTAATGGTAGAGTCATAAGATGGTTATTGCTTTTACAAGAATTCAACATTACCATTCTAGATAGGCCTGGAAAACAAAACACAGTAGCTAATTTCCTATCTAGACTCCAAAACATCAAAGATGACACTCCAGTTGAAGATCAATTTCCTGATGAATATCTTTTTGCAATTTCTACCCAAACTCCTTGGTTTGATGACATTGCTAATTATTTAGTTTCAGGAAAATTTCCTTCAATAATGAATGCAAGAGATAAAAGAAAAATCATTTATGACAGTGCAAAATATTCATGGGTTGCTAATGAGTTGTACAAGACAGGTCCAGATTTTATCATTAGGAGATGTGTTCGGGAAGATGAGATGCTTGAGATTCTCAAAGCATGTCATGATGAACCTTGTGGCAGACACTTTGCTGATAAGAGGACAGCTTATAAGGTCCTTCATTTAGGATATTATTGGCCATCCTTGTTTAAAGATGTTAAAGAGTATGTCAAAAGGTGTGACAGTTGCCAAAGGGTAGGGAAACCTTCTCCTTCAGGTAAGATGCCATTACAACCTCAGGTACATATTGAACCTTTTGAAAAATGGGCTTTGGATTTTGTAGGACCTATTAGTCCTCCATCAAGACAAAAGAGATATATATTAGTTTTCACTGATTATGTTACCAAATGGGTAGAGGCCAAGCCATTACTTTTTGCTACTGAAGCATCTGTAGTTAATTTTCTTTTTGAGGATATTTTTACTCGTTTTGGTGTCCCAAGGGAAATTATTACAGATCAAGGAGCTCAATTCACATCAAGGCTAGTGGAAAAAATGATGGAGAGGTACAAAATCAGACACAAAAAATCTACTCCCTATCATCCATAAGCAAATGGTCAAGTGGAATCTACTAATAAGGTTATTGAAGGGATCCTAACAAAGACTATCCATTTACATAGAATAGATTGGGTAGATAGGCTTCCTGAAGCCTTGTGGGCCTATAGAACTACATGGAGAAGCACAACAGGTCATACTCCTTATGAACTTGTTTATGGAAAGCAAGTTTTGTTTCCCATAGAGTTCCAGATTCAAACTTTCAAAATGGAAGTTCAGCTAGGACTTGATCTATCAGAGGTACAAAAGCACAGATTGGAGCAGATTAATGAATTGGATGATATCATACAAGATTCAGTTCAGAAAACAAGTCTAGTCCAACAGCAAAGGACTAGATGGCATGACAAGTACATCAAGGAAAAGATGTTCAAGAAAGGTGACTGGGCTCTCTTGTTTGATTCAAAGTTCAAGGATTTTCAAGGTAAATTCCAAACACATTGGCTTGGGCCACATGAAATCATAAGAATTTTTGACAATGGAGCAATAAAAATCAGGACAATAGATGAAGAGAAGGTCACTTTTCTTGTGAATGGTCATAGATTGAAGCTGTATCATAAGCCACTCTCAAGAGAAGAATTTGTCAAGAAATTCTAGGAAAGTAGTGATATGAAGTTAATGAAGAAGAATTTTTCTTCTTCATCAACTTAAGTGAATTTTCTGAAGTCAGATATTGAAAAAATAAATAAAAAAATAAAAATAAATAAAGTATAAACATGAAAACCAATCACTGATTGGCATGTTTATACAGAAAAGTTGGAGTGAAAATCAGAATCTTTCTGAGACTCTAGCTTTTCAAATCTGTTCTTTCTGCAAGTAGTTATTACAAAATCATAAGTGCAGATTCATTTCACTTATGGTCCATCTCATTTCATCCATCCATACTCCATCTCATTCATTCATCCACACTTCATTCATTTCACTCCATGGTTCACCTCATTTCCATTCCATATTTTTAAAGTTTGATGTCTTTCTGCAAATGAATAATACATATCATGAATTGCAGGCCACTTCTCATACTTCACTCCATTTCATAAGATGTGATCCATTCCACTCCATTACTTACTTCATTCATATTCCATTACACCATATTTTATTATCCATCTTCACTCATTCCATACAACATTCCATTCATGCTCCAAACCATTCCATTTCATGTTTCAAGTTCTCTACAGGTACATTCTGTGATCAATCAGACATTCTGCAGCCAGTTAGACATTCTACAGCCAGTCAGACATTCTACAGCTAGACAGACATTCTGCAGCCAGAGATCCTGAAAGCACTGTCTAGTAATCACCTGATCTGCAATAAAATGATCTTGCATATCCATGACAACAAGCAAAATCAATAAGGTTATGAAGACTCAAAAATTAATGATTTTCAGGAGAGAACAAAGCATATGAAGAACACAAAAAATAAAATCAAAGGAAAGGCAAAGGTAAAAGTTTTGATTATAATGACATATCATGAAAAATTTTAGTATAGTTAAGTTATGAATAGTTCAGAAAGTTGTTTTAATTAATTTTGTTGATCATGCCTAACAAACCTCCCGTAAATACTTTGGATAAAACTCCTTCTATTCCACCATTTCAAATCCCATATTCGATCATCATTTAATCTAAACGGTTAAAGTGCTGAAGTGATTGGATTAGTCATGTCACTAGGCCAAAGCATTTAATGATGATTTTGAATTCGTTACAAAATATCTCCGCGGTCTTTTCTGCCGTGATATCTTTCAACTCATATACATCATCCTCACCTCATTATATTCATTCCGCAATCACTCCATATCATTCTTTCCCATAGCCAACTCTTAACCATTTCAGTCTGTAAAACAGAGGAAACATCTGTGGGGCAAAAACATCTCTATAACAGCCGTTGTCACTGTGAACAGAGGAGCAAAAATTTGAAGGCTGGAAAGCGGAGTTATGGGTCTTATAGTGAGGACTGAACTGGTTGGCACTAAGTACTTGGAAGGTTATCCTCAAGTCAAAGAAATGTTACAACAAGCAGGGTGGTTGCAATTCTTTGAAAAATTCAGTGGGTTTCACAAAGAGGTGACCAAAACGTTTGCAAGATCCTTCAAAGGAACTGAGGTCGAGATAGGAGATATTAAATTCACCATTACAGAAGCTTCCATTGCAGAAGCAACCGAATTTCCCAGACAAGGTGAAAGGTGGTTCAAGAATAGAGAATTTCATAATGAAGCATGGAAGCAAATACTCAAGTCACCAGGTATGGACGTTACCATTTTTAAAAAAGGGTATCCCTAGCTCTGCACTAAAGAAAAAATGGAGGAAAATGTTGCTTATCTTGCAAAAATTCATCACTTGTGAAGGAAGATATGGTACTTTCTATCATATTCGGTTGATAATGCATTTCCTAGAAGAACTTAATTTACCCTTTTTCTTGCTTCAAATTTTAAAGAAAATGGCCTCAAGTGTTCAAAAGAGAATTCAATTTCTGGAAACAACCTTATACCACCATGTCTTAGTCAAAATTTTGATTGAACATCATTTGAGCAAAATGGGAGATAATTGGGAAGACTTCTTAGTGAGAAATCACTTTGAGGAATCCAAGGAACCTCCACATGAAGACAAACCTACAAAAAGAAGCAGAAGATGGAAAACCTCCAAAACTGAAACTGGTAAAAAAATACAAGAAAGCAGTGAAGAAATGATTTATGAGAAATTGACTAAGATTAAGAAGCAGCTTAAGAAAGAGAGGATAATAAGAAAATTTTCCAGAGAGAAAGGAGAAGGGCCATCTCAACCAAGAAGGAGCCATAGACTTAGAGGGATACTAAATAAAACAAAGGTTAAACAAACTGGAGTCATAAACATAGAAGATGAAGAAACACCTATTGAGGAGGATTTTGATGAAGAAGTTCCAAAAATTGACCCCACACAGCAACAAGTTTACAATTATATTGAGTCATTAGAGAGGAGAGCTTCAGAATCTAGAGACAGAACTCCTAGCCCACCAAAGTCTGAAATTGATATGCTAAGAAGAGATATGTATGAGTTAGAAGTAGTCAACACTAGGCATATCAAGAATGAGAATGAAATTCTGAGAGAGCAAGATAAACTGAAAACTGATATGAATTCAACTCTGTCTCTACAAATGAAAAAGTTGTACAAGGCCAGTGAAAAATTGAAGAAGAGAAATAAAAAGTTAACCAGGGCACTCACAAATTTGAGATTCAAGTTAGTCATAAGAAAGCCCAGAAGGCCTTTAACTGCCAGGAAAAGCATAAGAAGAGGGTTGGATGTCCTTGCAGAGGTCTCATAGTTCATGGAATAGTTGCATGAGGACATGCAAGAACCTAGCAGTGGGGGTATGTTGAGCTCCGAAGATGTTCTTTCTTCCACCACATTCCACTCCATTTCCTTTGTCCATTATTAATCACAGGCTCAGATGATCAGTAGAATTAGTTAAAATTGCTTTAATAATGAATATCATGACTAACTGGCTATGTTTTTATGATTTTTTCATTGTAGTACTTTTTGAACTAGATCTAGCTACAGAATGCAGACATTCTGTAGCTAGTTGCCGATTCTGCAGTTGTCTTCATGTCTACGCAGGTTCCAGGTGTCATCTTGGAGAAAAACACATATGGGTGTATTCCACATCATTCCCTCATCATTTTTTTCTCTCCACGAAGTTTGAACGGAATTCTGTAGGCAGTTATGCACGTGGAAACTCAAACTAGGAGACAGACTCCTAATAGGACAAGGACAGACCAGATGTCCTTAATTCTATTACGTGACCACCATCAGAGTCCTAGTTTGGTTTTTATTTGGAAAGACAATTATCCCTAGGTTATCTCAAGACAGTTATGTAATTTTGATTATAAATATGGCTCGGGAAACCAAGGGACAAGGTTAGATTTTTTATTTTACTGCTAGATTTCAGAAGTACAAAAACACTTTGTTTTGAAGTAATTTCTCTCTAATGCAAGAAGTATCACTTTATTGAAAGCACTGAGTCAATATTGAAGTATATTTTTCATGCTACTTCGATGGTAGAGGGCCCCTGCCTCCTGAGAAGCCTTGTTTATACAGTTTAGATAAGTATTTTAGTCTTGTTTCTCATTTCTAGCTTAAGCACGTTTCTGAAGTTTATGTTTCATGCTTGTTTACATTGATCATCACAGCTAGACTTACTCTTATAAACTCTTCCAAAATATCATCACGATGAATAAGGCATAGCTGTGGTGTTGTAAGTTTTAGTTGCATTTCCTTTCGAATTTTATGATTTATGCTTGTTTACACTAAGTGTCACAGCCGGTCTTACTCCTACAAACTCTTCCAAAATATCATTAACAATGAATAAGAAACAGCTATGGTATCTTAGATTTTAATTTTATTTGCTTTCAAATCTTATGTTTATGTTCAATTGCATTGAATAATAAAGCCAAAATTTTTTTTACAAACTCTTCCAAAATATCATTCACATTGAACAAGATGGGTTGTAGAATTCCATTAGACTAGCTGCATGTTAGTTTAGTCATAACACTCCGGAGGATTATTTCATTTAGTTCAGCTCTGTCACTACATTTCAAGTTTGATAATGGAATTTTAATTTAAATCTGCTCACTGTACTTCAAGTAGATTAGTAGCATTCTAGTTTAGTCTTAGCTCACTGTATTAGCATTCCAGTTTAGTTGTTATCCATTGCATTTTAAATTGTATTAGTTGTTAAATTTATATACCACGGTCTTCATTATTTACAAAAACTTCTTTTGTTCCAACCTCATATTAATACATAATCATCTGGATAGAAGCTAGTATCAGTCTAAGGCCTAGAGTATTTTTCAACCTTTTTACAATTTCACAAATAATCCTTTTCTCAAGGACTATTCTAAAAAGAAACTTATAACTTTTGAGTGAGGCCTAGTGGTGTTAAATTGAGTCGCAAAACAGAATTAGAAGTTAGTTTAGAGTAAAAATCTTATTATGCTACAAATGTTCTTTTCCAAATATGTTCCAATGAACCTTTAATCATGGATGAGATGTTGTAACATTGTAAGTTGATTGCTTATTTAGGAGAACTTCATTCACACTTAACTTGTCCATTTCTCAAGCTCTTCCAACACATCTTTAATGAATGAATTGGATAAGTTCAAGCTCATGTTGTGATTTATTTCCTTGCAATGAATTCATTATCAAGATTTTCATTTGTTGTTTTCCAGCCATAGTTTAGGCTTTGTTCTGTTTTAGTATTTGCATTTGTTGTTTGCCAACCATAGTTTAGGCTTTGCTCTGTTTTAGTATTTGCATTTGTTATTTTCCATCCATAGTTTAGGCCTTGTTCTGCTTTAATATAACCAATAGCTTCTTTTCACCAGCATTTAGTTCTTTCCCTTTTCAAACATATAACCATAAAACCAAAAACATCAGAAACCACTAAACACAACGTAGTGAGAAACAAATACGTAGGCACATATAGTGCACCACACTTCAGCAGTTTACCAACCCTAGTTGACAATTAATGAACTCAATTTAGGAACACTAGGTTGAGCAAAAACAGAGGGCAGTGATGGTGTCGACTGGTTCGACCCTGCATCGATGCTGCTATTGGGGGCGTCATCCTTTAACATTTCTATGACTTTCCCATAAGGCTTATTATTCATCTCTACCGTCATTCCTGAGCATTTCACCTTTACCTCGTTTCTCCTTTCGCTATTGTTTTATGGTGCGACTTGCTGGGTTATTGGTCACGGGTTTCATTGGAGGTTTATCTAAGTTAATCACTGCTCCTTACTCCATAGGCGGTCTAGGCCCATCTCCCACTTGACTGCAAATTTTTCTAGTCCTGACATTCTCCTCGCTATCTGACATTGACTCTGACCTGCTACCCACTTTTTTATTATTGGAGCTCTACTCGCTTGGCAACACAGTCTTCCACTAGTTGTTCATTTCAATGCAGCAGTACTTTCATTGGAGGGGATCACAGCTAATATCTATGGCTTATTTTAGTGGGAATTCCACCCTAACTATCTGCACTTATCAAGCTTACCATCACTGACTGCAACATTTTTCTCTGTTTATACCCTCAGCAATCATGAGCAGATACGAGGAGGAACTCGACTATTTCACCGACCCTTTGGAGGGAGTTGAGATTTGGGGAGACCGATAGAGTGATGATGTGGTTTCCATGGAGGATGGGAAGTTAGCTCCGTCTCTACACCGGACTGCTCAGTCACTACCGGTCTCGCCAGTGGTCTGTTCTAACCCTGTTTTGAATCGGTTGGACTCTTCGTCCTTCTTGATTTCGTCGCCATATTTGTTACGTCTCTCGGAGCTACAAGCCCAATAGACCCCTGACCTTCCAGCGCACAACATCACTATGACGAGCTCTACTGTTGCTGGTGTGTTTTCCATTAACAGTGCAGAATCTTTAGCCTTTGAGGATCTCTACATCGGCGGGGTGGAGGATTATCAACAACTTGTCTCTTTATTTGTTGCCTCTTCATCGATTGCGGCATTAGGATTCTTTGAGGACATTCTCGTTGATGCTCCGTCGGTGAACGCATAGCACTCATCTGATTCTAATGACCTATCAAGCTGAGAGTGACCTCAGAGACTTTGAAGCTACTCAGAGGCAAGAAACCTCCCCGCTGCACAAAAAATCGGAATAGTCATAATTCAAATTTTAGGTTGAATAGGGGTATGGTGAATATTGAGATGATGACAGCTATGGTTTTAGTGGGCAAGGTTTGGGAAAGAAAATACACTATTTCCAGGCTTAAAATTTGGTTAGAGGAGCTTTGGCACAGTCACATGGAATAGCTTCCTGGGGTCTTGATCATGAATCGGGGTTGGTTTACCCTCACTTTCTCTCAGCCAACATTGGTGTATTGGGTACTATCCAAGTATTGGCACATCAAGATGCATCTAGTACTGTTGAAGCACTAGTCCTCTCTATTCGATCCGAATAAGGAGAATTTAGAAGCGGGACTGATTTGGATGCATCTTCCTGTCCTGCCACTACAATTTTGGAAAGAAGCCTCCCTCTACAGCATTAGGGAGGATTTTGGTCACTATCTTAATCATGAAAAATCCTATTTGGATAAGGGTATCATATCTATTGTACGCATTTTGGTTTTCCTAGAAATGAGGGATGGTCTGCATGATAACTACAATATGTTCTTTGATGGCATGGTCTGGTAACAATTACTGGATTATGAAGGAGTACCATTTTGATGCCGGTGATGTCATTTGGTTGGACATCTCTACAAATATTTCCCTCTCATAGGAGGTGTGGCTCCCCTCACCAAAACTGTCATGCATGCGGCCAAACAAACTGAGCTAGTTATTTTTTCCTTGAAACCAGAGGTGAATCCTGTGAGTGTCCAAGTTCAACCTAAGGAGTTGCTATCATCTTGGCTGATTACTCAAGCTTGGACTCACAGCCATGCCATCTTCACTACTCAGAGGGAATCGTCTCCTATTCCGGGTACTACTCCGCCCTCTCCTACTGTTTATGCTTATTTATCATATGATTTATCTAATGTATCTCATCACACCATTTTCACACTGGACTCCCTTTCCTACTCTGTTGCATCTACCCCATCCCCCCCCCCCCCCCCACTATCCTGCCCACATTACTGCACATATTCACTACGACCTTTTCCCCTTCCCCTCAAACTATCACTAACTCATCCTCTGCCAATCACCATTACTACCTTCGCTCATCCTTCCACTTGACTAACCAATCCACCCTCAGCATTGGCTCAAATCTAGGCCCATCAATTGTTAAACTGTGGGGCAGACCATCTGCCATTACAAAGGCCATCCGCAGGGCCAATTTGGAGGTGGTTGTGGGTACACAGTCCTCTATAATTAGGGTTCTTAGAGCAAGAAAACCCAGGGACGTGGTTCCATCATGATTTTTCTTTATTTCAACTACAAGGGCCTAGCCAACCTAAACAAAAAATTAGCACTCATGGGTCTTCTACTCTCTACTCGCATTGATGATCTGTTACTTTAAGAAACATTGGGGGAAGGTACCTCCATTTCCAAGATCTTATCTACACTCCCACCGGATTGGACATTTGTGACAATTGATGCCCAAGGTCGGTCAGGAGGTTGTGCTTTAGGCATTAACAACACGACCACTCGATTAATGAACTACTGGGATCAGGTGGGTGCCATTGGTGCAGAAGTAACACATGTGATTTTGAACATCCCATTACCCTGATCAATGTATATGTTCCTTGCAATCACAAAGAGGTTTATTGGGATTCTTTGTTGCATTGCACTCTACTCCAACAACACAACATCATACTTGGCTGGGATCTAAACTTCTCTATTGGCATATCTAAATCTCGGGGGCCACAAGCCAATATAGATCCTCTATCAGACTTCTTCGCCAATCACTTGGAATTGGCTGATTTAATTGATATAGATATGCACAAGAGGACTCCTACATCGAGGAACAGACACATAGGGGAGGTGGCCCTTGCTCGTAGACTTGATCGATTCCTTATTAAGCATCCACTACATAACCTCATTGTTAGATCCCGACAATGAGTGGGATCAGGCGAAGCCTCAGATCACTATCCGATATATTTGGAATTTCTGGCTGGTGAACAGAAATCCCATGCCCCATTCAAATTTAATGTTGGTTAGCTATGGGAACCTAACTTCCAATTGATGTTCACACAAGAGTGGTAACACTACAATCAATTTCTGGATTGGGAACCCTATAGATTTTTCAATGATAATCTCAAACACATCAAAGAAAGCACTATAATATGGGCTAGACACAAAAGGATACTCGAGGAAGAGGAACTCAGAAGGACTGAATTGGAAATTACACAGCTTACTGGTCCGGATTATTTGGGCTTTCGCCCCGCGTCTACAAAAGAGCATCTGATTGCTCTGGAAACCACTAGAGCCTCCATCCTCTGTAAAAGGGAGGAGGAATGGTGATTAAAAAGCAAGGCCATTTGGTTGAAAGCTGGAGATGAAAATACCAAATTCTTTCAACAGAGTGCCAAAGGCAGAAGGATCATAAATACTATCAGGTAAATTTCATATAATACTGTTTATGTGGCCAAATCCCATGCACAAATTGCAGAACTATGAATTCAACATTTCTCAAATCAATACAAAGAGCCACTTAATATTAATCTGCCAGAAATTATGCATATTGCTCGTACTTTTCACATATTTGTTGATGAGGAGAAATTGGAGGATCAATGCACTAGTTACCTTGGGCGAGATTGAAGGTGTATTAAAATGGTTTAAGAAGGACAAAAGTCCTGGGCCGGATGGATGGCCCATTGAATTTTATCTACATTTCTTTGATATGATTGGCAGGGATATCCTTCTGGTCATCGAATAAAGCAGAACAACTGGTAAAATATATGATGGTTTCAACTCTAAATTCATTGCTCTAATCCCCAAAGTATATCACCCGTTCACCTTCCACGACTTCAGACTTATCTCCCTCTGTAACTGCATATATAAAATTATATCCAAAATCACTTCTAATCATATTAAACCCATTCTCTCCTCTCATATTTTCAAGGAAAATTTTGCATTTATCCACCACATACAGATTAATGAAGCCATTGGCACTACACAAGAGGTTATGCACTCCATTAAAACCAAAAAACTCAAAATCACCATACTCAAAATTGACCTTGCCAAAGAATTTGATCATGTTAATTGGAACTACATTTACCTCATTCTCATTCAGACGAGCTTCCCTCATTCTTTCACTAATTGGATTATGGGTTGCATCATGAACGCCACCTACATTATCCTTATCAACGGCGAAGCTACTGATTTCTTTCATGTTGGTAGAGGTCTCAGGCAAGGATGCCCCCTCTCACCACTCCTTTTCCTCTTTGTTATGAAAGGCCTCTCTTCTCTTATAAAATTGGCAAAAGATGATGGTAACATCCATGTATTCGATTAAATGAATTACTTCAACTGACACATTTATTATTTATTGAGGGTGTTATTATATTTTTAGATGGTTCTTGTCAAGACAGCTCACAATTTGATAACATATTGAAAATTTTCTGCAAAGCTACTAGTATAGCACCCAACAATAGAAAATCCACCATAATAATGACTAGGTGTTCGGCTAATGAAATGGGGCATTCCATGAGAAACTTCCCATTTGAGCACAATTACATTGAGGAAGGTTTAAAGTACCTTGGATTTCACCTTAAGCCAAATGACTCTCAGATTAAGGACTGGAATTGGTTGATCGCCAAGGTGGAGCGTAGAACCAATATTTGGCCTCATAGGTGACTCTCGTGGGTGGGTAGATTGGTTTTAATCAAATCCATCCTGGAGGACATATGTGTATACCTCATGTCCCTTGCTTGGCTTCCTAAGGGTGTTACTGACCGAATTCAGCAGACTTGCATATCAGCATGCCCAAGGATTTGGGTGGATGGGTTATTAAGGATCTATCCTTATTTTCTATTGCACTGGCTTCAAAATTGGGATGGAACCTCGTTGCTGGTCAAAGCTTATGAAAAGAGGTTATTGTCTCCAAATACATCACGCCCCTATCTACATTGGACTAGATCATAGGTGCTATTTGTTGGTGTCCCATGTTTTGATAGTTTGGCAAATCAAAAGACAAGGCAACATCAGAACCAATCTTAAAAGTTACAGGATCTAGTCCTCCTGCTCTCAGAGAGGGATATCTCAAATTATTTTTTTTGCAAAGGTTTATCTTGTGTGCTTTGAGTATAGGTTTAGACTAGTTATTAAGTGCAAGGGTTTGATTGTTTGTTTGGTTGGAAATGATACAACAGAACCTAAAAGGTCTAGGAAAGATAGATAGAAAGGGGAAATGTCAGCTTCATTGGGCAATGGAGTCAAAATAAGGTCATGACAAACTTATCAATGGATATGGGATATCAAAGGGAAAATCTAACTTGGCCGCATGATCCTTTGGTTTTGGAATGAGATGGACATCAATGATTTGGAAAGAGAAGGATTAATTCTCAACTAAGGGAATTTGAAAGCACAACTTGAAAAAAAAAGAGCTATTTGATAGACAGGGATAACCATGAATTCTACAAATCACACTTCAAACAAATAATGATTTCAAAACAACTTTTAAAATGAAATCTAAGATTCGGGGAACACCCTATTTCCTCAAAGATTTTATTTCAAATGACTTAGAAAACATAAAATATTCATTGATAATTACGGTCATAGAAGAGGGAACACCTAAATACAACTATGATCACAACTATAAAGACCTTTAAGCCAAATGTTCAAGCAAGGACAAGGGGCATGATCGAAACAAGCCTCCTTGGCTCACTATAAACAAAGATACTTCAAAGGGAGACTTCAATAACAACCTTTAAGTGGCAGCAGACAAGCAGGGAGAACCATAAATCATGCTGAAACCAACTATTCAAACTATTAAGGAAATAAACAAGCATGAGGACTAAAGAGAGATATTAAAGAATCTAAAATACCTCAACAGAAGAAAACATAAATTAGTGAAGGATAAACAGGTCTAAGGTACTTCCAAGAGTCATTTCTTAGCCTAAAAATTTCATCCTACTGTAGCAAGAATTTATGGAACAAAATGAAAATAGGGGAAAACATTAAACAGTTCAGAATAATTCACCAACAGCCAAGCTCATGGATCCAATGATAGAGCCTTCTCAAGAACAAGCATGCAACAACATCATCAGGGCTTCCAAGACTTCAATTTCTTCTTCAACTTCAACAGACTATGTATTATTTTAGAGAGTTTTAGTATTACAACTAGTGATCAACCAACCAACCAACAATTTCTCATCTTCTACAGAAGTTTTTATAGAAGAATGAGGAGGTGGGATCTAATAAAAGATCTCCCAAGATAATCAATACAGTCTTAATGGCTTCTCAGCCTTTGAGGGGCTTAATGGAGAAGTATACAATTTTTTTGTCTATATTAATTGTTTTACATTTAAGATTAAGCTCAGTGGGAGATTTTGTTGACTTTTGAGGCTCTGTGTTATGTTATAGTAACTCTGCAGATAATTTAGCATTAAATTCTTTTGGCAGATTTGATTGTTCGACTGAATTGAGACAAATATCTGATTTGATCAATAACTTCGGCCTCTGTTTGAATTCTTTGAGGCACAAGTGGCTTTGAAGTAGCTAAGAGGATTCTATTGGCCTCAGGTGTGGTAGTGGAGGCCTTTCTGTCTGATAAAACACTCATGATTTTCTTTAACTGTGTTTTAATTTGGAGGATTAGGCTTTTGATAATAAATCTTAGTCGTAAACCCCACAGATCTGTCTTCAATATTCTATCTTGCCGTGTTTTAATCTTTGACACTGATACTCTTTTGATTCATTTTAACTATATGTCTTGTTGATGTGCAAGGCCGCACTAGGTTTGTAAGGCATCAATTCCCATGAAGAATTGACGAGACATGGAAATTGAACCCATGGATGGCTTCCCTTTAATGAATCAAAGGCGTGAGAATCATCATTCCCAGCCTTCGTCTTTTTCTTCAATATAAAGGAAAACCATTAATCACCTGCAAAACATAAAATATTGAAGAAATCCTACGATTATTGGGTAAAACTTCTTAGAAGGCTGCGGGGAGGAGCGTGGCCATTGGATGGCATTATCTAACGGTGTAGATCTTTTTGTGGAGGTTAAAAGAAGAGCAGAAGGAGAAATAAGTCAGAATCATTGATCGCACAGAGATCAATGGTGGGGATTACACGTTAAAATCCTCTTGGTTGAAGGTGGAGGGAAATGAAACCATGAGGGAAAGATCTGGTACCGTTCGATCTAGACATGTGAACGGTCCAGATCCAATCAGAGGATTGCAATTGGCGGGGGAAAAGAAAACGTTAAAAACACACCCGATGAAAAAGATTTGATGTGATTAAATGTAGACCGTCAATCTGCAGATCAGATCGATGGTGGGAGTTGAATCGAAGGGTTTCGAAAAGTGGAGGAAAGACTTGTGATCAGAGTGAATGAGGGTTGTTGGATCAAAGGAAAGGGAGAAGGAGATCAACAATTGATGACTGATCAGGGAATCGTCAATCAGAGGTGAGAAAAACCATTTGCGAAATGCTCCTTTGATCATTGCCGATGCGATGATGCGCAGATCATTGATCGGTTTCAGATCAATGGCATATATTTATTTAAACCATGGTTCGGTGGAAACCCCTTATAATACATACAAATAAAATTTTAACAGAAAAATCAAAGGTTTCATGGTATGGGCGGGGTATATATATGATAAGGGCCAATCGCAATCGGAGCTTGGGCTCGGTATTTCAATCTACCCATTAGACTTTTGCGATGCGATTAGCACCTTGGAATTTTAAACTCTTGGTCCTGGGTGCAGGATATATGGAATGAAAAGCGGAGGGGGCGGGGTTTAAACAATAGGGATTTAATCGCATCGGAACTTTTGATGCGGTCTTTCAATCTACCCATTTATTATTTAAAAAACATTGTATGGGTGTGTTAGACCAAAACTTAGGATAAAAGGGTTTTTTGATTTAACAAAAGAAAATATTGATCGGGAAAGGTTCATCAACAAGTTTTAGCGCCTGATTGTGGGCACAATGGTTATATGAGGCAGTAATAGAAACGGGAGCTATGTACACAGGGCTTAATCGCATCGGAGGCTTTAACTATAAAAATAAACTTGCGCACTCTGTTTTTCCGATGCAATAAGCGCCGAAAGGGCTTAGCGCCTGGTTCTAGGGCTGGGACACATGGAGGGGAAGTGGTTAGGACTTAGCCCAAAGGGGCTTAATTCTTTAGTGGGAAAACTTATTTTTTCTGAATTTTTTCCAAGTTTTCAATGGATTTGGGGGTTTCGGCAAAGTTAAAAAAGGAGTTTTAAACTCTGTAGAGGAGATTTGATGAAGGAGAAATGGGGAAACAAATGAAAATGGAGGAATTTCATGGGGATAAAAGGGGTAAAAAATGGAGGTTAGTTTTGAAGTGGAAGGAGGTTAAAATGGTGTTTGCAGCAGTATTTTGTCTTTGAAATCAGCAGAATTTCTGAGCTTTGAAATGGGAACAGCAATGAAGATTTGGACAGAGGAGGTGATGTCTTCAAGAGTATTCAAGAGATAATATTTTTAGCAATAAAAATGTTTCTTGAAGGCTCAAAAAATGTTTTGGCCACCTTTTGATATAACAAATTTTATAGGTGGCCAACAGTGGCTCCACTTGGGGATGGTGCCTTCTTGAAGGCATCAAGAACTTTAGACTTGCATTCTCTGGGAGGCTAACCTATGCCTCAACCATTGGACTACCTTTCTTTACTTGGAGGATCTTCTTTGTTCTGAAAAATGTTAGCAGCCATGGAAAAAAATGGAACTTTCAACAATACAAGCTCTCTACCTACCCAATCCTACTGATCTAACATTTTTTCTTCATTAGAGTGCACTTGGATTGGCAAACTCTTTTCACAACATTTTATTCTTTTGAAAGCATAAAACTAATCTAATTATACTCCTTATTTCTCCATGAACTCAGATTAAATTGTTGAGTTCATATTTTTCTCTACCTAATCTACTATCTATTCGGATTGAACAGTCTAACAGATTTTATTCACTAAATTCTAAGACAGAAATTTAAAAGCATACAAGTTAGGATTGAACAGTCTAACTTGTAGCTGATCTATGGCCTAGAAAAACAAGTTGCACATAGATATTATTTTGCAGAAAATTAAATCAAAATGGAAAGCTTAAGATCTTCGAAGTTCAAAGCACTTCATCTTTTTTCAGCTTTGTCTTTACTTCTGTCTGAGTTGTTCTTTGCTTGTTTTTTGGTTCAGATTTTGAGCTAATTAGAACCAGTTTTACTTCCATTTTGACTCAAAATTTGAACAGATTGGAGTCATTCTTCTTTTTGAGAACTAAGGTTCGGATTTTGAGCATGTTTGAACCTTTAATTTCTAACCTAATCTACCTACTTATAAGCCAAGGTTAAGTTGTTTGGCAAATCGAATTCACTAACCTATCACCAGTCAATTTAAAACTAATTAGCCATGATTAGGCTGTATGGCTAACTAGAAGTGTGTTTCAGTAGTGGCATTTGAGCTTGCACACTTTCATATTTTTCTTCTCTTTTTTGGTATGGGGCTATACCTTTATTGTTTTTACAATCTGCCCTCTTTTCTTTCTTTTACTGTTTTTGTATTTTTATTTTTATAACTTTTAATGCAACGTTCAGACTATGATATTTACAATGAAAAATAAAATTCTTTGAAACTCATGATTCCTGGCAGAAGTAATGCTTTAGCATCCTGCCATTGACAGGACCTCCATATAGATCTTCTCCATTCAATTATTTCAAGAAAAATGCGTTGTGACCCCTCTCAGCATGAACAATATAGGGACCTTTCCACAAGTTCTCAAACTTGCCATGTTTTCCCTTCTCTTCTCTCCTCGAATCCCATTTAAGAACAACATTTCCAACCTGGAAATTTTTTGCCTTAGTCCTCTTATCAAATAGTTTCTTTACATTTTATTGGATTAACTGTGTTCTTTCATAGACTTCTTCTCTGGTCTGCTGTAAATGGATGGTTTGATTGATTCTCCTCTGCATATCATTCTCTTCAACTTGCACTTCTTGATGGAGTTTCATGACCGGAACTCCTAATGAGGTGGGAAAGACTGCATCCATGCCATAGACTAGCTGATAGGGGGACATATTTATTGATTTCTTTGTAGTTAACCTATCAGCCCATAAGGCATGAACCAGCTTACTGTGCCATGATTTCTGATTCTGTTCCAATAGTTTTTTAATGATATTAATGAGGCTCTTATTGGAAGATTCATCTAATCCATTTCCTTGGGGATAGTAAGTAGTGGAATGGCCCAAGGTTATGTGGTATTTTTAACAGAAATCAACCATATTCTTAGATTTAAAAGCAGCAGCATTGTCTGTTATGATTTTTCTAGGACAACCAAATTTGGATAGGATATTTATTTCAAGAAACTTGATAATGACAGGGTCATTAGCATTTATGGAAGGTATAGCTTCTATCCACTTGGTAAAGAAGTCAGTGGCCGTGAGGATCCACTTATGTTGGGCTGAGGAGGATGGGTGAATTTTCCCAATGAAGTCTAAACCCCATTGTTGAAAAGGTGCCTCAACTCTGATAGGATGTAAAGGTAAGGGAAGAAGTTTTCTTTTTCCACAAAAAATTTGACACTTATGGCAAGACATGACCAACTTCTGGGTGTCTGGGAAAAGGGTAGGCCAGTAGTAACCAGATCTAAGAATTTTGTTCGATGTGGCCTTCCAGTAGAGGTGTCCTCCACATTCTTCGTCATGCAACTCATGCAAGATTTTTCCTGAATCATCTTCAAGTAAACATTTAAGCAAAATTCCAACAACATTTTTCCAATATAATACCCCATCTAAGATGCAATAACTCAAAGATTTTTGTTTCAAAAATCTAGCTTTAGTTTTAGACAAAGAAGGAGGGGCATTTAAAATATTAAAGCACATAAATAATGTTAGCATACCAAGGAGAATTCAGAAATTCTTCTTCAATGAAAGGAGCAGTAGATTCTTCTATTTCTTCCAACATATCTACCATATTCATGTCTAGTGCTTGGAAGTTAGACTCAGCCATAAGTTTTGCTAATCCTTGCCCTTTAACTAGTTTGGTGGGCCTGATTTCTAAGTCATACTCAATAATAGTTGCAATCCATTTTCCCCTTTTACCATCAGTTTCTTGACTTAGAATGTCCTTGACAACAGTATGTGTAACAAAATCAATTATGTGAGAGTGTAAAATGTAAACCCGAAAGTCCTTTAAATCTTTCACTAATGCTAAGGCTTGCTGCTCCATGACATTATATCTGAGAGGAGCATCTCTTAAGGCCCTAATAAAGAAGGATATTGGTTATTCAAAACCCAAGTCATTCTTTTGAAGTAACACTGCAGCTATTTTATGTTCAGATGCAAAAGAAAAGATATAAAAGTATTTGGTAAAATCTGGACTGATCAGGATTGGTGTTTGAGTAAGAGCTTGTTTGACCAGTTCAAATGATTGTTTAGCTGGTAAAGTCCATTTTACACCTACATCTTTCTTTAGCATGTTTGTAATGTTTTTTAATAGCTCAGCAAGATTGGGGATAAACCTCCTCATAAAATTAATCTTTCCAATGAAGGATTGTAACTCTTTGAGGCTTCTTGGATGGTTGATCTGCAATATGCCATCTATCCTTGTAGGGTCTATTTTTATTCCCTCTTCTAAAATTATATGGCCAAGAAGTTTACCTTCTTGGAGACCAAAGAGTGTCTTATTGGGATTCAATGACAAGCCAAATTTCCTACATTTCTCAAAAAAATTTCTCAAGTGAATCAAATGTTCTTCATCAGTTTTTGAGAAAACGGTTATGTCATCAAGGTAAATGATTATGAAATAGCTAATATCTTTAGAGAAGGCTATGCCCATGGCCCTTTGGAAGGTGGCCCCTGCGTTCATCAATCCAAAAGGCATTTTGACATACATAAAGGTGCCCCAAGGTGTGGTAAAAGTGGTTTTGATTTGGTCACTTGGGAGCACTAACACCTAGTTGTAACCCGAGAACCCATCTAAGAGGGATATCCTTTTTGACCCAACTACCCTTTAAATTATATGGTCCATCTTGGGTAAGGGCTACTTGTCTTTTAAATAGGCTCTATTTAAATTTCTAAAGTCAATACAGAGCCTGATTTCCCCTGTTTTCTTTCTAACAGAAACTAAGTTTGATACCCATTCTGAATATCTAATGGGTACTATGATCCCAGCATCATGCATATTTTCGATTTCTGCCTTAACTAAAGGGAGTAAAATAGGGTTTATTCTCCTTATTTTTTGTTTGAAAGGCTTTTGATTTTCTTTAAGAGGGATTTTGTGCTGAATGATGCTGGTATCATACGATTTTAGGTCTTTGTATCCCCAAGAAAAAACGTCTTTAAACTATTTGAACAGATCTATATATTGCAATTTTACGTGAGTTGGGAGAGTGCTAGACAGTGTAATCATCTTGGGTTCTGCTAGACTGTCTATGTTATGCTCTTCTACATTCATTTCCATAGGCTCCATTCTCGGTTCTTTGGCTACATTGTTAAAATCAAAAAAGTGTTCTAAAGGTGTGAGACCTCTTGGAATTTTATCATTCTTGCATTGTAAAACTTCCAAGTCTTCTTGGTATATGTTTTCAATTATCTATGATTCAAAAGGGTTCTCATAATGATTTATATCAGTAGAACATGTCATTTCAACTTCTGGGATTTGTTCAATATACAAGCAGTTTTCTTTATGGCTGGTTTCTGATATTGGTATGTCGAAATCATTTTCTGATTTTAAGAAATCATCTATGTGTTTGTCAGAGTCAAACACTTGCCAGTGATCTTCGTTATCAGGTACATAAGGCCTGTGTTTTATCTTTACGCTAAGTTTTTCATTTATCTTAGGTATTTGGCAATTGCTGGCATTGAAAGTGAGTTCATTTTCTAGATGATTTAGTGCTCTAGGAATGAAAATAAGTTCATACTTTTCAAAGGTTTTCAATAAATCAAGCACAGCGTTCTGATATTCCCTAAGCCTTGGATTTCTAGCTGAGTATTCTCCTTTGATTTTTTTTATGATAAGTTCAGAATCTCCTAAGATTGATATCTTTTGGGCTTCTAATTTTTTAAGCAATTGTAAGCCTAGGAGAAGTGCTTCATACTCAACAATATTGTTAGTGCACGGGAAATCTAATTTATATGAAAAAATCGGATTCATATTTTGAATCCATACACCTGCCCCTGCGCTTGTTTTATTACTGGATCCATAAAATTTTATTGTCCAAAGTATATTTGCTTCATTTTCATTTTCTTGTTACTGTTGATTTTTAATGTTTTGAATTTGATTCAAGGGAAGATTTGGTTGTTGTGGTGAACTGGTTGGGTCTATGTTTTCCTTATCTTGTTGAGTGATTTCATCTTCGTTGCACAAGATAAAGGAATCTAAACTTGATTGAATAGAATAGATTGGAGAGTTTTTTGGTTTGTCTATGTTTCTCACCATATACTTCATGATATATTCCCTGTACAGTCTTCTGTTTTGGTTAAAAATAGGGATGGTGGCATAAGACATGTCCATTTGAAGGCTTCCCTGAAGTTTGGCTCCCCATGATCTTGATAAGAGCATTCCATACTTAGGGGGAATGTCAGCTACAACTATGTCCATTACTAGACTCTTAGCAGATATTTGAGCTAGGTTAACACATAAATCTTTGATCAAACCCAAAAATTTGACTCTGCTTGAGTCAAAGGACTAAAAATATTTGTATGGTTTAGTAATTTCTAAGCCTAAGCTTTCCATTACTACCTTGGGCATTAGATTGTGTGAAGCTCCCGAATCTAGCATGGCATTGTGTAAAATTATCTCATGTATGTTCAAACTAACATAGAAGGGAGGGAAAACCCCTTGTTGGTATTTCCCTTCAACTTCTGGACCAAACAACAGCTGAGGTTTTTCATCTGTCAAGTTTAAGGTGTCAGTGTCACTTCCTAAGTTCAAAGCCTTTAAAACTTGGTTTTTGTACACTTCTTGGGTTACTAGTTCAGCTAGGGGGATGGTAATTTTTATCTTAGAAATATCCCCCTCAAGGCTAAAATGAACAATGGATTTGTTCATATTTACATTTGTTTTTTCAATTGAATTCCTTTCAGCAGTTTTGATTTGCTGAAATTTGTTTGGACTGGTAATTGGGACATTTTTTTTAGGACCGCTAGCTGAGGTGCTAGGAGTACTCTGTTCAACATTTGGCTGGATGTTATTCTCCTTGTTTAAATATGGTATTTTAGCTAAAGTGATGGGTTTATCTGCTATCTTCTTAGGCTGACTTTCTGCATTTTTCTTGACAGTTTTTCTAGTGTTCTTATCCTTTGAATTGTCTACATTCCCTTTTCTCCTAAGATCATACTATTTGTGTACCTCCATGATTGCATTTTCAAACCCCAATCTATAGTCATTAGAATCTTCATAGGTTTTTGTACTTTGATCAGAGAAGAAACCTTGTTCTTCCTCAGTGAGGAAAACATCATCCCCATTGTCTGATCCAATCAAGTTTACATGAGCTTCTCCCAACCTTTCTGTCTCCCTATCTTCCTCATATTGATCTACATAGTTCTGTTGGAAGGGAGGTCTAATCTATTGGTCACTTTATTTTTTCTTATCTTGATTGTTTTCCCTTCTATAATTCTGATTTCTATTTCTATTTTGGTTATTCTGAGGTTCTCTTGGTGGCACTCTCCAATTCAATTTGATCTTTTCAAGCATCCTCTCCATCACCTTCACTAGGTTGTCAATTTTTGTGTCAGAAGTTTAGGTTGAGGGTAGTAGGTCATCTTTATAAGTTACCCTCCTCTCTAAACTTAGCCTATTTCTTTTCTCAATTATGTTTGCTTCTACACTCATAGCTCCTTTCTGCATGTCTTCTAAGGTTAAGTAATCTCTCTCCCTTAATTGATAATTCATTTCAGCATCAAGGCCTTCGGGATACCTTACTAAGGCCATGCCTTGAGGAGGTTTCATGTGAGGTGGAAGAGCATTGTAAATGCTATTGAACCTAGTGGAGTAGTCATGAACACTCTCCCCTTGATTTCTCTTGAGGTTGCTATACTCTGCTAGTATTTGGAGAGGGTTCTTTTTGAGTTCCCATTTTTTGATGAATGTTTGATGTAAAGTAGGGAGATCATTTATGCTATTAGGAGGTAGGTTCATAAACCATTTCTTTACATCTCCTCCTAAAATTTGGGCGAAGATCCTCATCTTCACAGTTTCTTCTTCTATATCCATGTAATCGAATGCATCTTCCATCCTATCAACATGATGTTGAGCTGTTGTAGAATCTTTTCTAGTGAAGTGAGGGATTTTGGATTGGTAATCATTTGGTAAGGGAAGTAGAGGTTGTGGTAGCACTAATGGGGCATACCATGTTTCCATGGGTGGAAATAAGGGTGGATTTATAAGAGGCGGATTTACAGGAGTGAAAGTGGGATGAACAGGAGTGTTTTACACAATGGTAGTATGGATTTGAGTGGAAAAAACACTCGGGCAAGAAAATTGATTTTGAGCAGACTTGTTATGGAAAAGGCTAAAGTGATGAAGAAGCTGGTAATCAGGAGGAGTGGACGGTGAGGCTTCTTTACTGAAGCTTTGTTGCAAATCTGCAATGTCAAGATCAATTTGGTTTAAATCACCTTGAGATCTAGTTATAAAGATGTTCTTTGTATGATGTAAATCAAAGTGTCAATCCTGTAAGCGAACAAGGTTTTCAGGGACAGAATTTGTTCTTAAGAGGCTCCTATTAGCTGTTGATTTTCCCAAGTTAGAAGTCTGCCATAGAATTCTCTCTGGATTGTCAACTATTAAAGGAGGATTTGGGTCTAGATGGGATCTAGTGTGGATCCTATGTAAAGCCAGACTAATTTTCAAAAATAAGAGAGATTAAAGTTTTAAGGACTATTTTTGGGAATTTTACCTCTCACGATGTCTTATCTAGTATGGGACTAAGATTCTAAACTTCTTCAAGGCTGGTTAACACAGTCCTAAAGAGAACTAGGAACCCAGATGAGTAATAGACCTACTGGAGCTAGTGGAGTCACCAGGTGGAAACTATTTAGCTTCTATGAAGGTAAAAATTGGATGGTTCCACCACCACGTTTATTATGACGCCAAACTGATTTTTTTTTTTGTTTTTCTGAGTTATTTTGGTCTTACAGGTTAAGAGAGTGTCGTAAGTCTGATTTTGCACCTAGCTAAGGTGTTCAAACCAATCGAGTTTACTCTTATGGCTTGGTAACTGGTTGCTTCAAGGTTTGATAAGGTCTTAAGGGAATCCTAAGGGTCACTTAGTTTGTCACTGATTCAACTAAGTCCTATCATGATTACCATTTTTTTTAGGTAGTGCTTGAAGAAGGTTACTTATGTTATACTTGTCCAGGAAGTGTTTTGTTTCAAATATTTCACTCAGTGTCCCACCGTGATCACCATTATGTTGGTGTCCCGTGTTTTGATAGTTTGGAAAATCAAAAGACAAGGCAACATTAGAACCAATCTTTAGAGTTATAGGATCTAGTCCTCCTGCTCTCAGAGAGGGATCTCTCAAATTATTTGTTTTGCAAAGGTTTATCTTGTGTGCTTTGAGTATAGGTTTTAGACTAGTTATTAAGTGCAAGGGTTTGTTTGTTAGTTTGGTTGGAAATGATACAGCAGAACCTAAAAGGTCTAGGAAAGATAGATAGAAAGGGGAAATGTTAGCTTCATTGGGCAATGGAGTCAAAATAAGGTCATGAAAAACTTATCACTGGATATGGGATATCAAAGGGAAAATAACTTGGCCGCGGGATCCTTTGGTTTTGGAATGAGATGGACATCAATGATTTGGAAAGAGAAGGATTAATTCTCAAATAAGGGAATTTGAAAGCACAACTTGAACAATAAAGAGAAATTTGATAGACAGGGCTAACCATGAATTCTACAAATCACACTTCAAACAAATAATGATTTCAAAACAACTTTTAAAATGAAATCTAAGATTCGGGGAACACCCTATTTCCTCAAATATTTTATTTCAAATGACTTAGAAAACATAAAAGATTCACTGATAATTACGGTCATAGAAGAGGGAACACCTAAATACAACTATGATCACAACTATAAAGACCTTTAAGCCAACTGTTCAAGCAAGGAAAAGGGGCATGATTGAAACAGACCTCCTTGGCTCACTGTAAAAAAAGATACTTCAAAGGGAGAATTCAATAACAACATTTAAGTGGCAGCAGACAAGCAGGGAGAACCATAAATCATGCTGAAACCAACTATTCAAACTATTAAAGAAATAAACAAGCATGAGGACTAAAGAGAGAGATTAAAGACTCTAAAATACCTCAGCAGAAGAAAACATAAATCAGTGAAGGATAAACAGGTCTAAGGTGCTTCCAAGAGTCATTTCTTAGCCTAAAAATTCCATCCTACTGTAGTAAGAATTTATGGAACAAAATGAAAATAGGGGAAAACATTAAACAGTTCAGAATAATTCACCAACAGCTAAGCTCATGGATCCAATGATAGAGCCTTCTCAAGAACAAGCATGCAACAACATCATCAGGGCTTCCAAGACTTCAATTTCTTCTTCAACTTCAATAGAATATGTATTATTTTAGAGAGTTTCAGTATTACAACTAGTGATCAACCAACCAACCAACAATTTCTCATCTTCTACAGAAGTATTTATAGAAGAATGAGGAGGTGGGATCTAATAAAATATCTCCCAAGATAATTAACACAGTGTTAATGGCTTCTCGGCCTTTGAGGGGCTTAATGGAGAAGTATACAATTGTTCTATATGTATTAACTTTTTTACATTTAAGATTAAGCTCGGTGGGAGCGTTTTTTGACTTTTGAGGCTCTATGTTATGTTATAATAGCTCTGCAGATATTTTAGCATTAAATTATTTTGGTAGATTTGATTGTTCGACTGCATTGAGGCAAATATCTGATTTGATCAATAACTTCGGCCTCTGTTTGAATGCTTTGAGGCACAGGTGGCTTTGAAGTAGCTGAGAGGATTTAATTGGCCTCAGGTGTGGTGGTGGAGGCCTTTTTGTCTGATAAAACACTCATGATTTTCTTTAACTGTGTTTTAATTTGGAGGATTAGGCTTTTGATAATCAATCTTAGTCGTAATCCCCATAGATCTATCTTCAATCTTCTATCTTGCCGTGTTTTAATCTTTGACACTAATACTTTTTTGATTCATTTTAACTATGTGTCTTGTTGATGTGCAGGGCCGCACTAGGCTCGTGAGGCATCAATGCACAATAAGGGGAAGAAACTGGTATTATAGGGATGTAACATGCCCATCTCCTTCAAAAAAGTGTTGTCTTCAACGCTTGAGTAGTTCCGAATGCTTCTGTATAAAAATTTCATCCTCCCATGTGGAGTCTTCAATGGGTAAGTTCTTCCACTTAATGAGATACTATGAAATTAATCGATTATGTACTTGTCGAGTTCTTGTTTTTGTGACTGCTTCGAGCTCAAGTATGATTTTTCCTTCTTCTTCAAGTTCTGGAAACATTGTTTGAATTGGGATCTTGTCACCAATAACCTTCTTTAATCATGAAATATGGAAAATTGGATGTCCTTGGGAAGATGCAGGTAGTTCCAATTTGTATGCTATAGTACCAATATTTTGCAACACCTTGTAAGGACCATAGTACTTGGGTGATAGTTTATTATCCTTGTTAGCTTCTTTGAGGGACATCTTTTTGTATGGTTGTAGCTTAAAAATACTCAATCACCTACATAAAAACTTATTTCATTGTAATGTTGATATGCACGTTGTTTCATTTGATTATGTGCTAGAGTGAGGTTATCCTTTAAGAGTTGTATAAATTTTTGTTGATGCTCAATGTGATCTTCCACTTCTTGAACCTTATAATTTTCACTTAAATATGATGTGATCGATGGTGGCTAATATCCATAAATTTCCATAAATGGAGTAATTTTTGCTGCATTATGGAAGGAAGTGTTATACCACCATTCAGCTAGAGGTAAACACTTGACCCATTATTTTTGTTTGTCAGATACAAAGCAACAAATATATCCTTCCAAAAATTTGTTCATTGTCTCAGTTTTCCCATTAGATTGAGGATGACAAGATGATCTATGAGCTAATTGAGTACCAAGAAAATAAAATAATTTTGTCCAAAAATTTACAGGGTTATCTTGATTTCCATGTATCTTTTGAATTATTTCCATAAATGCAATAGCAACTGTATTGGCTTTAAAAGGATGATATAATGCACAAAAGTGTGCATAATTGGTAAGGTTATCAACTACCACCATTATGAGACTCTTTCCTTTAGACTTGGGTAAACCATTGATAAAATCCATTGAGGCCTCCTCCCAACGTTGGCTTGGAATGGCTAAAGGTTGTAATAGACACTGGGTCTTATTTGTCTCAACGTTATTTTGTTGGAAAACCAAACATTGTGCCACAAAATTCTAAATATCATATTTAAGGCCATCCCAAAAAAATTCCTTCTTGACCTCATGGTAATTTTTTAAAAATACTGAGTGTTGTCCTAAGGGGGAGGTGTGAAATTCCAATAGAATATTTTTCTTGAGTTGGGATATTCTTCTTCTTTTTTAATAACCAATGGTTATTTTTTACTTTGTTGAATTTAAGATTTATTTGGAAAATTAATCACCCCACAAATTCGCTTGCTCTCAGGAGCTAGTTTTCACACCCTTGTGTCCTTCAAATTGTGGAACCCTTAAACTTGGCCAACTGTCCACTTTAACCACAAATTTGACCATCTCTATCTCCTTCATATGATCTCGTATTGGAGTATCATTCACACCATTGGAATCATGGAGACGAGCACTTTGATATGGTCCTAGTTCGAGAGAAATATGATGACTTTGAATTTTGAGATATTACAAGCCCTATTTAACCTCTGAGTGTGTCTGGAGCCACATGGATCATTGTGTTTCCAACAATTCCAAAGAAGGATATTGTTGAGAAAAGTGTTTTCATTGATTTCAAGTGAACAAATGGTTACAATTTTGAGCTATATATAATGCTATTGATATCACATAAATAAATATATAAATAGAATTATTAATAAATACCACAGATGCATCTAAACTCTACATCTACCAAGTGCCTAGATCACATTATCACATTAATATACACATGCAATTAATCAATTTATTAATATATTGTTGACCCAGATAACAACTACAATAACAAAAACATGAAAAGTGATTAAAAAAATGGAAACTTTGTTAACTATTAAAAATTTCAAAATATCTAAAACATTTTAGGCGACTCTAAGTGAAATAAACATGACTACTTAATTTGAAAAACTTTAGATAACTTTCATATCTATAAAATGTCAATGTAATGTGAATTAACTTGCTATATGTTTATATTTTTTTTGGAATTGAATATTAATGTAGACTTTAATATGAATCATATTAATTCCAAGTATATACGACTACCTGTTGTTTTACAGAGGGCCCAAAAAAAAATATTGAGATTGGCTTTAGCTATAAACTTGAATTTGATACATACAAATAAAATCCAATGATAATTTATTGTTAGAAAAATTGTTATATTCAATAATTTTATTATAGATTGTAACTTCTAGTATGTAATGAAATAACGAAGAAAAAATTATACATGGAAATGTCATAGTTTAAATAAGCAAAGGATTTATACATTACACTATTTAGTTATAGTAAGGGCATTCAATGGTGTTGAACACATTTCTCCTTTGAAATTGTGAACATGCGTAGTTTCTAGAATGGATGGAAGTTTTATTTACAAATTTTGGGGATAAAATGTATCTAAGATTATTATTGTGTGAACACCTTCTATAAATACAACATCAAACCAAAAATAATATGAGAGGAATTTGAAGTAGATGCAATGAGTGAAAATATTCAAGCTAGAAACACAAAAGATAGATCCTAATGGAAATATGAATCAAACAACTCATCCTAAGATCAGAAACTATAAAAGTCTAGGAATAGAGTTATAAATATATGAATAAGACAATGAAAGGATAGTGAAAGCTTGAGATGAACAAAACTAGTTGAATGTAGTTGAATTTTTTTGGGTCAACTAAAATCCCTTCTCCTAAAATGATGTGCCCAATATAATGAATTTTCCTTTGAAAGAAGGAACATTTTGACAATTTTCCATACATGTGATTTTCCCCTTTTCCCTTAAGCAGGTCAATACAAATCTTAGGTGCTCTTCATGCTCTTTTTCATTCTTGGAATACACAAGGAAGCTTGAGATGAACAAAACATATTTTCCAAAAAAGTTTAATTAAAAAATTATTATTTGAAATGAGTTATGGTTTTTTTGGCATGTGACATTGAGAACCCGTGGTATTATTTCATGTTAATATAACAAAGCCTATTTATAGTCTAATAATTTCCATGATAAACTGGGGTGAACCTCCATGGTTATGAATTTCTTACATGTGTTTTTATAATATATATATTTAACATATATATTGATTTTTTCTATCAACAACAATAATAATATATATAAAGTTATAATTTAGTTTATTTGTGTGATTTTTTAAATTGTAGCAACTAGAGATGTATGATGAAATAAGTATTTTGATGCTTATTATATTTATATGTTCATTTGTGAATCATTTATCACATTTGGCATTTAATCTTTAAGAATATTAATTAAATCGATTAGAACATTTAATCTAATAAAAGATATAGTCTAACAATTTCACAAATTATTTTTTAATTTAATAAAAGATATAGTTTAACAATTTCACAAATTCCTTTTTAATTGAAGCATAAAAGATATAGTTTAACAATTTCAAAAATTCCTCTTTAATAGAAGCATAGGGTAGAGATTGTAAATTATGGTCTATTTATGTAGTGGGAAAATGACTTAGCCATTAAGCTCAAAGGCTTATTATACAATCTAGTATGAGGGGATGTGGTGGGAAAATGACTTAGTCATTAGGCCAAGAGACTTATTCTACAATCTAGTATGAGGAGATGTGTAAGTGTGTCTATTGTGTCCCTTATAATAATAAAAATACAAATATGTTATAAAGTAATTAAAGGTAAAAAATGTGTGTGAATAAAATGTTTAAACCTTAGCATTTAAATAGATTATTTGAAGATCTTTGTTAGGCAATTTACGTTGATGTCAACTTCAGATATATATATATATATTAAAATAAAGTATTTTAATAGTGGATATAAAAAAATATTCAATGTGGGTTATCAATAAAACATTTTAATACAAATTAATATTGACATGTTACTTAAATTATATTAATAAAAAAATATTTTAATTTGCCCTCATAAAATGTCTTGATGCACAATATCAATTATGTATATAGCATATATCATTTTTAAAAATTTATGTATATATAGTGAAAAAAATAAGTTTTTTATGGTTAAAACATTTATTTGGTCATATATATACTTTATATAGCATTCAAATATACAATTTTAAAAAATTACACATTGTATTTTATATTGTTTGCTAATGAAGAAAAGATTGATCTCTCTCAACTCATATTAGATCCATATTTAAGATAGATCTATGCTAATTTTACTTAATTTATACATACAGATGAAGAAATAAAGTATTGTTGTTCCTACTCTAAAAAACTCATATTAAATCCATATTTAAGATAGATCTATGTTCATTTTACTTAATTTATACATATAGATAGAGAAATATAAACTATTGTTGTTCCTACTGTTAGGTCCCAGTAATTTTTTAGATTGGTAAGACCAAATAAACAAGGGTAACATCAGACCAACTTTGGAGTCCTAGGACCTAGCGTTCCTGGACTTAGAGAGGGCTCTCTCTATAATTGTATAAAAGATATAACTTGATTGATTTAGGATGCTAATTTTAGGCTAGTTACAATGATAGGGTTGTTTGTTTTGTTTTGCTTGGTTTCTTGTTAAGAAGAAAATATAGAGTAAGAGAAATTTAAACCATTGGGCTATGGGGTCTGTAAAATTTCTGCAGAGTACAACAAAAAATCAAGGGTGTTCCATAGGGCAAGTTAACAAAGCCAAATGGATCTTAATAACTTATGTGGGTATGAAATGAACATTAAGTTGTGATTTTAGTAGGTTTAAAGGGAAATTAAGAATCCTTTAAAATATACTAGAACAAGAAGAGTCTTTAAGATCACTATGCTTAAGAAAGAACCAAAGGACAAGGCACACCATAAACTTCTTTGACCTAGCTTTATCAAGTAAACTTTGAGACAAAAATCCAACAAACCCTAGAGAGCAGGGAACTCCTAAATTCTCTAACTATTCACTTTTAGACAAAGAAAACATTTAAGATAACATTTCAGTAATGATTAAAGAGCAGGGAACTCCTAAATTCTTCAATCAAACTCCAAGGACCTTTAAAATGAATTTTCAAGATAGACCAAAGAACAGGGCAAACCATAAACTTCTTTAGCCTAAACCCTAGTAAGAAAATTTCAAAGAAAGCCTTAAGAAAAACATTTCGAGTAGAACCAAAAGATAGGGAAAACCATAAACTTCTTTAGCCAAACTCTAGTAAGTTAATCTCAAGGAAAAAAACTAGGTAGAAATGGACAGCAGGGAACTCCTAAGTTCTCCAATCAAACCCAGTAGAGGGAAACATTTGAACAACAGAAGGCAGACAGAATTAAGTTGCCTCTACACAACATATCTTAATCTAAATTTTCTTCTATGTTATAAGAGAAATTGATGCACAAAGTGGAAAACAAAAGGAAACAATAATAATATTGTAATAACATCACCGTCTAACAAAGTTCATGAATCCTGTGAATGTGCTTATTCCATTAACATTCAGTCCAAAACAGTTACAAAGCTTCAAAGCCAACTTCTTCACAACTCAAAGTCTATGAGGTATTCAACTCAACGACCAACCAACAAAAATATGAAGCATCCATGCAGTATTTATCTGCAAAATGTGGAGGTGATCCTTAGCTAGGGTTTCAAATGTCATTTATTACAAAGTTAATTAATGCATTTTGACCTTTGAGACCATGCAAGGCCCAAGGAAAAATATCTAAAACTCATTCATTGTGATAATAACTCCTAACATAACTTCTGATCTAACTTTGGAAAAATATTGAATTTAAGGCTTCTAAATATCTTTTGAAATAACTCCTGGTAAGGGCATAGCTTCAAGGTACAGGGGTGCAGTGCCAAGGCAGAAGAATTGGCCTGTCTTGCAGCCAACTTTTGGAGGCCTTTTCGATGTCCAAATGAGCTCCAAGAGGGCTCATTGGAAAGGTCTCTGAGTCTAATTTCTAAAATTTATTTCACTTTCCAAAATGGTGCCCATATTCCCTATCAAAAATCAATTATCCAAACATTTGTAAACGTGCAGTGCCAATGCTAAAAAGAGGGCAGAAAGGTGATTTTTTGGTAGTTTTTGGCCCTTTTGAGGGACTGGTTTTGCTCCAATTCCTCTGAAACTTTCTGAGGTGATGTAATTTCCATTAGGAACATGAATATTTTGACCTTTTTTCATTTGGATGGCCCAAAAAAGAGCACAGTCCCAATGGCGCTGTGTGTTTGGCCAATTTTCTGCAAGTCAAACTGTCAAAATTTAAAAATGTGCACAAAAGTGTCAAAATTGGAATTTATATTGTTGATCAAGGTTTAAAGGCTTGGAGGGACACATCAGTAAGGATATTGAGCTTCTCTTTCTCCTTTGCCTCGGTCAAAGCTCGAATCTTTGCATGGGCTCGTTTAAGCTTAGCCCTTGCAATCCTATTTCTCATGGCATAATGTCTTGCCATCTTCCTTTGAAAATCAGTGTCTCTCTTTGCCTTCTCAAGTAAGGCCCCTAGATGAAATTTTTCCCTCTCAAGCCAAGACTCTCTATCCTTGCTAATTTCTATGGCAAGCAGCTCACTTGGCGTGAGCTGCTCTGCCAATTCTGCCTCTTTTTTCCTTTCCCGGGCTAAAGCCCTCTTCATCCCAATGGTATTTTTCCTCTATCTAGGAAGTTGATCTTCCTCACCATCACTGTCCTCATATCTACCCAAGGTCTCATCCAGAAAATCCTTGGACTTTATGGTCTCTCTCTGAGCTCTGATTTCCCTAACCTCACTGATGGTCTTCTTTGTCTCTAACTGCTGATTCTCTAACTCAAAATAGTTAATCACATTCCTTGTCGTACCAAGATTAGCTTGAAGCTCAGTAATCTTGGCATCCTTGATGTTGATCAACATATTGGTGATTCTGACCTCATCCTCATCATCAATGTCAATCAACTGAAACTCTTGCTCAATTTCATGTTTATCCTCCTCTTCAACAATGACATGCTCTGTAACCTTTTACTTTCCCTTATCAACCTATTTTTCTGATGAACAAGACATGTCCCCTTTCACATAAAGTGAAGAAAACACATGTCTGTGGTCTCTCTAATAGGTCAAAGTAAATGGCAAAATATCATTCATTTTAGTGCCAGCTGTCGCAATATCTCTTTCATTGTCTGAGGCTCTAGTATCATGATGTGATGGTGAAGGGTTGTGGAAAGGTGATGCGGAAGGATCATCATGGTGTGAATGAATGTGAGTGGGTGGAGATGTATGAATAGTAGGAAGTGGTGGAGGAATGGATTTGGGAGGATGGGATGATGAAGGAACATCTAGCTTATGATGAATAGGTGCAGTAGTGAAAACCTCATTAGCAATGAATGCATCCCATGGAATGTTTTTCTGTTGTAGATGATGCATGACCACCATCTTGATAAGTGAATGATGAAATAGGCTTTGCATTTTCTGATTATAATCACTCTTTTGCACAATGTAGGCCATTTTATCAATGCTATGCAAAAGACAATATGGTATGTGTAGCATTATAACTCTAGTGAAATGCATAAGAAGATGGATATGATGTTAGTAGAGGTAGGAAAACCTTCCCTCACAAGTGAAATACTTCATTACTATCCTCATCATGGGTGCATATCTATCAAGAAGATGAGAAAAAGGGAAGATGGATTTGGTGTGATCTTTATACCTAGGTTTAAGGTATGGTTCAAAATAACTCATGTCCAGGTTTGCTTGTTTGAACCACTTCTCTCCCACACTAGGTATCCCTAGTTTGCTTGCTTGTAGCAGCTGCAATGGCATTAGTGGACATCTCAAATGTAACCCTGACAATATTTACCTGCTTTTCATGTAGATTGATGATGAATAGTGTTGTTAACTCTGAGCAATTTTGGACTTTCTGCACTCTCTCACAAAATTCAAAATAACCCACATGCATAAAGCAAGAAACAGTGAGGGGAGAGGCCATGAGTTCTCTTGTATTGATGGGTTCAAACCTATTTATCTTCCCTCCCTTATGATCATGTCTCCTTGGCATTTGTGCCTCACCAACCATGCCACTATCTTCTTCCTCTAACCTCTTTAAACTTTGTTTTGTGAAACCCTAGAGTGTAAGTGGAAATGAGATGAGGGGAAAGGAATGAAATGGTAGCTTTGCAAAATGAAGGGATTGAGTGAAAGGGAATGGGTGTTGTGACAAACTAGATGAATGAAAACCCTCAAGCAATAAAATTACCCTTGTTTATGACTGATTTTCTTTAAGGAGGATTAAATAGGGATAAAACAGTGATTTCAAGCTAAAACTTAGGGTTTCCTTTAGGGTTTCATTTATATTCATTAAATGATGACCAAAATGGCTTAAAAATGGACTATGGTATGCACTTACCACTTAACAGTGCTTTGGAGGACTTTGGAAAATATTTGAAAGCGATTTTATGTGATTTGAGTGGCCCCAACCCTTGGAAAACTTCTTTGTCTAGGTGTGCAGTGCCAATGGTTGAAGGCACAGTGCCAACCCAAGCGTGCAGCACTAATATCTGAGTGTGCAGCACCAAGAAAATTTAGCCCAGGGTCCTTTTGGCAAGGGCACAACGTTTCGGCAAGGGCGCATCGCCAGTCTATAGGCGCACAACGCCTCCACAAAATGCGTTAAGAATTTCTGGCAAGGGTGCTGCACCTCCACAAAACACGTTAAGAATTTCTGGCAAGGGCACTGCACCTCCACAAAACACGTTAAGAATTTCTAGCAAGGGCGCAACGCCAAGGAATCTAACCCAAATTCACTCAGATTACCCACAAACTCTTCCTTGCTGAATGCTCTTGATCTTTTGAAAGGTAAAAATGATTCTCTTGAAGTGTGAAATGGGCTTTTATAGGCTTGTGAATTTAATTTAACTTTTGAAAACCCACTTTCTAATGTTTGAAGTCTTTTCCTTTGTTAGTGATTCTCTTTGACACTTTTTTCTTTGTAGGTTTCTGAAGTCATTGCATTGGCTTTTCTTTTGCTTATTTAGGCTTAACATGTTCATTTTGACATATAGTAGCATCTTCAAAATATTCTGTAGTTTCCACCATAAAATCCAACTCATATTTTTCTACCCTCTCTAGCCACCTTTTTCAAATCTCTAAGTGTCTGCATTTCTTTACAACAATCATCAGTGTTGTCTTCTAATTTCTCTATAGCCCTTTCAAGTTCATTCATTTATGTCCAGTTCACCTCACCTTTTTCCATATTCCATCAATATTTTCTGATATAATTTCTTCATGTTTGGCTTTTTGTGCTTCCTCCATGTCATTTTCCTGCAAGTAATCATTGCTTTGGCACTTCAAATGGACTAACAAGTTTATAAACCCTAGTCATCTACAAGACCAAGTTTTTCCTCTTACCCTTGTTGTAAATTGTTTTCATTTAGGAGTAGACAGTCTACATCATCAGTACTTTCTGCTGATAAATATTTCAACACCCCTGTAGAAGTGCTAAACTTTATCCCATTTTTCTTACTTGCAGGTTATGAACTGAGAAGATAATCCTCCTTGGAAATTATAGGTCCTTCTTGAATAACCATGTCCTGACATTCTATTACATCTTAGCCAAATTCTAACAAAGAAAAAGCAGGGCCTGAAACATCCAAGGATTTTGGGGAGCTAGAAGAATGCTTATCATAATCAATCCTTCACATATGTGTGCTAACCTCATCGGAATGAAAGGGTGACCTTGAAAAAATTCAAAACCCTAATTACCTAATAGGAGTTCTTTTTTACCTGATTTTGAATAAGATTTGAATTAGATATTTTCAAGTGGAAACATAGAATTGTTATCGGTTATTATGCCCAAAGGGACATGTGAATGAGTTAGCAACAAGAAATATTAGAGGGAGGATGGATTTTATTAACAGGGGAGAATGGGGAAATGAGGTTTTCGGTAAGGAAAAAGGATGAAAATTAAGGGTATAAGCCCATAATGAGTCTTTTAATAGCAACATGGTGACCTTGAGATGGAAAAATGATAGATAGGGAAAAGGTTTTATGAAGATAATGAAGGCAATGAGATTTCTGAAACTCAAGATATTCAAGGAATATTGTTTTTAGAAAGCTAGAACCATTCTATAGTCATCCCAAGATAGTGAAAAATATTGATGACTAACACCTACCAAAACAAATCCAAATAAAATTGTGGAACAAGATATATTATCACCTAACCAGTCTTCCTATATTAAAATGTTTGCTAGCTTTGTGTTACAAATATTTCATGGCTTTGGCTTTATTTTTTGGCTTTGTGTTACCTATATAATTACCAGCATTATATAGGTAATGATGAACCCATATAGACAGTTAAAATGTCATGGTGACAAAATAACGTGTAACATATTGCCCCCTAAAGTGCGAAGTCTGAGGTAATTCCGAAGAGTGAAGTGCTTTATCATTCCGAGGATTGGCTTGGTTCAGGTAGCAGAAATCAATACCTTGGTTGGGAATTGTAAAAACATTCAATGCAAACATATATATATATATATATATATATATATATATATATATATATATATATATATATATATATATATATCATCGCTGAGGTAGGCATTCCCATACTTAAATCAAAACTAACCAAAATGTTCTAATATAGAAACGATTCTAATATTACATCAATAGTAGACACAACATGGACGTAGCCATCTGTAATAAGTAGTCTACTGCAAAATGAATAATAAAACTCCTTGCAGCCTAGATGGTGGAAACTAGATCCAAGGTCTTGATTTCTGCTACCTGAACTAGTACGATTCTATCCATGCGATTAATTGTGTCGAAGTCGAACATGGTAGAAACCACTTGATTACCAGTCAATTATGTGAAATGTTAACAAGTGTGAGAGAAACCAACAATAATGGAAATAGCTCTCAAAGTACTCATTACAATCCATGAAGTGTGAATAAATTATTTGAAGTCGAACACTTCACAGAATCGTTCGATCAAAGGTCAATGATGCAACCTGTCGTCGAAGGCAAGAAACTTTCCATTAGAGCATGCAGATCCCAAGGTACTAATAGGATTCTAGATCAAATTTTTAGATAATGATTCGTTGTCGATAGAAATTGATCTGTCATAGGAAAGCCCATGACACAAATCCATTAGATCAAGTTTTGAAGAAATATTTTGCAAGGACTGACTTAAGGATGGTCAACGTGAATGGAGAAAAATGTTTGCAATGAATGGCTTATTTGAATTGTCTCTTGAACACATAATGAAACTGTAGATGGTTTCGTAACAATTAACCTATGCTAATACCCAGAAACTGACTGAAGACTTTCAATGTGGTTTGATTAACTATTGGCCAAAGGATTTTCCCAACCCAGGTATGAGTGTGACAAAAAGTGTCGTGTTCAGGAGTGGATTATTGCTTAAGACAAAGTGTAGCAACTGGATTCATTTTCTCTCTTTTTCCCCCACCATTTTTGGCAAGTACCTCTTTATTTTTGACAAGCTTGAGGAGGATAACATTTTCTTGTTATATAAGCTCATTCTTCGGATGAGTCCAACTTAGTATAAAATCGAACCCTAAGAAGGAGTGGTTTGTTCATGTTTGTAATCGATAGGTCCTTTGTTAAATATTAATGAGTCCAGTATAGGAGAAACTCGGTGTTTTTCAATTTTAGAGAGTCAGAAGAAAAACTTAAGAAAACTCCGTGGGTGTACTTTTTCGTAAATTTAGTCTCTCAAGCTCGAAAAAGGATAAAATAATACAGGAGAGAACTCTATTGACCATGATTAGTCAACGTATACCTTTTTCGTTAATATTCCATTTTAGTCCAGAAAAGGGATAAACTTATACTGAAAGGACGACTGTTCATTTCCTTTAACGAGTTCGAATAGTCAAGTACTCGGCAATATTTTCATGTTTAGAGAGTTTGAAAAGGGCTTAAAAGAGAACTCCAAGATTTCGCTTTTTCGTAATTTTCAAGAGCCTGAAAAAGTGATAAAAGTATACTCATAATTTTTCGTTTTTTCGTAAGTTTTAACGAGTTCGAAAAAGGGATAAAAATGTACTCATATGGTCGACTTTCAATTTAATTTACGAGCAGGAAAAGACAGAAAGAACTCGATATTTTCATGTGCATTTTATTAGCATGAAAAGAATAGAAAAATAAGCTCGGGATTTTCATGAGTTTAACGAGTCTTGAAAATAATAACTGAAATGGACTTAAGATAGGTTTCTTTTTTATACAAGCTTGAAACATAGGAAAATTATGCTTGAAAATGGTTTGTTTCATTTTTACACAAGCTTGAAACAAAGGAAAAATCATGCTTGAAAGTGGTTTCATTTTTACACAAGCTTGAAACGTAGGAAAACTGTGCTTGAGAATGGGTTTGCTTCATTTTTACACAATCTTGAAACAAAGGAAAAATCATGCTTGATATAAGTTTGAATGCCCCCCAAGCGTAAATTTCTAGAGCACATGCCCCCCAAGCTTCATTGCATTTAACTAAGTCGACTACTAGTTACTAATAGCTGGATGGAATGAAGGTGCATTTATGAGATCAGATGAACAACTCGACTTTGACTAGGAGAGGATTTGTTTCATTTTTTAATGAGCTTGACATAGGAAAATAACTATGCTCATTTTTAACGAGGTTGACACAGTAACAGGAACATTCCTCAAAAGGTCCTGTTTCATTTTTTAACGAGGTGGACACAGTAAAAGGAACTATCCTCATAGACATGTTTCATTTTTTAACTAGGTTGACACAGTAAAAGGAACTTTCTTCTTGGTATTTTCTTCATTTTTTAACGAGGTTGACACAGGAGAAGAACCATCCTCATGGAATCTATCAATATACTCTCTACAATATACCTACATAACCTACTGATTCATTTTTTAATGAGGTTGACACAGGAAAAGAACTGTCCTCATGCATATGTTTCATTTTTTAACAAGGTTGACATAGCAAAAGAACTGTCCTCATCTAAAACATGTTTCATTTTTTAATGAGGTTGACACAGGAAAAGAAATGTCCTCATGGGTTTGTTTCATTTTTTAACGATGTTGACACAGTAAAATAATTTTCCTCATCTAATACATGTTTCATTTTTTAACGAGGTTGACACAGTAAAAAGAACTTTCCTCTTTAATCACTAATTCATTTTTTAACGAGGTTGACACAGTAAAAGGAACTCTCCTCTTTAACCACTAACTCATTTTTTAACAAGGTTGACACAGTAAAAGGAAATTTCCTCTTAAGTGACCTTTTCATGGCTTCCAACTGGAAGAAAGATATGTCATGGGACACTCCTTCATCATGGCTTCCAAAAGGTCTTCATCAGATGGAAGAAAAATTCTCTGAAAGGAACACATTTCAAGGGACTCAAAAGGTATAAGAACATCACGTTCAAATAATCTAATAGAGTTTTCCATGTCAATTACTAGATCTAAGTCAAAGGAAGTTGATCAAACACTGAGAGGCTCGCTTGCATCGGTAACTGAAAACATGGGACTGGTTTCCACAAAATTAACCCATGGCGGGGTAGATACCACTTCTGTATAAGGAAAATTTAGGGGTGTCAGATTATTGGTAGTCGATTCAAGACTAGCGAATGAAATTTGGTTAACAGTCACAATGTTTCCATTGTGAGGGAAAGACATCATGCAAAAGAGTGTCAATACGACCAATTTCATTGCATAGACATAGTCTTGCCCAAGGAGTAAATTGAAATCCAAGGGGCCTCGAACTACCATAAGATCAATACAAACAGTTTTACCTTCCAAGGTAATAGGAAACTTAGGAAGGATCCCTAAAGGTTCACTAATGGTTCTATTAAAAGCTGAAAAATTCTTCGTAATAGGCACAAACTGAGGGGAACCCAAAGCTTGCCAAGAAGTTGAGGATAAAATACTAATAGAAGCACCTTCATCTACATTTGTGTGATCCACATTCTTACCAAAAAAATTCACAATGATTTGGAAAGGGATGGAGGAAGGAAGACGAGGTTCTGTCAATCTATTCCAATCAAAGGAAAAGACCTCAATACTTGGAGGGGGTGTTGTAGAAATAGGTTAAATGCCCCCTGGCGTAGAAGAATCTGATGTAACAAGAAGAACCTGAGCGGTATGAAGTTCACTCTCTACAGGGAGAGTGGGATCGACCGAATGTGAAATCGAGTCGAACACTTGATCAACTAATGGATCATCAACCTGAGTGATATGAGCTTCACTTTTCAATGGAAGAGTGGGATTGACTGTATTTGGAATTAGATCAATCATTTCATCATTTGATGGTAGGTTGGGAGAAATTTTGCGGTAACTAGTTGGAAGTTGTTGCTGTGGAACAGTAAGGTTTTCCAACAATTTTTAGGCTTCATCCATGTGAGGGAAAATGTGACTTTGATGACTCCCTTTGCATAACCTACAAGGAAACCTAACTTTACCCTTTTTCATAGGAACCTAACAATCACTGGTTGATGGATCAACAGTAAGTTGATGAGAATTTTCAGACCATAGTTCCAAGACCTTTGAAATACCAGGACAATTGATAAGGAAGTGGTCACCCTTACAAATATTGCAAGGGAATATGGGTTTACGATGCATGTTGTAGGTTTCTTCAACACTACTAACACTTATAGCCATGGTTTTTTGGTTGACTTCTTTCTTATCTTGCTTCTTCTTCTTCTTCCCTTTCTTCTTCTTCTTAGTCACCTGGTTACTAGCGTCAAGGATTTTACCAAGCGAAGAGGAAGAAAGAGAGGAAGAAATATTGGGCGAAGAAGGTAAAGGATCAACAGAAGGTTGGTGATGTTGAGATGGTGAACTCTATTGAAGTGAAGCATTCGGTTGAGGTGGAACAATTTGAGTATTCAGGGCCAACAAAGTTGAAAATAACCATACCGGTAAACCTATTGTAAATCCAGGTAATGAAAATGTAGCCATATAAGGAGGACCAAAATTTCCAAAGCAAGGAAAAGTACTAGGATTCTCATTAAGAGGGGTTCCTTGGTTGGTAAATTCCGGAACAGTTTCCATTAGATTCAACTTCAGTGAATTTTATTAACAATTCAAAAATAAAATTAACAATTCGAAATTCACACCTAAACAATTAAAATTCACAATTCACACCTAAGGTCTCTAAAAAGTAAAAACAAACAAATGAACACGCACTATCAAATCTAGGAGTCAAACCACACACAAATAGTAGATTCCCACACTAAAAACACTAGTTGGTGATGAAATCCAACATCGTAGAATTTTAGTGCATAAATTGAGGTTGGAACCGTTACCCTGACAACCTGCTTAATGAAACAGACTGGTGCAAGTTTCTCCACTAAACCATCTCGAGTGAAGAGAACCCTCCAGAGAGTCCAAGTGAGTCTATTCGACGTCTGCTCCAGTTACAGTGGGACCTTCCCTCCACCATCACCTTGGGAAAGAATCCTAAATTTTATGGCCACTAAGGTCACCAACGGGAACACATATACCTGAGGGAATAGTCTACAATCCGATATACATGCAAGGGAAAAGTAACAAGCTCAATCCCCTTGAAGGTTCCTTGGCATAATCCAAGGTTTACCGACAAGTGACCCTAGGCTCCTCAACAATGGTCTATCTGAGGTTTACCATTTTTAATACATGCACATCTGTTATCTTTCCCAATGAGATAGGTATGATTATCTCAATGGTTCAGATATGATCTTGTGCTTGACTCATTTAAGAAGAGCTTCCCAGAGTATATATGCTACAATTGGATTTTCCTACCGCAAGATCGACTATTTGTTTTTTTTATTTTCTTGGAAAGTTAACTAAAACCTATTCCAAGACACTAGCCTAAGCTAGATTGGTGGAAAGAGCCCTAAAAATGTAAAAATTTCTAGATGAATTTTATTAAGCGTTGTGTTATTTAGGTTGTTATTAATCAAAGGGTAAATGGATATGAAACCAATGGTGTTATGACATGAACCAAAACTGAATGCAATCGAATATGATAATGTAATATTTTCAATTTGATGAATCCTAATTAAAGTAAGGAGAGAGTTTCCATTCACTTCCAAAAATGAAAAAATTGATAAATAAGATAAAATATAACAAATTCTCTAATGCACTAATTTCATCAAGAAAAACTAATTCTAATCAATTCCATTTTTTATTTTTGTGTTTTTAAAACAAGCATAAAAACATGTAAATTCAAATCAAAGAAACTGATCTAAATCTACGTTGATTTTTCAGAATGTAAACTATGCAGTTGTAATCTATGCACAATTCACTTGAAAAGTACGCAAATGTAATCTATGCACATTTTTCATTCATATTCTGAAAATGAGAATTCTAATTATGCAAATGTAATCTATGCAAGAGAATTCTCAAACACAAGATGATTCTAATGTAATCTAAAGAACCAATCAACTGTAAGTAAAGAAAATTGGGTGAGAGTTCCAAAGCTCAAAAAATAAAAACACTCAGAGGTGATTAACACTCAAACACAATTTACCCCCCCCCCCAAGCGAATGAGGGGGAATTGTTTTTGAAAAAACAAAAGCAAAAATATGAAAAATTGTTAAGATACTGAGACAAACCTCGAAGAAATGACCAAAGGAAATCAAAATAAGTATTTCTTCAAAAATAAACTCAAAGCACCCAATTAACTTAACAGAGACTGATGAGATTGTAAAAGTTGCTGAAATAAATTGAAAGACAAGGCTTTTGACAGTCAAAACAAGTTTGGGAAAATACTTAGAATTATGTAATCTAGTTCCAGAAAAGAGAATCTTAAAATTTTCAAAAATTTTCTTAAGTCCGCAGGTTTCAGTATAAAAAAGTGTAGTGCCACATTGTTTACATAGAGAAATTTTAGAGGTTACCACACTATTTTCAAAGAAAAAGTGCGGAGACCAGAAAACATAAAGAAAAATAAAAAATTATAGTCTACGTTTCAAGGATTCTAAAAGCTAACTTACCCAACCCAGTGTAGACTAATCAAAACTAGAAAAATTCTTTCAAAATTCAAAATCAAAAATAGAAAGAAAACTAAGTTCAAGATGTCCCCAGTGGAGTCGCCATTTTGTTATGCGGATAAATCTTTCTTACGGATAATAAGGAACTCCCTAGTATCACAAGGATAGCTAGAAACAAACAGGAAAAATGTAAACTACTTTCTATAGATTATGTATGATTTAGAATTTTCTATGATGAAGAAAGGACCTACCTGTGATCCAATTCTAGTTGTATTCTTCCTTCTCGTCGCTCCAAAGAAGTCACCTCTTAAGACCTGCAATCAAAGACATGGAAGAGAATCAAAAGCACCTGCACAATATACTAATTCATAAATCATAAATCTATCTTAATGATCAAGGAATTTAAGAAATAAGTCATTCAAGTAAACACATAAACAACTTATTGAGAAAACAGGATCCATTTGTATTTGTAGGTTTTAACCCTGAACATAAATTATCTACACACGAATCTTATAACAGAAAATAAACAATAGCAAGATCATAAAACATAACACAGATAAACACAGAGATTCTCCCCTGGATCCCAAATCAGGACGACCAGCTTGATTTTTCATTATATTCCTTTTAGTGTTACTACACATATATATACATGCCGAAGCATACATAAAACCCAATCCATTAACCCTGGATTAGAACATAACCGTAGTTCCCTTGACTAGATCTACAAAATACCAGGGGTCGAAAACCATCGTATCCCAAAACCATGTGCAAACTCATGCACAAAACATGAGTGGGTCTGCATATGAGTGGGACTACATACCAAAAAAAAATTTGTTGGGGCACTGCCCCAAACCCTGACAGGGGGGGCTGCGCCCGACACAATGTACAGCGTGTGGGGCTAGTCGTGGAAAGAATATAACACATACCCAACATTCTCCCACTTGTTGTTTTCTTTCCACAAGGGGCCACAGGAGAGCTTAGTCATTGGGCCAATTCTTTAACACCCATTGTTTCTCTACACGAAGAGAACTTCCGAGTGCTCAAAGACTTCGTCAATGCATCTGCAACATTCTTCAAAGTGTCCACCTTTACCAGCAACACCCTTTTAGCCTCAACCATATCTCTAACAAAGTGATATTAAACATCAATGTGCTTTGTCTTTGAATTATAAGCAGGGTTCTTAGCCAAGAAAATTTCACTTTGGCTATCATAGTCTATCCTTATAGCTTGCTTTACCAACCCCATAATTGAACAAAATCTTTGCAACCAAACTGCTTCCTTGCTTGCATGAGTGGCTGCTATGTATTCTACCTCTGTAGTTGAAAGCGCCACTACAGACTGTCTTTTACTCATCCAACTGACTGCACCTCCAAATAGGCTAAACACATACCCACTTGTAGATTTTCTTTGGTCCAGATCTCCAACCCAATCTACATCAACAAAACCACGAATGTCCAACATTATTTCTAATCCTGGTCTTCCTTGGTAGCACAAGCCATAATCACTAGTGCCACGTAAATATCTAAAAACCTGCTTCACTGTTGTCCAATGCTCCTTCCCCGGGTTTTCTTGACATAAACTCCTGCTTCCTTACTCCCACTCGCATTGTGCAAATGTCCGGTCTAGTATAGACCATCGCATACATCAAGCTACCCACTACACTTGCATATGAAACATGGGACATATCCTCCTCTTCTCTTTGTCTTGGGACATTGTTCGCCAGATCAACTTTGCACCCCATGAATAGGAACACTTACCCGCTTACTATCCTCGCATATTGAAACCTTTTCTATATAGTCTCGATGATACTTCCTCTCAAGCCATCAGAGCTTCCTTTGTCTCACATCTCTCTTAATTTCCATGCCCAAAATATAGTTTGCAGCACCAATATCCTTCATGTCGAATTTGGAGAACAGTTGGGTCTTCAAATCTTGGATAATTTCTTTGTCATTTCCAATCAACAACATATCATCCACATACAAGACCAAATAAATAACACGGTCACCAATAAATTTAAAATAAACACAGCGATCCTCCTTGCTTCTGGTGAAGCCAAGTCCCCGTATATAGGTATCAAATTTCTGATACCACATCCTTGGTGACTCTTTTAACCCATACAGAGACATCTTCAACCTGCATACCAGTTATTTCTTACCCTTCACCATAAAGCCTTCAGTTTGCTTCATGTAGATCTCCTCTTCTAGATCCCCGTCAAGAAATGTTGTCTTCACATCCATCTGTTCTATCTCAAAATCAAATGCAGTAGCAACAGATAAAAGTAATCTAATAGAAGTAACTTTGGCAACAGGAGAAAAAATATCACCAAAATCAATTCCCGGCACCTGGGAATAACCTTTTTCTACCAACCAAGCTTTGAATTTCTCCACCTTGCCTTCTACATTCATCTTATTTTTAAACACCCATTTGCTCCCGATGGGTTTCCTTCCAGCCGACAACTCCACCAGATCCCATGCCTCATTTTTGTGCAAGGATGCCATTTCATCAACCATGGCCTCCTTCCAGAGTTTTCCATCCTCTGAATCTACTGCCTCCCTGACAGTTCTGGGATCATCATCAGTTATAGTTAAGGCAAAACTTGAACATAAAGAATATGGACTATACCTTTCTGGTTGCCTTCTTTCCCGAACTGATCTTCTCATAGATGGAGTTTGTGGCTCTTCCTCTTCTGAATCTTCTTATGTTGTAGAGTCTAATTCATACTCCTTTAGCTCAAACTCTATCTTTTCAGGTTCCTTTGCTATGAATTCATGTTTAAAAACATCTTTCACCTCTCCAAACACCACATCTCGGTTGTACACAACCTTCCTTGTTTTCGGGTTCCAAAGCTTGTAACCTTTTAAACCATCCTTATACCCAATAAAGATGCACCTTTCAGATTTATTATCCAACTTGGTCCTTTTCTTCTTTGGAACATGTACATATGCATCACATCCAAATACCCTTAGATGTGAAAGAGAGGGTTTCTTACCAGTCCATACCTCATGTGGAGTCTTATCCTCCAACGCTGATGAAGGTGATATGTTAACTAAGTAACATGCAGTCTCCACTGCCTTTGCCCAGAATTCTTGTCCTAACTCGGTACCACTGAGCATGCTTCTTGCCTTTCCCATCAGTGTTCTGTTATAACAGAAAATAAAAAATAGCGAGAGCATAAAACATAACACAGATAAACACAGAGATTTTCCCCTGGATCCCAAATCGAGATGACCAACTTAATTTTTCATTATATTCCTTTTAGTGTTACAACACATATATATACATGCCGAAGCATACATAAACCCCAATCCATTAACCCTGGATTAGAACATGACTGTAGTTCCCTTCACCAGATCTACAAAATACCAGGGGTCGAAAACCATCGTACTCCAAAACCATGTTCAAACTCATGCACAAAACATGGGTGGGTCCGCATACCAAAAAAAATTTTGCTAGGGCGCTGCTCCGGACCTCGACAGGGGGGGCTGCCACCCCCCTGTGACCCCCTGCTGCGCCCGACGCAACGTACAATGCGTGGGGCTAGTCGTGGAAAGAATATAACACATACCCAACAATATTATCTTTAAATAAAATAAGCAATCTTACAACTGTGTTCTCCTTGATGTCGTACAGGTCCTTATGGGGTTCGGAACAAGCATTTTCCTTTGGTCTAACAGGGCCTTCCACTCTTTGAACCAACCTAAATATGAGTGTGTAATCGTTCTCGCATGGATAATGGCTAGCAAAAAGAGTATGTTTCCTCAGCATTTCTCTTCTCTAATGTATATCAAGTATAAAGCAAGTACTTTTTTACATATCAGTAGCTACCCTTGAGATTGAACCATGGCTTCAATTTATAGCAGAAGGGAAGTGGTTTCAGTTCCAAAAAGGAAGGGATAATTCCTCTCATAAAGGGATTAAGCTCCAAATACCAAGGGATAGGCTCCTTTAATGAAGGGATAAAGGTTCATGGATGGAGGGAGTGAAGCTTCGTCTAGATAACGCCTTCTAGAAGCTTCCAGTTGGGATAATATTTGACCAGCTGGGCTTCTAGAACTTACTTTTTCTTCGATTTTACCTTTTACGGGGGTCTACAGTTTTAATACACAAAATGTGTGGTACGTACCACAGTTTTTCTTTACAAAAGGTGCGGTACCACAGGTAATGGCTAGGAAAAATGTGGAACTAGAGTTTTTATGATTTTTATGAGCTTTTCTCCAAATCCAAGACTTCGTTTAGGAACTTTAGGGTTTTTAGACCTCTAAGGGAGCATTATATAGGTAATGATGAACCCATATAGATAGTTAAAATTTCACGGTGACAAAATAATGTGTAACAAATATGCAATCATCTCACACTCTCATGCAAAAATTGGAAAATACATGCGCCAATTTACTGCCTCTTGACAGCCTAACTCCATTGCATAATACCTACTGATAACAATCCCTAAAAGAATGAGATATTATTTGACTTGAATGTGCAATCCTAATGGGCACATCCAATGTGTGTGTGGTTGCATGAGTGCACTCACTAGTGTCACAACTGATAGTCAAAATGTCCCTTTCACCTATCTCTCAACTAGGTATCCACTCGATCTAACATGCATGTAGTTAATAGTAGTAAATATTAAGCTTCATGTGAGACCACTGATTATGAATTAATTAAATAATTAACTAACTAATCTCTCACTAGTTTATGTTCAATTACAACTAGCACAATTGAGTTTAACTCACTTAACTAAGTTAAACTACTTTACAACTCACATAACTACACATCCAACTCTGTTACAACTTCGAATCACTCAATTACAACTAAGTCCACTTACATGTCCCATAAACCAACAACTCAACTAGAAATTCACTTAGCTAACTGATTTCCTAGTGCTCATTGAAGATATATTATTGTTTATTGTCCAACTATTATTAAGGGATAATAATATTCGACATGCATTTGTAAATAAACATGTGATCTATAAATAGAATTTGCACATACATATTAAAATAGAACATCATCTATAAATAGAATTTTCTCACCATCTATAAATATACATCATCTATAAATATGATTTTCTCATGCATTCTAAAAATAGACTTCCACCTAAAAATAGCCTGAGGCTCCATCCTAGTGTAGGTGCTTAATTTTCACTAGGATCTTCTTGTTGAATCTCAACAAAAGGAGGACATATAGATGCATATGTAGCTAACTCAGAAGTAGTAGAAGCACAGGAACCAATGGGAAAAAATGCACTAGAGACGGGAGAAGATTTAATGATGAATAAGGTCTTGTTGAAGCCATACAAGGAGACTTTTGAACTAGCATGGAGGAAAGCCTTGTATAGGGTTGTTTTTGAGGATGGAGGAAAATGTTGCAAAGTGGTGATTGACAGTGCCAGGAGAACTGGAAATCTATTTTCCACAAAAATGGTAGAAAAACTTGGATTGAAAAGGTTGAAGCATACAACACCATATAAAGTGTCATGGTTATAGAAAGGGCACAAATTGTTGATGAGTGAGTAGAGCGAAGTCGAGTTCAAGATTTTTCGATATCAGGATAATATAGTTTGTGACATCATGCCAATGGATGCCTGCCACCTTATTTTTGGATGACCCTCATAGTTTATAGAAAAGTGATGCATGATGGAGAGAGAAAAACATAAAAGTTTGAAAAGGATGGTATCAAGTATACCCTCCTACCATTAAAGGAAGAAATTATAGCTGGGAAAAGCAGCTCAAAATCATTGTTGTTGGGAGGAAATGAATTTATGCAACAAATGGAGAAATAAGAGTTTAATTATGCGGTGGTATGCAAGCCAAAAGAAATACTTCTGTGCACTTAAATTACATATTTACCTATTGAGATTCAAGATATCTTGAATAATTTTAGTGATATCATGGTAGATGACTTTCCAAGTGAGTTGCCACCTAAGAGAAGTATCAGCCATCACATAGGCCTGATCATAGGTGCAAGCCTTGCCAACAAAGTTTCACACCCAAGGAGAATGAAGAGATAAGGAAGTAGATTCAAGGATTATTGGACAAAGGATTAATAAGGGAAATCTCGAGTCTGTGTGTTTTCCCTGTGGTAATTAGTCCAAAAAAACATGGATAATGAAGGATGTGTAGAGATTGCAGAGAAGTCAAAAATATTACAATCAGGTACATATTTCCATTTCCAAATATGGATGAAATGATGGAATATTTTAGTGGGGAAACTGACTTTTCAAAGTTTTATTAAAATGGTGGTTACCATCAGATTCAGATCAGAGAAGGGGATGAGTGGAAGACAACTTTCAAGACCACTAGTGGACTATATGAATGGTTGGTCAAGCCATTTGGACTCACAACTACACCAATCATATTCAAGTAGTTGATGAACGAGGTATTGAAGGAGTTCTTTAGTAAGTTTGTTATTGTTTATTTAGGTGATATTTTTATTTTCAGCCAAATAAAGGAAGAACACCTTAGGCATGTAAGGTATGTTCTAGAAAGGTTGTGGTAAGAGAAGTTGTTGATTAACTTGAAGAAATGTACTTTCATGAGGTATGAGTTGGTATAATTAGGCTTTTTCATTTCAAAAGATGGGCTAAAAATGGATTCAGAAAAAATAGAGGAAATTGTGTTTTGGCCTTCACCCAAGAATATTTTGAAGTTAGGATTTTTCATGGTTTATCTAAGTTCTACAGAAGTCCATCAAGAATTTTAGTGGTATAGGTGCACCTATCGTGGAGACAATCAAGAATGGTAGACAACCATTTTTTTGGATAGTAGAAGTAGAGAAAATCTTCCAACTCTTGAAGAAAAAGATCATTGAGAAGATGGTGTTGAAGGTTCCTAACTTCAACCAGCTTTTCCAAGTCAGATGTGACATTAGTGGTACAACCATTGGAGTAGTATTGAGTCAAGAAGTTTTACCTCTTGCATATTTCAAGAAGAATTTTAATGACTCAAAGCATAAATACTCCTCTTATGACAAGGAATTCTATGTGGTGATTCAAGCATTGAAGCATTCGAAGCACTATTTGATGCCTACGATTTATTTTTTTCTCGGCAATCTTGAATTACAGTATATAATGCAACAACATAAGTTTAACCATAAGCATTCCAATTGGTTGGAATTCCTACAAAGCTTCACCTTTACTCCGAAACATGTGAGTGGACAAGAGAACAAGGTAGTCAATGCTTTGAGAAGGACTTGATCATGCAGGAGTCCCATGTGCATATTTTAGGATTTTATTATCTAAAGGACTTGTATGAGGAAAATGTTTGGAGAAGCCTTTCAAGAATTCAGGAACCCCTTAAGCAGAGATAACAACCCATGGAGGAAGTTTATGTTGCAAGATGGTTGTTGTTAAAAAATAGTCAGTTATGTATTACCCATTGTTCAATGAGCGAGAATTGATGCATGAAAATCAAAATGGAGGATTGGCAAGGATTTTTGGTGCAGACAAGACACTCGGACAGCTAAAGCACTTATTTATTCCAAATATGAGAGTTGATGTGTAGAAATATCTTGGTTGATTGCAGGGAAAATTTTAGGGGAAAATTTTAGCCCAAAGGCGAATTTTAAGGGGTTTTAAATTTTGATAGGGCGAATTTTTTATATAAAACCCATTTTCTATAGTTTTATAAAGTTAGCCCTATAATTATTTTAAAAATAATTAATTATTAAATATTATCCCACCAAAATAAATGCCCATAAAACTAAAAAAATGGAATTCACTCCCGATTTTCTTTGTTTGGAGCAGATTTCAATGGCATTCACCTGGATTTACTGGGTTGGAGGGAGGGTTTGGAGTGATTTTCCCCATTTTTCACTGGTTGGGGCTTGGAAGTTGGAGGTGCAACAAATATTTCGCCAAAATTTACTAGGTCGGAGAGGCGGTTAGGGCTTGGAAGGGGATTGGAAGTTATGTGCAAACCTACCAGATCAATGGAGGTGGAGATCAATGGAGGTCTGTAAATAAGGTGGGGAGTTGCTGTGAGTACCTTTTGGTGCTTAGTTTAATGATTCTTACTGAATAAATTTGTAGCTTGGCAAAATTTTTGTCATAATCGTTTGAGGATTTCTTGTTGGTTCTGACTCATTTAGGTGATTGCAAGTGTAGACCCATGTTCAACTATCTGCTTGATTTATCCATATATCTGTGAACTATACGATATCGATTGTTGTGGTCAAGCCTGTACTATTTTATCATTTATGTATAAGTAAAAAGGAGTCTATTATCTTTCTCAAGGGATTTTGAGTGAGTTCAAGTGTTCACTTCAAGCAAATGGCTTGCTTTGATTTTTGCATGGTGGTACATCCAGCTTCTTTATAGTGAAGTTAAAGTGAGATGCAAGTGTATTCTTTAGAGACTAAGTAGAACTGTGGAATTTCAATAATCAATAACTATGCTTGTAAATCCATTATTGCATCTTTAATTGATGATGGCTCTATAGAAGCTTAACGTAGTGACATGCAAACATCAAGGCATTCCTAGTGGGAGAAGGTGATCGCTTGACCTCTCACTCAAGGTTGCTTATTCCCCTTTCACGTAGAGTAATAGTTAGTGATTATTCATTCAACTCAAAGGAAGGAAGAAAAACCTTGTTGGCTTAAACAACTAAGCTTGGAAAAACTTGAGAAACAAGATATATTTATTGTAACTTTTGCATTACATAGCACAGTATAAATTGTGTACTTCATAGATATGGAAATTATGTATAGACAGCTGAACATGGATAAATATAGTGAGTTTTTTGAGCCACCATCATTGAAATGCATGTGCATTATTGTGTTAGCATGATTTAGATATTGTGTACAGCTGGTTTTCAAGAAATACTTTTAAATTAGATATTTTTTTTCATAGATAGGTTGTTTATTATACATATTTTTACAGCGTAACTAGATCTTCAGGGATACTATACAATTCACTACTTCCTACCTGTGATCTCATGTATCAGGTGTTGTGATGGAAAATACTACTTCGTAACTTACCATATAGGTTTCCTTGACCCACCCTTGGTTCAAGTTCCTCCTGGTGACTGTACTGCCCATATTGTACTCACATGAGAATATCATGTGGTGTACGCTCTATCTACAAAGGAGTCGAATCGATATGGGACATCAAACATGTTGAACCTGAACAGTTTACTGAATTGGATGTCTTTGTGGAAAAAAATGAGAAAGTGAACAACATTTTTGAGAGTGAATATGGTGTTCATCCTGTTATAGGTTTTTCAATGTCGGCTTCAACTCAGAGAGATCACGATGGGATAAAATAAAAAACATTGTTTAAATCTAATAATGTTGGAGATTGTGAAACTACTGTGAAGAATACATACCAAGTGAAATAAGATAAAGTAGTAGGATGACTCAAGAAAAAGCAAAGGATATATTTTTTTAAGTATAGAGGACTCTCTCATATTAATAATTGTTGGGTCAATGAAATTATTCTTGTCAAGGAAGCTCCCAAGCAGCTGGCTAATTTCAAGAAAAAACTGCGGCAAGGAAAGGTTGTCTTGAGTCTTGACACAAAACACAGTTGTCATTTATTATTTATTGTAATGAAATATGGAAATTCTTTTGAAACTCTTTTTAGGGTTTATATTTGATTTTTATGTTAGTTACGGAAACTAGTACTTTGTATTGCATATTATTTTAAGTTTTTACTTGTGTACATGTATCGACTACCTTTCAATTTATTAATTTTTCTTTAACATAAGGGATATTTTGTAGGCTCTTAAATGGCACTATGAATGGGCTGAACCACAACGACTTATTCAGAAGAGAGTCGTGATCTTTCCTAAGAATCCCGATAAAGAGTGCATGGATGAAGTCAGTGAGCTGGGCCGCCAAGAATGGTTCGTCAAATGGAAGGGGTTAGGCTATGATCAATGTACATGGGAGTTAGAAGATAGAATTTTTCTTAACCTAACTTCAACTAAGGAACTAATGAAAGCATATGAACTTCGCTATGATGAGGCACACCAGTGAGCTATGCCTACTCAAGCAGTTAAGGTTGTAGTTAATAGCTTACAAAGTATTTTCACTTGTTAGGCATAATTTCTTTTATTGGTAGTTTTTATTCAATTGGAACATATATGAACCTAGGATTTCAGTATAATTTACTTTATTCTGGGGTGTATCTGGATGATGAAATTTGATATTTTTGAATTGATTTCTAAACACAATCAAGAAGTTGTCTTTCTTTTCTGAGCATGGCTACTTTAAGTTTTTCATAGTTTGGCCCCTTGGAACCTTGAGGGGAAATGTTAATGGCTATCACAATATCTTGCCAATATGGGGACCAAAAAACATTAAAGGGTATCCCACAAACAAAGATGGCCCTTGCCACACTTGTCTCAACTTCTTCTGTTCCTTGATTATCAAGCATTTTCAATAATCTACTATCCTTAGCTGGGTTTGATGGATTGCATAAATCTTCTACTGCCATCCCCATCCTCTTTATTTCTTAATGAGCAACCATTGGGTTATTTCTAGGCACCCAAGTAAGGAGTGCTAATACCATTTCTACGCAAGCTAAGTTTGGCTCTTTGATCCTTCAACCTTTGAGCATTATCTTGGTTTCTCTTATTTTCAGCCTCACCTTCGGATTTAAAGTTTGTGGAAAAACTTCAACACAGTTTATGACCTCATGCAAAATGTGAGCCTTGATTCTTGTGTAGGAGCCCTTTAATGTTGTTTCATTCTTTCACAAATTGCACCTCCATTCACATGTACCCCCAGAACCCATTTGCCTGATCTTGGTCATATTCTCACTGCTTGATCGCTTGAGCAGCTTTACGGATACTGGGAACACTACTTTTTGAAGTCATGACTGCTGAAAAAACAAAAAAACCCTGGTTGTTGTAAAAAACAGCAAATAAAAATAATAAATCTAGTTAGAAAAAAATCCCAGCACTTTGAAAACCATCACTGTTGCAGAACTTTAAAAAATCCACTCAAAAAAAAAATCAACACTTTGAAAAGCCATGCAAGTTAAAAAACAACACACTAAAAAACTCTGCTGCCCACAGTCTTTTTCTCTTCTAATGGTTATTTTGATCGTTGATCAATTTTGGGCACCCTGATCCATGATTTGACACAAATATGATCGAATTTCTTGATGAATCGAGTATAAACCGTGACAATGTCAGCATCCCTATAAGCTCTTAAGACATTCACATTTTAGGAATGAAATCTTCCAATTTCATTAAATATCTTAGTTCACACCTGAAGTTTGATCAACCTACAGTGGCATGTTTATTGTTTTGATATCCTACCTTGAATGACTGGTTATGATTGTATTCGAGCATACCTCTGATCAGTTTAAGTAATGACCTAAGTGAAGACATGTGTTACTTTCACTTGGCATATTTAAGTTGAAGAATTGAAAGGGCATCAAAATTAAGATCTCATCATTTCCACAGTAGTTGTGTTGTCAAGCAATCTCACTGTATACAATAGATTTATCTTATTGCAGCAGTAAACCTCAAGGTTCATCATTTCCCTACAGCGGTTTCTTAAGACTATCATTTCATTGTTTTGATACAACACCCTTGTGACAATAACCTTTTGTATAACAATAATCCTAAAGTGTTCATGATAGTCCTCTTGTGGGCCTAACTGAAGTAGACCTACGTTGATTAAGTTCTAAAGATCATACAGTTTCGCTAAGCACAAATATCTTCTAGAGTTTTCTGGCATGATATTATAGTCATTAACACTATCTTGAATGAGTGGTTTGCAGAACAAGGCCAACAACTTGAAGGGATCCTAAAAGGCTTCCACAAGACTAAACCTTCTGGTATACTGTTGATAGCAAGAAGCTTCAGAACAAAAAGGCATCATCACACTTAAGGTATAATTCTCATTGACACATGCAAAACAGAGAATAGTAGGTAGGTTTCTTCAGATGCATTTGATCAATGTATGATACTAGCTGATATAACTTGACCAAAGAATTTAAGTCTATTTGAACAGAGACGTTAGAGGCACCACTAAGAGTGATGATGAAAATAATAAATAAGATAGTAACTTTTACTTTAATGACTAAGAGAGCTTGATGAGTTGAGCAATAGAAATCAGATTGGCTAATTAGCATATTGTTTTTAGGAAATGAATCGTAGGAGGAGTGTAGTAGCAGTGACTATGGACATTTGGAGCAGTGGTGGTGGCAACTTTAGTTGTGAATGGTGGCAATAGTTGCAGGCGCAATAATGGTGTATGGTAGCATCCATTCACATCTTTGTGTAGCAGTTGGATCAATGCAAGTTCATGTAGCACCTTTATGTCTCGAGTTTTAGGAAGCATGACAGAGATGTGCCATAGATTCCTCTTCTAATGGTTATTTTGATCGTTGATCAGTTTTGGGCACCCTGATCTGTGATTTAACAAAAATATGATCGACTTTCTTAACGAATTGAGTATAAATCGTGACAATGTCAGCATCCCTATAAGCTCTTAATACATTCACATCGGAGGAATGAAATCTTCCAATTTCATTAAATATCCTAGTTCACACCTGAAGTTTGATCAACCTACAGTGGCATGTAACATGTTTATTGTTTTAATATGCTACCTTGAATGACTGGTTATGATTGTACTGGAGCATACTTCTGATTAGTTTAAGTAATGACCTAAGTGAAGACATGTGTTACTTTCACTTGGCATATTTAAGTTGAAGAAGTGAAAGGGCATCAGAATTAAGATCTCATCATTTCCACAGTGTTTGTGTTGTCAATCAGTCTCACTGTATACAATAGATTTATCTTATTGCAGTAGTAAGCCTCAAGGTTCATCATTGCCCTGCAGCAGTTTCTTAAGACTATCATTGTAGTTTTTTGATACAACACCCTTGTGAAAATAACCTTTTGTGTGAAAATAATCCTAAAGTGTTCATGATAGTCCTCCTGTGGGCCTAATTCAAGTATACCTGTGGTGAGTAATTTCTGAAGATCATACAATTTCGCTAAGCACAAAGATCTTCTAGAGTTTGCTGGCATGATATTATCGTCATTAACACTGTCTTGAATGAGTGGTTTGCAGAACAAGACCAACAACCTAAAGGGATCCTAAAAGGAATCAACGAGCCTAAACCTTGTGGTATACTGTTGATAGAAAGAAGCTTCAAAACAAAAATGCATCATCACACTTAAGGTATAATTATCATTGACACATGCAAAATAGAGAATAGTAGGCAGGTTGCTTCAAATGCATTTGATCAATGTATGATACTAGCTGATATAACTTGACCAGAGACTTTAATTTTGTTTGAACAGAGACATTAGAGGCACCACTGAGAGTGATGATGACAATAATCAATAAGACAGTATCTTTGAATTTAACGACTAAGAGAGCTTGATGAGTTGAGCAATAGAAATCAAATTGGCTAATCAGCATAGTGTTTTTAAGCTTGAAGTGTAGGAGGAGTGTAGGAGAAGTGACTATGGACATTTGGAGTAGTGGTGGTAGCAACTGCAGTTGTGAATGGTGGCAATATTTGCAAGCACAATAATGGTGTATGGTAGTAGCCATTCATATCTTTGTCTAGCATTTGGATCAATGCAAGTTCATACAACACCTTTATGTTCGCACCTTTGGGTACCCCTTAGAAGTTTGGCAGCTAGGAGTAAAAAAGTGTATGGCACATTGGACCAGTTCCTTGTAACAATCCTTATGAGCATGAAAATAGAGGTACCTTGAAGAAAGTGCATAACAGATTTTATGTCTTGACAAGCACGATAAGCAGAAGACCCTGATTTTGGCATCTTGGTTGGGTAATTGGGCTCTTTGATGCATTATGTTAGGAACTTATATAGAATGGTCTTGTGGATATGGATGCCTGAATGCGAAGGACCCCTCCTCATCATGGGTTGGGGAATTTGATGCATTGGTAGAATTCATCTAGCATTGAAGGATAATGTAACAGTTTTGGGATAATCTCATGAGAGGATTTCTTCACCCTGGTTGAAGAAGGACCATGATGATTCTTCAAAATTTTCCTCTCTGACCTAAAGCAAGCTTCCTAGAAGTTGGTTGTTGCAGTTGCATCGTGGAAAGTATCATCTCTCATATGAGGAGCTTGTGATTGAAGGCTAGATGATCACCTAAAGCAAGGCCTTAGAGGGAGCTATAAAATACCTGGCAAAATGACCCAATGGCTTTTATTGCTGAATGCTTATTGATAAAAGAAAGTCATGACAGTTGAGTATGATGACACTAATGATGGATTGATATATATCTATGTTGCCTTAGATGTTGCATGATTATGATTAATGTTTTTGGTACATGAACCTATGGATCAATAAAGAAGTGGATGATGGCTATTTATTATTTTCGAGATATTATAGAATTTCTATGAGAAATAAAGTTAAATATGTATACATTTTTGTCAACACGAGACATCATAGAAAGGTGGAAGGTGTTTTTTATTCGAAACACATTGATGAAGCCGTTATATCTAAGCACATTGATGAAGTTGTTCTAAACTATTATCAACGTTGCCTTTGTAAGTTAAATAATTATGTTTCTAATTCTTAATAATCATCTCACTATCACTATTATGTTTAGCAACACACATGAGTATTGTTTCTCAAGGCTGTGACATAAAGGAGCATTGTTTCTTAATTCAGTGATACAAAGGAGAATTATTTCTCAAGCCAATGACACGGGAGGATTTCCCGCTCTAAGAAAAGTCTTCTTATGCTTCCAAACCATATTGTGAAAGAATAATTTTTTTGGGGTTTTAATTCTCCTTTAGGACCTTAAACATTGATGTATTTTAAGTGCTAGTTTGATTGTGTGCTTATTATGTTGGTTTGGATTTTTATGCCTTTTATGTTGTGATGGAATCACCACTTCAAGATACCGAGTCTATCATCATAGAACTTGAAATTCCATGGATATTCCAATATTATGTTAACCCTTATTGACAGGAGTGTCAGGTCTACATGTTGAATATTCTACTTATGTAAAAGTGTTGATAATGAATGTTGAATCATATAAAAATTGAGCTTATCTCATGAGTGTCGAGATAGTCATCACATGAATCTGATTTTTGTCCTTCATACACATTCTAATACTGCCATTATAAGATAGTTTGAGAGAAGGTAAAGATCTTGTCCCAAGAGTTACATTCAATATAGTCACAAAGACACCACACCCATACATCATGAAGATATTATAGGTGTGCCAATATTGTTATTGAGAGACAAAACATGTTTGTCACCTATAAATGACAGAATATATTATTAGACAGTCATTATACACTAAGAGATCAAATGAATGTTTAATATATTGCCACATTCATCCTAAAGAACATATGTTTGTTGAGAATGTCATGTAATACGAATTCTATAATATTGTTGAGGTTGTTTGTCAATATGTCAAGACATATATGTTTAGGTCCATTCATACTTTTCAGACATATATATCAGATCTATCTCCAAACAACCACTTAGATAATCACCATAGGAACCTGAATTTTGTTTACTTAAATGCTGGAAACCGATGCATCTGAATCCACAAATTTAATCTGTTATTTGAATGTTAGAGGCATGAACTCATATTTACAAAATATAGGATGATATTAATTGTTTTTTAGCATAGGATTTGTATCTAGAAGCAATGAAGTAGAAAAGTATGTAGGCACTTACATGATACTACAACGTATTGCTTAAAATGATACTTAAAGGCTCCATTGGATTATATCAAATGCAATTTGTTGGTGTAAGGATTTTATTTACATAAGTCACAATGATAAAACAATGACCAGATCTACCCATTCAACATAAATGATAAAGACACTCAACTACAAGTTTCAAAGCAGTGAAGAATTCAGAAATTTTTCCACATTTGAATGGATCTGAATTTTATGGAAAGCATATGATAAAATCTGGTCTTTGCGTCCAAGGCATCAAATTAATTTAGCATAACATGTATGATTTTCAAATTTGAAGGAACATTCAATATTGTTAGGTATTAAATTTTAATGTTTGTTTCTGTTCTGTGATTAGATGGTGGGGTATATTTCTGAACAAAAATCCATTTTTGGTGAGGATTTGTTGAAATATCTTCTTAGAATATTTATGTGCAGAAAAATTCACTGGCTGATATGGAATTTTTAAGTCATCTTGGTTGAAGAGCATACTATATGTTGATGATGTTACCCAAAACAAACTTTATGTTTCTTTATTGAATACTTTATTATCTGTTTATCTTTCATGAACTTTTGGGATCCTCAATCTGGATTTGTCAACTTCTATTGGACATAAGGAAATATGTGCCTCCCTTGGTTAAATCTCATTTTTGAGAATCAATGTCGTGGGGCTTTCACATTTTTTGGCAATGAGCAACTTCATAATTATTCTTTGTCCTTCTAGAGAGTCTTAATCCCAATTTGTAAAATTTTATTTTGAAAAATATATTTAGATCTTTGATGTCCAATGGTACTTCCCTTATGCATGCAGAAGGGTCCCTGTCACTCCCCTAGTCTATCAGGATGAAAATTGCATTGGGTGCAACAAAAGGTCTCTCATTTCTTCATGGAGGGGTTGAAAGACCAGTGATTTATCGGGATTATAAAACATGCAATATTTTGATTGATTTGGTTTGTACCTACAACTTCAAAATTATGAGATGGCTCAGTGTTACACTTTGGATTCTCTTAAGTCTTTATGGAGAGATATGTACTTGGTTCAGGAATACAATGCCAAGTTGTCTGATTTTGGACTAGCAAAAGATGGACCTAAGGGTGACCACCAATGTTTCAACTCGAGTTATGGGAACATATGGTTATGCTGCTCTAGAATATGTAATGAATATTGAGAATTTTAACCAGTTTAAAACCTGTGGAAATAATATCTTGGTGAGGAAATTTTAAGATTAATACAGATCAACAAGATTTCTAGCCTCTTTAAGGGCCCTATCTAGTAAAAGCGGCAAGTAGCAAAACTGACAAGTTTGTTCTGGGAGAATTTTTCAGGTCTCGTCCTATTGGCATATTGTTGAATGTATACCAACCAATGTTCAAGACTCAGGAAATTTTATATGAGGTTGAATTTTCCTTAATTTATGAAAAAAAATTCTAAACATGCATACACCTCCTAAAAGAAACATGTGTTTGGTGATACATATTTAAGTTGATATCAATGTTCTCTTCATTGGATTCTCTCTTATTCTTGACTTACAGATTAGCACAGGCATTTCCTTTTTTACATTGCCTATTACTAATGTGAATTTTAATAATAGTTAGCATAGACATTTCAGATATTTATAAAGATAAACAAGACTAATTGAGTCAATGATTAAGGTTGGAAGTCAGGACAGTTTGCAAAATGCATTTTTGTTCAGTGTCTGGATTGATGCATCCAACAATAATCCTATTAAAACCTTTAGATGGAGAGGTTATTATAATACACAATTTGGCTTTCTTCAATTCATACTATTTGGGTTTTTAGCTTTACTAGTTCACACTCTAATGTTTCAGACATCTTCCAGGCTTCAAAATCACTCATCTCCTACCATTTGAAGCTAAAGTGAATAATCCCTTGATGTAGAAATTTGGATAAATTGGAATATTTGATATTTTTCATATAGAATGCTCTTTGCAGAGACCTGGATCAGTGGGAAGGAGGGTGTCTTATGTGATTTTAAAAAGGTCCTAGACATAGATACTATTGCAAGGGTCTCATGGGTGGAGGTAAGAGCTCTCCTCGAGATCTCATGAATCTGCATACTAAGGTGTCGCTGCTCTCTAGTTGTAACTTATTTCTTCTGTGTGTGTTCACTACAAAGTAGGGAGGTGATCATCCTGTTGTGTGGGTTGATGGGAGTTATTCTAAGGCTCTTCCATTTGAGTATGTTGTGGGTGGAAAATCCGACAAGTCGAATTATTCCCTGATTGGATGAATTTACAACATCAAAGCTTCTTTATTCAACATACCAGAAAATCTATTGTTTCAAGTGATACTATTGTTGAAGTCATATAAGGAAGCCTATGTTGCATGCATATTAGATAAAACCTTTGTACAGTGCAAAAATTTGTAGTGATATCTTTTTCTAATATTTGAAGTGTTTTCTTCCACTTCTAACATCGAAATATACAATGCATATAACCTATAAAATTATAATATAACTTCATACATTGCGATGCTCTCTCTAAAAAATATTATGAGAATTCCCTAAGCTTGGAAAGATTTCCTTCAGTGAAAACTATCAAGTCTCTGCATCTAAAAGAATTTGAACAGGAATAGTTTTCCTTCCCATAAAACATATCAGTCCCCATTATTTTACCATATTCTTCATCTCATGGATCTATTTGTAGAGCAGTAGGGGTTCTAATAATTATATAGAATCTAGATTTGCACGACAATATTTTTGCTAGAGTTTTCTCTTCATGGATTTTTTGTTATGGGTCTATTTAAATTTGAATATTTTGTTGCCTTCATGATCACTAATCAAACTCATCACCATTGCTACACATGGGATCATCACCAGGAGCTACATAAACATAATTTGGCTTAGAGTCCGAGGACTCCTCAAACTCCTCTCCAACCTCAATATCAGTGCTAGTAGTAGCATGAGTAACAACACTACACTTAGCAAAAATAGAAGAACACGTTTTCCAAACTGCATGAGAACTACTTCCCTCATGAATAACCATGTTCCATGCTTGGTTTTGGTGGTTCGATTCCTTCAAATCCTGGTTCAACTACCATATCTTCATTGGAACCAACACCCGAACTCCACTAGAAAACGATTCACCATTTTGTACTAGTGATTTGCCATTTGTACTGGTGATTCGCCATGATTTTACAAGATAATATAATATCGTGAGAGATTCGCCAAAAAAATTATATATACATATTATATTATTAATAAAATCGCCTTCCATTTTTCCTATGTATCATGGGGATTTTCCCATTTATTATACATATAAATTTAGGGGTGTTCTTAAAATTTTCCCTGGTTGATTGTAACAACCCTCGTGAAAATTCCATATGATAAAGTTAAAATAATAACCACGATTGATGGGACACTTATTCCAAGCTTAATGTTGGGAAAATCATCCGAGTGCAGGTGTTCACATGGTTATTATATGGCTAAGGAATTTGGAAAATGCTATGACTAAGGCATTAAAGTGGAAAAAATTATTTTTGGCACATTTATTTATGAAAATAATGGAAATTAGGAGAAAAGGGAGATGAAAGGTCACGGGTTACATGTGAGATGGAAAATAAAGGAAAATAATGGAAAATGAAGAAAATAGAGTCCTCTTCTATAAAAAGGATTCTGAGGATCAGTTGGTACCTTTTGTGAGTGAATTTTTGGATCTCTCTCATACTCTTGGATACTTGGATTTTTCTTGGAGGACTCTTGGGGAGTGTGGATACCTAGTGATTTTGTGCAAGAAGGAAAAGGAATAGCAGGAAAGTGCAAGAGGGCATCGGGGTCACTAGCTACAATGAGATTTTATCTCAGTTAATGAGTTTCATGTATGCTTCCTCACTAGTTTTTGCATGCATGGTGTATGCTTGTGGATTTTCCTAGCCTTTCCATTTCCTGGATAGCCATGGTGTTGTGTGTTTTCCAGTGATTTTTTTCTATTTGTTTCTCATGAATCCTTTAGTTGTGGGTTGAGTTATTAGTTCCTTGAAGCCTTGGTTGGAAAAATGCTCTAGAAGCCCAAAGGACAACTGTGGGTTGAGTTACTAGTCCTGGAAGCCTTGGTTGGACAAAAGCTCTTAAATACCGGTAACATTTGGGGTTGAGTTACTATTCCTAGAAGCCATCATTGGATCAAACACTCTGAAGCCCTGCAAAACCTTAGATAGAGACCAATCCATGATGGTTGTGATGTCCGACCGTGAGGTGGAGTCACTAGTTGATGTTTGAGGTGGTTTTTCCTCTCGAAGCCTTGGATTTATTGTGATTGATGTGTTTGGTGAGATCCCACATTCATGATTAGAATATGGCACGAGGGTGATTGGCTAAAGTGAGACTTGGCTCAGCTAATCTATGGTCAGGTGGAATGTGGAAGTCCCATATTCGGTTCATTTTTACATTTAGTACTAAAGAGCCCATTCCTTTGGTATTTGGTATGCAAATGTATTGTTTATTATGTGGATTTTATTGTTGTTGTATCCATTGTATTTATGTTGTTATTATGTTGGTTATAAGCATGTATTCGATCAGTGATGATGTATGGCTCTATCCATGTTTTTTCTTGTAAATTAATGCACAATTTGTCTATGGTCAAATATATTGTATTACAACCTATTATATAAGGGAGAAATGCTTCTTATTTATTCTCAGATAAGTATGAGACCCCTATGTTTAAATCTGTTGTTTAAACCTGTAGATGCAATGTTTGTGACATTTTGAAGAAATGCATTTCATGGCTAGGAGGGGTCCATATGAGTTCATGATGATTTTATTGTTTATGTACCTGTGTTTTAATGTTAGTCATCATCCCCTAAATTTTCATGAAGTTATCAGTAGTGAACTGGGCTTTGGGGATAAAAAGGTGGCACAATCCTGGAGTTGCAAGCGTAGAACTAACCATTTGGGGCCCTGGTCACTACCTTGCCTTGGTATGCCTACAGATATAGGATACCAATCACTACCTTTCCCTGGCATGCTTGTGGCTATGGATCAAAAGGGTCAAAAATCCAGTCTCCCTCAAGGGATAGGGGCCTGAAAGGTTGGGTTACCTCTTGATGATGTTTTTGATGTTGTTTAAGGTGTATTTTTTTGGTTTCCATTGGTTGCACTTCCTTAAAGTCATCTACGAGGTTGAATCTCATATTAGTAGCCTCTCGCTGCATGTTTACACTGGTTGGTGGGTTACTTGGGTAGATGTGGGAGGACGGTGTTACAAAAATGTAGAGTACGTCAACATGGGAAAGGAAGGAGTTAGAATGTTGGACTATATACTCCTTTTCCCATTCCTAACAAAACATGGGACTCACTAAGTATAGAATTTGTTTTGGGTTTAGCAAGGACACAAAAATGCAATGATTCTATATTTCTTATAGTTGTGGATAGATTTATGAAGATGACTCACTTTATACCATGTTGAAAGACTAATGATGTTACAAATGTGGCTCATTTGTTTTTCAATGAGATTATCTGATTGCATGGCTTGCTGATGAGTATAATATCTGATAGGGAAACTAGGTTCACAAGACTTTTTTGGAAGACTTTGTGGAAGAAGCTTAGAAAAAAAATTAATTTTAGCTCATCCTATCACCCACAATCTGATGGGAAAACTGAAGTTATTATGCAACTACCTCACAGAAAAAGAAAAAGAGAATCAAAAACTCAAAAATTATCCTCTTCAAGGGGGTAACTTCCTTTACATTAAATAAATGAACTGGATAATATAAATGATAAGACCACCTTGGTATATATAGGAGTCTAAGGAACCACTACTAATTTCAACCTAACAAATCTCACTTTTTCAAAGTGAAATGAGAGCGGCGATGGTCTCGACTAGTTCGGCCCTACATCAATGCCACCATTAGGGGAGGCATCCTTTACCATTTATATGACTTTCCCATCAGGCTTATTATTCATATCTACCATCAGTCCTGAGCATTTCACCTTTACCTCGTTTCTCCTTTCACTATTGTTTTATGGTGTGACTTGCTGGGTTATTGGTCACAAGTTTCATTCGAGGTTTATCTGAGCTGATCACTGCTTATTTCTCCGAAGGAAATCTTGGCCCATCTCCCACCTGACTGAAAATTTTTTTGGTCCCGAAATTCTCCTCGCTATCCGACATTCGCTCTGACCTGCTACCCATTTTTTTATTATTGGAGCTCTACCCGCATGGCAACACAGTCTTCCACTAGCTGTTCATTTCATCGTGACAGTAGTTGAATTGGAGGGGATCATGGCTACTGTCTGTGGCTTATTTTAGTGTGCATTCCACCCTAAATTTATGTGCTTATCAGGCTCACCATCACTGACTGTGGTGGTTTTCTCTGTTTATACCCTCGGCGGTCATGAGCAGATACGAGGAGGAACTCGACTATTCCACCGACCCTTTGGAGGGAGTCGAGATTTGGGGAGATCGATCGAGTGATGATGTGGCTGCCATGGAGGATGGGGACTCAGCTTCATCTCTACACCGGATTGCTCAATCACTACCAGTCTTTCCAATGGTCTGTTCTGACCCTATTTTGAATAGGTTGGACACTTCATCCTTCTCGATTTTGTCGCCATCTGTGTTGCGTCACTAGGAGCTACAAGCCCAAGAGACCCCTGACCTTCCAGCACACAACATCACTGTGACGGGCTCCGGTGTTGCTAGCGTATCCGCCATTAATAGTGCAGAATATTTGGCCTTTGAGGATCTCTATATCGGCAGGGTGGAGGATTATCAACAACCTATCTCTTCATTTGTTGCCTCCTCCTCGATTGTGGCATCAGGCTGCTTTGAGTACATCCCTATTGATTCTCTATCAGAAGACGCATATCACTCATCTAATTCTGACGACCTGTCGAGCCGGGAGTTACCTCAGAGACTTTGAATCTCCTCGGAGGCAAGAAACCTCCCCGCTACATAAAAAATCGTAATAGTTGTAATTCAAATTTTGGGCCGGACAGGGGTATGGAAAATATTGAGATGACGGTAGCTACGGTTTTACTGGGAAAGGTTCAGGAAAGAAAATACACTATTTCCAGGCTTAAAATCTAGACAAAGTAGCTTTGGCACAGTCACATGGAACACCTTCCTGGGGTCCTGATCATGAATAGGGGTTGGTTTTCCCTCACTTTCTCTCAGCCAGCATTGGTGGACTGGGTACTATCCAAGTATTGGCACATCAAGATGCATCTAGTACTGTTGAAGCATTGGTCCCCTCTATTCGATCTGAATAAGGAGAATTCAGGGGTGAGACCAATTTGGATGCATCTGCCTGGCCTGCTGCTACAATTTTGGAATGAATATTCCCTCCACAGCATTGGGGAGGATTTTGGTCATTATCTTAATCATGAAAGATCCTATTTGGATACGGGTATCATATCTATTACACACATTTTGGTTTTCCTAGACACGAGGGATGGTTTGCATGATAACTACAACATGTTCTTTGATGGCATGGTCTGGCAATAGTTACTGGATTACAAGGGGGTACTATTTTGATGCCAGAAATGTCATTTGGTTGGACATCACTAAAAATATTTCCCTCTCATGGGAGGTGTGGCTCCCCTCACCAAAACTATCATGCATGTGGCCACACAAATTGAGCTAGTTAGTTTTTCCTTGACACCAGAGGTGAATCTTGAAAGTACCCAAGCTCAACTCGAGGATTTGTTACTGTCTTGGCTGATTACTTAAGCTCGGATGCATAGCCATGCCATGTTCACTACTCAGAGGGAATCGGCTCCTATTCCAGGTACTACTCCGCCCTCTCCTATTTTTTGTGCTTATTTATCATCTGCTTTATCTAATGTATCTCATCACACCATTTGCACCCTCACCTCCCTTTGCTGCTCTGTTGCATTTGCTCCCCCACCCCCCCCCAACTATCCCACCCACATTACCCCACACATCCATTGTGACCTCTTCCCCTTCCCCTCAAACTATCACTAACTCATCCTCCGCTAGTCACCATTACTACCTTCGCTCATCTGTCCAATTGACTAACCAGTCCACCCTCGACATTGGCTAGGATTCGGGCCCATTAATTGTTAAACCATGGGGCAGACCATCTGCCATTACCAAGTCCATCCACAGGGCCAATTTGGAGGTGGTTGTGGGTACATATTCCTCTATACTTAGGGTTCTTAGAGCAAGAAAACCCAAGGACGTGTTTCCATCACGAGTTTTCTTTCTTTCAACTACAGGGGCCTAGCTAGCCCGAACAAAAAAATGGCACTAAGGAGTCTTCTAATCTCTAGTTTCATTGATGCTCTATTCCTTCAATAAACATTAGGGGATGGTACCTCCATTTCCAAGATCTTATCTGCACTCCTACCGAATTGGAAATTTGTGACAATTGATGCTCGAGTTCGATCAGGGGGTTGTTCTTTAGGCATTAACAACACGACCACTTGGTTAATGAACTGTTGGGATCGGGTAGGTGCCATTGGTGTGGAAGTAATCACATGTGATTTTGAACATCCCATTACCCTAATCAATGTATATGGTCCTTGCAATCAAAGAGAGGTTTACTAGGATTCTTTGTTGCATTGCACTCTACTCCAAAATACTTAGCGGGGATCTAAAATTCTCTATTGGCATCTCAAAATCTTGGGGGCCACAAGAAATTCTAGATCCTCTATTGGAATTCTTTTCCAATCACTTGGAATTGTCTGATTTAATTGATATAGATATGCACAAGAAGACTCCTACATGGAGGAACAGATGCACAGGGGAGGCGACCCTTGCTCGTAGACTTGATTGATTCCTTATTAATAATACACTACATAACCTCATTGCTAGATCTCGACAATGGGTGGGATCCAGTGGAGCCTCGGATCACTCTTCGATATATTTGGAATTTCTAGCTGGTGAAAAAAAACCCTATGCACCATTCAAATTAATGCTGGTTAGCTACGGGAACCTGACTTCCAATTGATGGTCACACAAGAGTGGCAACATTGCAATCGATTTCTAGATCGGGAACCCTCTAGAGTTTTCAATGATAATATCAAACGTATCAAAGCAAGAAATATAGGATGGACTAGACACAAAATGATACGCTAGGAAGAGGAACTCAGAAGGATTGAATTGGAAATTACATAGCTTACCGGGCCAGATTATTTGGACTTTCGCTTCGCGTCTACAAAAGAGCACTGATTTCTCTGGAAACCACTAGAGCCTCCATCCTCCATAAAAGAGAGCAAGAATGTAAATTAAAAAAAAAAGGCCATTTGGTTGAAAGCTAGAGATTAAAATACCAAATTCTTTCAACAGAGTTCCAAAGGCAAAAGGATCATAAATACTATCTGGGAAGTTTTGGATAATACTAGTTATGTGGCCAAATCCCATGCACAAATTGCAGAACAGGGAATTCAACATTTCTCAAATCAATACAAAGCGCCACTTAATATTAATCTGAAAGAAATTATGCATATTTCTCATACTTTTCACATATTTGTTGATGAGGAGTAATTGGAGGATCTCAATGCACCGATTACCTTGGGCGAGTTTGAAGGTGTATTAAAATGGTTTAAGAAGGACAAAAGTCCTGGGCCGGATGGATGGCCCATTGAATCTTATCTACATTTATTTGATCTGATTAGCAGGGATCTCCTTCTAGTCATTGAATAAATCATAACAAATGGTTGAATCTATGATGGTTTCAATTCCACATTCATTGCTCTGATCCACAAATTCGATCACCCATCCACCTTCCATGACTTCAAACCTATCTCCCTCTATAATCGCATATATAAAATTATATCCAAAATCATTTCTAATCATATTAAACCCATTCTCTCCTCTCATATTTCCAAGGAACAATTATCATTTATCCACCACATACAGATTCATGAAGCCATTGGCATTGCACAAGAGGCTATGCACTCCATTAAAACCAAAAAAATCAAATGAACCATACTCAAAATTTACCTTGCCAAAGCATTTGATCACGTTAATTGGAACTAAATTCACCTCATTCTCATTCAAACAGGCTTCCCTCATTCTTTCACTAATTGGATTATGGGCTGCATCATGAACGCCACCCACAATATGCTTATCAATGGAGCAGCTATTGATTTCTTTCATGTTGGTAGAGGTCTCAGGCAAGGATGCCGCCTCTCACCACTCCTTTTCCTCCTTGTTATGGAAGGCCTCTCTTCTCTTATAAAACTGGAAAAAGAAGATGGTAACATCCATGGTATTCGATTAAATGAATTCCTTCAACTGACTCATTTATTATTTGTTGAGGATGTTATTATATTTTTGGATGGCTCTTGTTAGGACAGCTCACAATTTGATAACATCCTGAAAATTTTATGCAAAGCTACTGGTATGGCACCCAAAAAAAGAAAATCCACCATAATAATGATTAGGTGTTCGGCTAATGAAATGGGGCATTCCATGAGGACCTTCCCATTTGAGCGCAGTTACATTGAGGAAGGTTTAAAATACCTTGGATTTCACCTTAAGCCAAATGACTATCAGATCAAGGATTGGAACTGGCTGATCGCCAAGGTGGAGCATAGAATCAATATTTGGCATCATAGGTGGCTCTCGTGGGTGGGAAGATTGGTTTTAATCAAATCCTTCCTGGAGGCCATCCATGTATACTGGATGTCCCTCACTTGGCTTCCTAAGGGTGTTACCAACCGAATTCAATAGATTTTCATACAATTCCTCTGGAGGAGTTCTGGTAGAGAGAGAAAATTTGCTTGGGTGGCTTGGGATCATATTAGCATGCCCAAGGATTGGGGTGGATGGGGTATTAAGGATCTATCCTTATTTTCTACTGCACTAGCTTCAAAATTGGGATGGCACCTCGTTGCTGATCAAAGCCTATGGAAAGAGGCTACAGTCTCAAAATACATCGCTCCCCGATCTACATTGGACTAGATCAGAGGTGATTTTCAGCATTGTCTAGGGTCCTCGATCATCTGGAGGGTCATCACAAAATCCACCCATATGATATAGCAAGGTTTGACATGGCACATCGGATCCGGATCTAAGGTCCATTTGGGAGCGGACTCTTGGTCAATCAGTGGGAAGAATTAAAAACTACCACAGGACATCATTCAACATCTGTCCCAAGCCGGATATCTATATATTTCACAGGTGGCTAATACACATCAGACTAATTGGGTGACACAAAACTGGTTATCAGCTAAGGATCTTCATATTCCCATTAATTGCCATCCCTACTACGATCGTTTCATAAGAGCATTACATGTCTCACACATTTGGATCACTAATCATGAAGATGACCTTATGTGGGCTCTCTCGCCCAAAGGTAAATATTCACCGAAAATTGGATATACCACCCATTGTGTGCCCAGGGAACCTCCAAATAAACAATGGTGTTGGCACTCAAATTGGAAATTGCAGGCACCTCACAAAACATGACTTTTCATGTGGTGAATTCTCAATAATCTCCTTCCTACCATTGACAATATTCACCGTCGGGCCATCCAACGTCCATCCAGATGCTGCTTTTGTTTTTCTAATGTGGAAAATGTCCAACATCTCTTCCTCAACTGCCTTGTCATTGGGGAATTATGGCGCTCGACATCAGATGCACTGGGTTTCCCACTCATCTGGCATGACACATCTATAACAATGGCCTGGATAGTGTGGTGGCATGCTGCTTCTTGTGAAAAACTTCAGAACTTACCTCTATTGATTGCATGGGGAATCTAGACCAGAAGGAATCGATTCACTTTTGATGGCGTGCATGTGGTCTGGGACCACATTTTCTTACCATAATTTCTACTTACAACCTCATTCTTGATGCTAATCACACCCCCCCGCCGAACCAAAATCATCCCCGAAGTTATTGATAACACTTACCCATGGGCATATTTTGATGGGGCATCAAACAATCATGGGTGTGTGGGGGTGGAGTGCGATTTTACATTTATCCACCACTCATTACTTTCAAATTAAGATGGGGTTGGGTCTGAGGACTAATAATTTTGCTGAACTCCTCAGCCTTCAACTTCTTCTGCTTTTTTCCCAAGAACAAGGATGGAACAGATTACAGATATTTGGGGACTCATAAATTGTCATTAACTGGTTCAATTCAAAATCACAGTTCCATTCACACACACTTGTTACATTATTAAGAGAGGTGCTCCTACTGAAATCATTATTTGACATTATCTCTGTCACTCACATTTACAGGCAGAGGAATCAAGTGGTAGGCAAGCTTTCCAAACAAGCAATGGAGTTAGAGTGGGGCCGGTGGCTTATTACAGAACATGTGGGGGTACAGGTGTTCCAATTTTATCATATACCCTTCATAGATGACATACAGGATATGGAAGCAGTCACTCCATGACTGCAATCTTGTTATCATCATCATTTTTGGCGATATTTATTTTATCATGCTGACAGTACTCTATCTTTCAGCAGTATTATCTATCAACTGCTACCATGTATTATTGTACATATTGGTGATCATATATAGGTTTATTTTCACTATTATTAGCTGATTATCAGATGAAAATTTGAATCTTCGGAGATGATATATAACAATGGACATTCTGGTTTATTATCTGTAAAATGTAACATGTAATTTTTCTTACATATTAATGAAAAATTACAACTTTTTTTCTGGAAAAAAAATATATAGGAGTCTGATGGATCACAATATAATCAGAGCCTACATAAAAATAACAATGCAATGTCACAAAAATAACAATAGTGACCTTCTATGTGGCACAACAATAAAAACATGGGGGATACATGGGCACAAAACAAAAATAGGGGGATACACTAAAAAGAACAATAAGGGGAAGAAACTAGTATCATAGGGACATAACATTCCCCTCTCCTTCAAAAAAGTGTTGTCTTCAATGCTTGAGTATTTCTGGATGCTTTTGTATAAAATCTTCATCCTTGTATGTGGAGTCTTCAGTGGGTAAGTTCTTCCACTTAATGAGATACTATGAAATTAATCGATTATGTACTTCTCGAGTTCTTGTTTTTGTGACTGCTTTGGGCTCAAGTATGATTTTTTCTTCTTCTTCAAGTTCTGGAAACATTGTTTGAATTTGGATCTTGTTACCAATAACCTTCTTTAATCATGAAACATGGAAAATTGGATGTCCTCGGGAAGATGCAGGTAGCTCCAATTTCTATGCCATAGTACCAATATTTTGAAATAACTTGTAAGGACCATAGTACTTGGGTGATAATTTATTATCCTTCTTAGCTTCTTTGAGGGACAAATTTTTGTACGGTTTTAGGAGTAAAAATACCCAGTCACCTAAATAAAAACTTATTTCATTGCAATGTTGATATGCATGTTGTTTCATTTGATTATGTGCTAGAGTGAGGTTATCCTTTAGGAATTGTATAACTTGTTGTTGATGCTCAATGTGATATTCCACTTCTTGAACCTTATAATTTTCTCTTAAATATGATGTGATCGATGTTAGATGATATTCATAAAGTTCCATAAATGTCGTAATTTTTGCTGGAGTATGGAAGGAAGTGTTATACCACCATTCAACTAGAGGTAACCACTTGACCCATTGTGTTTGTTTGTCAGATACAAAGCAACAAAGATATCCTTCCAAACATTTGTTCACTATCTCAATTTTCTCGTTAGATTGAGGATGATAAGATGATCTATGAGCTAATTGAGTACCAAGAAAATAAAATAATTTTGTCCAAAAATTTACAAGGAAAATGGGATCTCTCTCACTTATAGTAATATTTTGATTTCCATGTATCTTTTGAATTATTTCCATAAATGTAGTAGCAACTGTATTGGCTTTAAAAGGATGATATAATGTACAAAAGTGTACATAATTGGTAAGGTTATCAACTACCACCATTATGAGACTCTTTCCCTTAGACTTGGGTAAACCATTGATAAAATCCCTTGAGACCTCCTCCCAACGCTGGCTTGGAATGACTAAAGGTTGTAATAGACATGGGGTCTTATTTGTCTCAACTTTATTTTGTTGGAAAACCAAACATTCTGCCACAAAATTCTAAATCATATTTAAGGCCATCCCAAAAAAATTCCTTCTTGACCTCGTGGTAAGTTTTAAAAAACACTGAGTGCCCTCCTAAGGGGGAGGTGTGCAATTCCAAAAGAATATTTTGCTTGAGTTGGTAATTTTTTAAATTTTTTTAATAAACAATGGTTATTTTTTACTTTGTTGAATTTAATATTTATTCGGAAAATTAATCATCCCACAAATTCACCTGCTCTCAAGAGCTAGTTTTCACACCCTAGTGTCCTTCAAATTGTGGAACCCTTAAACCTGGCCAACTATCCACTTTGACCACAACTTTGACCATCTCTATCTCCTTCATATGATCTCGTATTGGAGTGTCATTCACACCGCTGGAATCATGGAGACGAGCACTTTGATATGGTCATAGTTCAAGAGGAATCTAATGACTTTGACTTTTGAGATATTATAAGCCCTATTTGACCTCTAAGCATGTTTGGAGCCACTTGGATCATGGTGTTTCCAACAATTCCAATGAAGGATATTGCTGAGAAAAGTGTTTTCATTGATGTCAAGTCTAGTCATTATTTTGAAGTGAAAAAATGGATACAATTTTGAGCTATATATAATTCCATTGATATCACATAAATAAATATATAAATAGAATTATTAATAAATACCGTAGATGCATCTAAACTCTACATCTACCAAATGCCTAGGTCACATTATCACATTAAAGTACACGTGTAATTAATCAATTTATTAATATATTGTTGACCTAGATAACAACTATAACAACCAAAAACATGAAAAGTGATTAAAAAAAATGGAAAATTTGTTAACTATTAAAAATTTCGAAAAATCTAAAACATTTTAGGCGCCTCTAAGTGAAATAAACATGACTACTTAATTTCAAAAACTTTAGATAACTTTCATAGCTATAAAATTCCAATGTAATGTGAATTAACTTGCTATATATTTATATTTTTTTTGGAATTGAATATTAATGTAGACTTTAATCTGAATCACATTAATTCCAAGTATATAAAACTACCTGTTGTTTTACAAAGGGCCCAAAAAAAATATTGAGATTGGCTTTAGCTATAAACTTGAATTTGATACATACAAATAAAATCCAATGATAATTTATTGTTAGAAAAATTGTTATATTCAATAATTTTATTATAGATTGTAACTTCTAGTATGTAGTGAAATAACGAAGCAAAAATTATACATGGAAATTTCATAGTTTAAATAAGAAAAGGATTTATACTTAAAAAAAAGAAGACAAAAATCAATGGAACTATAAGCATGAGATGATTTCATTACACTATTTAGTTATAGTAAGGGCATTCAATGGCGTTGAACACATTTCTCCTCTGAAATTGTGAACATGTGTAGTTTCTAGAATGGATGGAAATTTTATTTACAAATTTTGGGGATAAAATGTATCTAAGATTATTATCGTGTGAACACCTTCTATAAATACAACATCAAACCAAAAATAATATGAGAGGAATTTGAATTAGATGCAATGCGTGAAAATATGCAAGTTGGAAACACAAAAGATAGATCCTAATGGAAATATGAATCAGAAACTATGAAAAGTCTAGGAATAGAGTTATAAATATATGAACATGACAATGAAAGGATAGTGAAAGGTTGAGATGAACAAAACTATTTGAATTTAGTTGAATTTTTCTGGGTCAACTAAAATCCCTTCTCCTGAAATGATGTGCCCAATATAATGAATTTTCCTTTGAAATAAGGAACATTTTGAGAATTTTCCATATAAGTGATTTTCCCTTAAGCAGATCAATACAACTCTTAGGTGCTCTTCATGCTCTTTTTCATTCTTGGAATACACAAGGAAGCTTGAGATGAAAAAATCATATTTTCCCTTTTAATCAAATAGTTTAATTAAAAAAAAAATCATTTGAAATAAGTTATGTTTTTTTGGGCATGTGGTATTGAGAACCCATGGTATTATCCCATGTTAATATAACAAAGCCTATTTATTGTCTAAGAATTTCCATAATAAATTGGTGGTGAACCTCCATGGTTATGAATCTTCTTACATGTTTTTTTACAATATATATGTTTAACATATATATTGATTTTTTCTATCAACAACAATAATAATATCTATAAAGTTATAATTTAGTTTATTTGTGTGATCTTTTAAAATGTAGCAACTTGAGATGTATGATGAAATAAGTATTTTGATGCTTATTATATCTCTATGTTCATTTTCCAGTCATTTATAACATTTTGTACTTTTCAATTCCTCTTTAATCTTTAGAGAAATAAGATGACTTATTATGAAAATACCTTTTCACCAGTACTTCGGTAAAACAATTTTAAGAAAGAATGTGATTTTTTTAAATACATTTTCAAGAAATATTGTGATTTTTTTTTTAAATGAATTTTTGAATGCATAAATTGATTGAGCACCTTGAAAATTCCCTTGGGGCACTAGAATTCTACATAAGAAACTGAGACAAATTGTTGGTTCCATATTGCCAACTGAATTAGGAAACTAAGACTGTACCTTTTCTCTTCTATCCTCTTTTTGTTTTGCCAAAGTAACATAAAGATACTTGCCCAACACAACTTTCTTATCCATTTCTGCCAATGCTAGGTATGCTTCATGAGGATATGAGAATGATACAAATCCTTAACCTTTACTGTGTCCATTAAAATGCCTCATTACCTTGCATGAAGTGATTGTGCCATAAATAGAAAACAGTTCTCTCAACTCGCTATCATCAATGTTATTACCCAAATGTTTTAAATAAAGATTTGTTCTAGATTGCCCCCTCAATTTAGATTTCTTCCATGCTTTTCCAATGCACCATTCCTTGCCATTTAATCTCTCAACGCACTTTGTTGCATCCTTTGCATTCTCAAAATTGACAAATCCAAAACACTTTGACTTTCCTACAACATCCCTCATCAGTACCACACTGATAATTGTTCCATAATCACCAAAGTATTTCCTCAAATCCTCATCATTCATTGACTCTGATAAATTGTTAACAAAAACATTTTTAAACTTGGCTTCTCTGTTTGTTTGTTCCGGTTCTCCCTTCTGTTGCTCCTTTTTCATGATTTTAGTTTTTTCTCTCTCCTCCTTTTTGATAAATGGGGCAACATAAATTGTTATATCATTTATCAACGTGCCATTCATACATTTAATTTCATTTTGTGCTGTTTCTTCCTTCTCAAAATGCACAAATCCATATCCGTTGGATTGCCTTGATGCATCGGTTGCAATCTTAGAAGAGAGAATGGGTCCAAACACAGAGAATTTGTGATAGAGGGTTTTATTGTCTACTTCCTTGTGACTTTTCAAGATAGACCAAAGGACAGGGAAAACCATAAACTTCTTTAGCCTAAACCCTAGTAAGAAAACTTCAAAGAAAGCATTAAGAACAACATTTCAAGCAGAACCAAAGGACAGGGAAAACCATAAAATTCTTTAGCCAAACTATAGTAAGTTAATCCTAAGGAAACAAACTAGGTGGAAATGGAGAGCAGGGAACTCCTAAGTTCTCCAATCAAACCCAGTAGAGGAAAACATTTTAACAATAGAAGATAGACATTATTAAGGTGCCTCTACACAACATATCTTAATCTAATGTTTGAAGCCTTTTCCTTTGTGTGGAAATTATATGCACTAAGAATGCATATGTCCTAGATTCACCTAATCTCACAATATTTAACTTCTTGCAAGATACTAAATCATTCCACTATTAATATTTTGTGGAAAATTAATTTCACACACATGTAAAGCATAAATAAAATTAATTGCACATAACACGGTTGTTTTTAACCAGGAAAGCCTGAAGCTGAAAACCCCAACTATATATTATGTATCATGGAATCATATGACAATCCTCATACAAAGCTTATCAATCTCTAAGTATAGTACAATCATCATCCACTAATCAGGAACAATCTTGTAAATCCATGCACCGATCACTGCCCCCTGCTAGCCTGCCTCCATTGCATAATCCCTGCTGACGAATAGCTCTGAATGAATTCGAATTACTCTTGCCTTGACTGTGCAATCCTCATTGGAAACTCCAATGTGTGTGTGATGCAATCAATTCATCACTATAGTCACAATAGATAGTCCATCTTGCCCTTTCACTTATCTCTCCACTGGGTCTCCACTGAAACTGCCATGCACTGTAGTTAACTACTGTATTGTTCAGTTGATTAACGAGTTATTATTTGTGAATTAGTTAACTAATTAATTCACTCCACTCTCACTATTGTATCATCCAGTTAGACTAGATACAACTAGCTCAACTAAGTCTATCTAAGTTAAACTAAATACAACTCCATAACTACTCTTCCAACTGTGTCATAACTCTGCCACTTGAGTTCTAACTGAGTCCTCCATGCATTAGCTCCAGTAAACCCTTGGGAATTGTGTAACTCCCTTAGTCCACTGATGTGCCACATTTTTGCACTAAAACAAAGTTCTCCAAGAGAATAAGTTGATGTTTAGAGTCTGATTATTATTAAGAGCTAATAATAATCAACATGCATCTATTTTTAGATCAACGATCTATAAATAGAATTTGCCCAATATTCTAAAAATAGAATTTCATATATTTTTCCAACTTGATCAACCATCCACAAATAGCATCCTGCAACTTCTGAAATATTATCACCATGTCTAAAAATAGACATAGTCTAAAAATAGACTTGCGCCAAAAATAGCCTGTGGACCCACTTAGTGAAGGCAACTCTTTTCACTAAGCTCATCATCTTGTTGAATCTCAACACTTTGTTACTGATTCTCTTTGACACTTTTTTTCTTTGCAGGTTGTTGAAGTCATTGAATTGGCTTTTCTTTTGCTTATTGAGGCTTGACATGTTCATTTTGACATATAGTAGCATCTTCAAAATCTTCTCTAGTTTCCACCATAAAATCCAACTCATCTTTTTCTACCCTCTCTAGACACCTTTTTCAAATCTCTAAGTGTCTGCATTTATTTACAACAATCATCAGTGCTATCTTCTAATTTCTCTATAGCCCTTTCAAGTTCATTCATTTCTTTCTAGCTCACCTCACCTTCTTCAATATTCCATCAATATTTTCTGATAGAGTTTCTTCAATATTTTCTGATAAACTTTCATGTTTGGCCTTATGTGCTTCCTCCATGTCATTTTCCTGCAAGTAATCACTATTTTGGCACCTCAAATGGACTAACAAGTTTATAAACCCTAGTCATCTACAAGACCAAGTTTTTCCTCTTCCCCTTGCTGTAAATTTTTTCATTCTGGAGTAGACAGTCTACATCATCAGTACTTTCTACTAATAAATATTTCAACACCCCTACAGAAGTGCTAAATTTTATCCCATTTTTCTTAATTGCAAACAGAGAAGATAACCCTCCTTGGAAATTTTAGGTCCTTCTTGAATAACCATGTCTTGACATTCTATTACATCTGAGCCAGATTCTAACAAAGGAAAAGTAGTGCCTGAAATATCCAAGGATTTTGGGGAGCTAGAAGAATGCTTATCATAATCAATCCTTCACATATGTGTGCTGACTTCATCGGAATGAAAGGGCAACCTTGAAAAAATTCAAAACCCTAATGACCTAATAGGAGTGCTTTTTTACCAGATTTTGAATAAGATTTGACTTAGATATTTTCAAGTGGAAACAAAGCATGTTTATAGGCTATTATGCCCAAAGGGACATGTGAATGAGTTAGCAACAAGAAATCTTAGAGGGAGGATGGATTTTATTGACAGGGGAGAATGGGGAAATGAGGTTTTAGGTAGGGAATAAGGATGAAAATGAGGGGTATAAGCCCATAATGATTCTTTTAATAGCAATAGGGTGACCTTGAGATGACAAACTGATAGATAGGGAAAAAAATTTATGAAGATAATGAAGGCAGTGAGATTTCTGAAACTCAAGATATTCAAGGAAAATTGTTTTAAAAAAAATAGAACCATTCTATAGTCATCCCAAGATAGTGAAAAATATTGATGACTAACACCTACCAAAACAAATCCAAATAAAATTGTGGTACAAGATATATTGTCACCTAAAGTTCCATAAATGGGGTAATTTTTTGCTGCAGTATGGAAGGAAGTGTTATACCACCATTTAGCTAGAGGTAACCCCTAGACCCATTGTGTTTGTTTTTCATATACAAAGCAACAAAGATATCCTACCAAAAATGTGTTCACTATCTTAGTCTTCCCATTAGACTGAGGATGATAAGATGATCTATGAGCTAATTGAGTACCAAGAAAATGAAATAATTTTGTCCAAAAATTTATAGGGAAAATGGGATCTCTGTCACTTACAATAATATTTTGATTTCCATGTATCTTTTGAATTATTTCCATAAATGCAGTAGCAATTGTATTGGCTTTAAAAGGATGAAATAATGCACAAAAGTGTGCATAATTGGTAAGGTTATCAACTACCACCATTATGAGACTCTTTCCTTTAGACTTGGGTAAACCATTGATAAAATCCATTGAGACCTCCTCCCAACGCTGGCTTGGAATGGCTAAAGGTTGTATTAGACATGGGGTCTTATTCTCTCAACTTTATTTTGTTGGAAAACCAAACATTCTGCCATAGAATTCTAAATATTTTATTTAAGGCCATCCCAAAAGAATTCCTTCTTGACCTCGTGGTAAGTTTTAAAAAATACTAAGCGCCCTCCTAAGGGGGAGGTGTGCAATTCCAAAAGAATATTTTTCTTGAGTTGGGAATTTTTTTTATTTTTTTAATAACCAATGGTTATTTTTTACTTTGTTGAATTTAATATTTATTCAGAAAATTAATCATCCCACAAATTCACCTTTCCTTCAAATTGTGAACCCTTAAACTTGGCCAACTGTCCACTTTGACCACAACTTTGACCATCTCTATCTCCTTCATATGAATTAATATTGGAGTGTCATTCACACAGTTGGAATCATGGGCACGAGCACTTTGATATGGTCCTAGTTCGAGAGAAATCTGATGACTTTGAATTTTGAGATATTATAAGCCCTATTTAACCTCTGAGCATGTCTGGAGCCACCTAGATCATGGTGTTTCCAACAATTCCAAGGGAGGATATTGTTGAGAAAATCATTTTCATTGATGTCAAGTGAACAAATGGATACAATTTTTAGCTATATATAATGTCATTGATATCACATAAATAAATATATAAATAGAATTATTAATAAATACCATAGATGCATCTAAACTCTACATCTACCAAATGCCTAGATAACATTATGACATTAATGTACATATGTAATTAGTCAATTTATTAATATATTGTTGACCTAGATAAAAAAATACAACAACAAAAAATATGAAAAGTGATTAAAAAAATGGAAACTTTGTTAACTATTAAAAATTTCGAAAAATCTAAAACTTTCAACTACTTAATTTCAAAAAAATTATGATAACTTTCATAGCTATAAAATGCCAATGTAATGTGAATTAACTTGCTATATGATATCTTTGATGGTTCTCCTCCTCTGCCTACCTCTGGCCCTCTTCAGATTGAAAGGCCCAGTACTGAGTCTGTTGTACGACCACCTTCCAAAGGTGTACTCCACAAGTATTCTTATAATCCCAATGCCTGTGCCACTCAACATTACATTATTGTTGAAGGTTTGGCTTAGGAACCATCTACCATGCCTGCTCTAGAAGTACTTCAAAGTTGTCCATCTCAACAGAAAGCTTTGTTATCTGCAATTGGCGGGATTGATCCTGCTGATACTAGCTTTCTTTCTTTTGATTTAGACAATTTTGTTCCACGGCTCCTACACCAAATTACACTCATTATATAGGTTGTCATTAATGGTATCGATATCCATCGAGCGGTTGTGGACAAAGGTGCGTCTACGTGCATCATTTCATCTTCTTGCTGGAAAGCCATCAGTTCTTCGGCCTTGACTTCATCACCAAATGCCCTGGAAGCATTTGATGGAAGAGAATCAAAACCTTTGGGAGCTCTCACTAGTTTACCGATTACCTTGAAAGGGAATATATTCAATGTCGAGGTAGAAGTAGTTGATGCTAAACTCAATTAAAATCTTCTCCTCGGTTGCAGTTGGACTCACGCCATTCTGTGTGTTTCGTCCACTCTCTTTTGTGTCCTGAAACTCCTACATGAAGGAAAGATTGTTACTGTTGATCAATTTTCCTTCTTTACTTCTTCTTCGAAGAACAATGTTCCATATGTGGATAAGATCCCTATTCCCTACGAGAGAATTGGGCCAGGTCTCTTCAAAGATCCCACCCTTATGGGTATTTTTCCTTTTCCTCCATCTAAAACTATTCATATCAATATGATCTCTTGGTTTGATAACCCATGGATCATCCCTTGGCCTGAACAGATTGTGTCTTTCAAAAATTAGATGTCGTTGATTTCGATCAAGATTGAATATTGGGAGCTCATCGCAGCTTCATATCCTCCTCCTTATAATCATGCTCATTTGAGTATGTCTCTCGACACTTATTCTCAATCCCCTTGGCTCGATGATTCAGATTCATCCAATCCCTTACGTGAGATATTTCCTTCCGATGAAGTCATCGTGGAAACTATGTCTCTCAAGGATTTACCGTGGGATGATGGTCATCATCGTTCTTCGTTCATGCCTGGCCTCGGAGCCATGTCTACATGTATTGAGCAGTTTTCATCTCAGGTTCCTTCTCCTCCACTTCAAACGCCTATTCTGACAGATGAAGTTCTTACGGAGGGTAATCTGAGTAACATTACACAAATGATGCCTATTGAAATTTCTGTCAAAGCGAGAATTGTCGAGAACATCCATCTCGGTGTTACCTGTTCTTCAGATGAAGTTCAAGTTTATACTAGTATTTTCCGTGAGTTTCGTGACATCTTTGCATGGTCCTATGAAGAAATTCTTGGCATTGATCCCAGTATCATGGTGCATTAAATTACTACCTACCCTGGTTCGAAGCTTGTTCGTCAACGCCTTCGTTTCATGCACCCTCGGAAAGTTGCTCCCATTAAACATGAAGTTGAAAAAATTCTCAATGCTAGTTTCATCTACCTGATTCCCTTGACAGAATGGGTGTCCAACATTGTCCCTATAGATAAGAAATAGGGTACTATTCGAGTTTGTGTTGATTATCATGACATTAATCGTGCCTGTCCCAAGGATAATTATCCTACTCCCTTTATTGATCAGATCATTGATGATTATGTTGGGAGTGAGATATTTTCCCTAATGGATTGCTTTTTTGGTTATATCCAGATTAAAATTCTCCCAATTGATCAACATAAGACCACTTTCATCCGTCCTTGGGTACTTTCGCCTATAAGAAAAATTCTTTTGGCTTAAAGAATGTTGGGGCCACATTTCAACACGCAATGTCATATGATTTTAATGATATTAAACACATCATTCAAACTTATCTGGATGACCTTCCATCTCATTCAGCTAAGCGTAAGGACCATCCTGACCATCTTCATCAAATATTTCTTTGTTGTTGACGCTACAATATCCGGCTCAATCCACAAAAATGCATCTTCTGCATTGATTCCAGTAGACTTTTAGGGTTTATCGTGTCCAAATACGGGATTCACCTTGATCCATTCAAATTCGAGGCTATTATTAATCTCCCCTCCCCATATTCACTACATCAGTTGTAGAGTTTGCAAGGGGAGGATAATTTTTTACGCCGTTTTATACCTAACTATGCTAAAGTAGCTAAAGGATTTACGCGGTTATTAAAGCAGGGTGTCCCATTCCTCTAGGATGATATTTCTCAAAATTATTTTGACACATTTTTTTTCTTGTCAATGCTCCTCTGTTGCTCCCTCCAAACTATCATCGCAAATTTTCCCTCTATTTAGTTGCCGCTTTCAGCACAATTTCCATGGTTTTGGTTCAAGAAAATGATAACAGTGATGAGCATGTTATTTATTACCTCTCTCATAACCTTCTCGATACTGAAACATGCTATGCTCATGTCAAGTAGTTACTGTTAGCTGCGGATCAAGAAATTCAACGTTTTCATCATTATATTATATTGCGTACTGTGACTGTGATTTCAGAATGCAACCCCATGACCTATATACTGTCTCGACAATTACTGGGGGATAAATACTCCAAGTGGATTGTCATCCTCCAAGAGTTTGATTTGGTGTTTACTATGGCCAAGTCCAAGAAATCACTTGTCCATGCTGCTTTAATCTACTCCCTTCCCTCTGACTCTGCTCTGTCTGGTTCTGAAGAACACATTCCAGACGATACACTTTTTCTGATCTCCACACTCGATCCTTGGTACAGTGATATCATTGTATATCTTCAGACTTCTACTTTTAGATCTGATTTGATGAAGGATGCTCGCCGACGCATCTGTCATCAGTTGCAACCTTATCGTATAGTCAGAGATACAGTCTACCATGTCAGAGTAGATTTCATTCTCTGTCGATGTTTGAACCTTGAGGAGGCTGAAAAAGTTCTAAATGATTGCCATGGTGGTCACATGTCTGGTTATGCGACTGCAAAAAATATTCTTCGTGCTGGGTATTTTTGGCCCTCTATCTTCAAGGATTGCATTTTTTTTGTCCATAAATGTCATGATTGCCAGATCTATCAGTGCAAACTGTGTGCGCCGCCTGAACATCTACACCCTGTCATTACCGTTGGTCCCTTTGTGAAGTGGGGCATCAATTTTATGATGTGTAACCCTCACTTGGTCGGGGGGCATGCCAATATTATCATAGTCGTGGACTACTTCAAGAAATGGGCCGAAGGAATGCCTACACTTGTTTTCAACAGTAAGACAGCCGCTCAATTCATATTCAATCACATCATTTCTAGGTTTGGTGTCCCTCAAGCCATCATTAATGATCATGGTTCCTATTTTCGGCATTATACAGTGGCAGAGTTGACTTCGAGGTTGGGCTTGCGTCACAAGAGCTCAACGTCATACTATCCTTAGGTCAATGGCCAGGTTGAAGCTGTGAACAATTGTTTAGTCACTATGCTTCAACGTACGATTGGGATCCACAAATCCAATTGGAATCTTATGTTATCTTCAGCTCTCTAGGCATACCGAACCTCAGTCAAGGATGCAACTGCATTCACTCCATTCCAGCTTGTTTATGGTCTGGAAGCTACCCTTCTGATTGAGTGTGAAATACCTTCGATCAAGTTGGCTATTGAATTACTACCCAACACTTCACCTGAAGAAGAGCATCTTCTCTACTTAGAGAGGCTATATGAAACTCACTGCTTTCCTAATTTGGTTATTGAGGCACAGAAAAGGTGGGTCAAAGCCCATTTTGACCAGTCAGTTTCCCATCGCTCCTTTGTAGGAGACCTTGTCCTCGTCTACGATCAAGCTCATGATAAGCTAGGGGCAGGTAAATTTCAACCCATATGGCATGGGCCTTACATCATTAAACGTGTTTTGAAGAATGGGGCCTATGAGCTCATTGATTATGAAGGTCATCCTTTAGATCAACCCAAAAATGGGTTGTATCTCAAAAAATATTATGCATGAGTCATTCATGCATGTTTTGTGTACATAGGTGTTTTTTTTCATTTTTTTACATTCTTTGCTTGGTGTGTTTTGTGAGTGTTTTCCTACTTATTGGGTTATTGCTTATTGTGCAGATGTCTATTACCCCTTATGTCGGTTTCACGGATGGTGCTTCCCACAGTACCCGGAACATGTCTTCAATAGCCTAGGTGATTTATGATCCTGCTGGTGAGTTGATATACCTACAAGGTATTTGTCTAGGACGAACTACAAACAATGTCGCAGAATATAGTGTTGCCATTGAACTATTAACCGAGGAAATTACCCTCGGCATTAGGATGCTGCTTGTAAATCTAAATTCTCAGCGTGTTATTCTTCAACTTAATGAGCATTATTCAGTTAGAAACCCTCACATTTCAAGGTTGTATTTACTTGTTTGTTTGTTGGAAGGACATTTTGATTATATCACATGTCAACATATTCCTAGACAAATGAATGCATTAACTGATACATTGCCTAAAATTTTATTGGATAGACATTTGCGTAATTTGTAAAATCATCATCACATGAGAGACTCATATCAAATAGGAAATTAGATGTGTGTAGATATATATATATATATATATATATCGAATGTTGGCATCAATGTGCACCATAAATCTCAAAAAATATGTGTGTTTCTGTTACATCCTAAGACACCATGTCTCATAACAAAATGCAGAAATAAAAGCCTAGGTGTCTAATCGACATGATGACCTTGATAACATGTCATTACCTGGACAAGTTGCCTTAACAAGCAGTGAACTCGTTTTTACAACCCTATAGTACGTCTTTGATATGCACAAGGAACATAATCGAACTGTGCATAGTCCGGGACCACACGGGCGATTCCCTCCAAGTTGTGCAGGATTTCCTCCTCCTCACCTTGAGGGGCAACATCAAAATCAAGAGGTATTCACCTCGCTATCAGAGACATCCCTGCAGGTATTTCTGGGCCTACATCTGCAAATGCATGGATTAGTTTTTAGAACATACATACCCAAAAAAAAAAAGTCATAATACTCATAAAACTAACAATGAGTCTTACCTAGTTCTTCATCCCAATCCTCTCCTTCCGGGAGTGGGAGGTCCGGATCACTAGTGAAACCTGTGCCAGAATAAGGCCAGTCCTCCACGACAATCAACTTTGGGCAGATCCAATCAAAAACTCTGGTCTCTAGGACATCTGTTGACTACCCCCTAATCTTGGCATTAGAGCTACCCATTGAGCCATCTGTGGTTCCAGTGCTGGTACTATTAGGACTATCACCTCCTGACGCTAAAATATTGGTAATCATTCTAGAATGAACGATACCAGGATGGATCCATAACCAAAATGTTTCAATTTGGTCTTCTTGCACTTTGCTAGCTGATGTTTTATATTGATTGTTACTGCCTCTGCCCAGTTGTAGATGGTCGGTGACAAGCAGTCTATAGCAAGAAGTAGCTTTTTTTTTGTTGCTTCGTGCAGTGCTTGTGTTCCTACAGCTTATGTGATCGTGTGTAGCACTACCCTTAGTGTTAAATACGGGATAGTTTGGATATCCACCTTCTTGATTTTTTATCCTTTTTGTGCTCCTGGGCATACCCTATCAACCACCATGGCCATGTTCTCCATAGTGGGCCAGGTGCCGGTCAAGATCAGTGCTACCCCCTCCCTGACAGTCCTATTATGAAATAAATATCAGAAACATCAATCTTGAGCTCCTAATATTGAAGAATGAATTTTTCCTGATCCTCGTCCCAGATACTGATCAAGTATTGCAACAGCTCCGGTTGAGCTCTGACGCACGATGTCATGAGGAACTTCTTCAATCCATGGTTTTTGAGAGCTTTCATGCATCTCACATTTCCCATGGCAAGCTCATCCTCTTCATTGTGTTCTCGTTACTTCCACTCTATCACCATTTTGTCACTCTTTCACCTGCAAATATGTCATATGGACATTATTAGCCAAATCCAAAGCTGAAATTTGTGAAATTTAGACTTGATTTCTTACATTGGGAATTATTTGAGAGGTCTACGCAGTTGGCACAACTGTTTAATGGGCGTGCCCTAGTTTAGAAAATTGGGTGGTTGACGCAAGTCTGTACCTGAAACCCGCATCGACCGTCGTGCCCTAATTTTCACAATTTCCCCCTCAGAAATCAAAACTGAAGGTTGCAGGAACAAAAAGAATGCTTAAAATATGGGGAAGGATGTAATATCTTACCTGGAATGGATAGATTTGAGATTGGTCTACTGGATTCCCCGCTATCGTCGCCGCAAAATCACAAGGCAAAATGGGTCACTATTGCTCCACAAGAGGTAAGAATGAAAAGTATTTATTTTTTACCATTTTTGGCATTTTATAACTTTTCAAAACCCTAATTAGGTTTTAAGACATTTTTTTCGATTATTACATTATGTTATTTTTAGAAATGGGTTTTACATTTGTTTCTTGTGCAGCGATAGGTATTTAATGCGATAGTGATGAAGTCACGAGTTGTATTTTATACTTTTTTGGACTCGATAAAAACACGAAAAAGTCACTATTGGAGTCATTTTTTAGCTCTTTTTTTACTCTCTAAAACCGAAAATATTGCCAAGACTCTTGTCATTTTGAACTCGTTAAAAGGATAAAAAACAATATCTACCCAGTATACATTTACCCCTTTTCCGAGCTAGGATAAATTATTTACGAAAAAAGAATACCTTAGCCTATCGCGACTAAGAGGTTCTTTCAGATATTGTTTTCTACCTTTTCGGATCTGAGAGACTACTTAAAAAAAGGGACAAGCTGGAGTTTTCTTTTCTACTTATTTTCAAACTCTCTAAACATGAAAAGACGTCAAGTTCTTCCTTTGTCAGATTCGTTAAACCCTTATGACATCGGACATCGTCGCCATGACGTTCACCGAGCTCCTCCTTCCCAAGGCTCGTAAAATGTACTAGGTTGGATTTATCTGAAGGAAAAACTTATAGCACAAGCATATGCTATCCCCTTCAAGCTTGTTTTAAAAAATAATTGGGGTACTTGCTAGAAATCGTGGGGAAAATTGAACCAGATTTTAGTTATGTCGGCAGTATGTCACTCTTGAACATGAAACTTGTCTGCATTCGTGTCGGGTTAGGAACATCTCATTTTATTATATTTTTCCTCCATGGGTTTGGGTAATCTGTTTTGACCTCTCATCTGTTATTTTCCATGTCACCATGACCTCAGATCCGTTGATGTCAAATATTTCCAAATCCAGAGTCGTGTCGATGATATGTTCAAGAGAAGTTTTCCTTTGAAGTTTTCAACCTCCCTCTGATTCTCTATTGGTTCTGATTCACTATCATTACGTTCCTCTGTATCATGATGATGATGTGGGATACATGATGGCCCTCGTTCAACCAGGTCATTTCCTATCAACCTCAGCTCATTATCCAGGAAGTTGGTCTAGAGACCTCCTACCGGTACCTTGGAGCCTGCATGCCTCAATGGCAGGTTCTTCACATTCGACGATAGGTCCACATCATTAGCCTTCGATCGAGTGATTCTATGGGTGTTCGACACCAGCTCACTATTCACATTCCATGGATTGTACCTGTTGTACCTTGAGAGCCATTGCCATTATTGGTGGTTTCTCTCGCACTTGTTAAAAACTTTCATCATTTGCTGGTAATCATGTGACTTTCCTGCATGTTTGACTTCATCTCACATATTCGCATGCCTGAATTTGTACTTGTTCAGTTAGAGATGGAGCACAAGACCCTGAGTTTTATCTAATAGGATCAAGGCTACGGGATATTATGATTTAGCATTACTTTATTACATGACTCTTTTAATTGGATAGCTACGACCATACCTGAGTCTATTTGTTGATACTTACTGTTGGATATCCGCGTCCATGCCTCGGATCTCAGTTTATATGTACTCTATTATGGATGGCTGTGCCCATACCACATGTTCATGTCCTAGAGATATTAGTTGTATTTTTCATTGTAGGTCTTCCGACAGTGGTGTTTGGTTCCAACGTGTTCTCGTAAAGCAGTTCACCCCTTCCTCTCTCTAGGCCCTCATGCTTTAGGGGGTATCTATTACACAACATTTGGTCATTTTCCCTGCAATCCCCATCCCGTGCATTGGAGGCTCATTTATGTGATCAAAATAAAGTGTCATGCCTTGCAAATATCATCATCACATCCCTTTCCATGAGCACAACATTCCTTTTGTTGACCATTTCCTAAAAAGACCACCAAAAACACCTATTTTTGCCTTGGCGTTGGTAGCTCGTTATGCCCTTGCGCCAATGAGGTAGATTAACATTGGCTCCCATGCCATCTGGTGCTCTCTCTCAGTTGGCCACCCGTGCCAATCTATTTATGGAATTTTTTTTTAAAATAGAGGCGAAGTTTTGATCACAAGAACCTCGTGGATGAGTCATGGAGAGTGGTTCAACTGAATAACCATTTCCTTCCTCCTTTGGCCTCTTGTTTCCACCTTTTGGGGAAACCTCGCAAAGGATAAGGCCTCCTTAACACCATAGTAGGGATCCCAACCTCCTCCTTTCCCTCTATAAATATATCCATTCTCTATTAATGAAGCTAGCTAGACTGAAGATATTGTAGCAGAAATGTTGGAGAGATTTATATTCAAGATAGAATGAAAGAGTCTCTCATTGAGAGAGCTTAGGCTCATGCCTTTACCTCATTCGAAATCCCTGACAATTATGAGATGTGCTTCATTTGAAACCTGCTAAAGGAGGCTACAATGTCAAGGATTGGTTGTAACTCTTTCTTCTATTAATAAATATGTATAACTATTGTATGGTTACCATGTCATGTTGATGTATTTTATTGATGCAACACGCTTAGCCCTCCTTGATTGGTTAGTAATTATGAATGAGATTGTTGCTTCGTCCGCTACTCTTGTTTTATGATCTTGTGCAGGTATCCAAGTATCACTGTGAAAGGATCATGACTTGCCGAGACAGGAATAGAGAGGCCACCACTACAACAGCCACAACGACAGCATTGGACTCCAGGTAGGTCGATCAACCCTGTCTATTTCATTTAGTAATTAGGAACCTACACTCTAGTTTGTCCTTTTGTTACTAGACCCACTCTAGGGCTAGAAGGATCGTCTCTATCTGTAGAGAGGATTTAATTCCATAACACCCATGCCCCATTCAAATTTAATGTTGGTTAGCTACGAGAACCTGACTTCCAATTGATGGTCACACAAGAGTGGCACCACTACAATCAATTTCTGTATTAAGAACCCTCTAGAGTTTTCAATGATAATCTCAAATGTATCAAAGCAAGAACTATAAGATGGGCTAGACACAAAAGGATACTCGAGGAAGAGGAAATCAGAAGGACTGAATTGGAAATTACATATTTTACTGGTCCATATTATTTGGGCTTTCACTCCGCGTCTACAAAATAGCATCTGATTGCTCTGGAAACCACTAGAGCCTCCATCCTCTGTAAAAGTGAGAAGGAATGGCGATTAAAAATCAAGGCCATTTGGCTGAAATCTGGATATGAAAATACCAAGTTCTTTCAATAGAGCGCCAAAGGCAGAAGGATCATAAATACTATCTGGGAAATTTTGGATAATACTGGTTATGTGGCCAAATCCCATGCAAAAATTGCAAAACTAGGAATTCAACATTTCTCAAATCAATATAAAGCACCACTTAATATTAATCTACCTAAAATTATGCATATTTATTATACTTTTCACATATTTATTGATGAGGAGCAATTAGAGGATCTCAATTCACCGGTTACCTTGGGCGATATTGAAGGTGTGTTAGAATGGTTTAAGAAGGACAAAAGTACTCATTCGAATGGATGGTTGATTGAATTTTATCTACATTTTTTTGATATGATTGGTAGGGATCTCCTTCTAGTCATCGAAGAAAGTAGAACAACTGGTCGAATCTATGATGGTTTCAATTCCACATTCATTTCTCTGATCCCCAAAGTCAATCACCCATCCACCTTCCATGACATCAGACCTATCTCCCTCTATAACTGCATATATAAAATTATATCCAAAGTCATTTCTAATCATATTAAACCCATTCTATCCTCTCATATTTCCAAGGAAAAATTTTCATTTCTCTAACACATATAGATTCATGAAGCCATTGGAACTGCAAAAGAGGTTATGCACTCCATTAAAACCAAAAAAATCAAAAGAACCATACTCAAAATTGACCTTTCCAAAGCATTTGATCATGTTAATCGGAACTACATTCACCTCATTCTCATTCAAACGGGCTTCCCTCATTCTTTCACTAATTGGATTATGGACTGCATCTTGAACGCCACCTACAATATCCTTATAAATGGGGCAAATACTGATTTATTTCATGCTGGTAGAGGTCTGAGGCAAGGAGGCCCCCTCTCACCACTCATTTTCCTCCTTGTTATGGAAGGCCTCTCTTCTCTTATAAAACTGGCAAAAGATGATGGTAACATCCATGGTATTCGATTAAATGAATTCCTTCAATTGAATCATTTATTATTTGTTGAGGATGTTATATATTTTTGGATGGATCTTGTCAGGACAACTCACAATTTGATAACATCTTGAAAATTTTCTGCAAAGCTACTGGTATGGCACCCAACAATAGAAAATCCACCATAATAATGACTATGTGTTCGGTTAATGAAATGGGGCATTCCATGAGGAACTTCCCATTTTAGCATAGTTACATTGAGGAAGGTTTAAAATACCTTGGATTTCACCTTAAGCCAAATGACTATCAGATCAAAGACTGGAACTAGCTTATTTCCAAGGTGGAGCACTCCATTAAAAAAAAAAAATTGAAAAGAACCATACTCAATTGAGCTTGCCAAAGCATTTGATCATGTTAATTGGAACTACATTCACCTCATTCTCATTCAGATAGGCTTCCCTCATTCTTTCACTAATTGGATTATGGGCTGCATCATGAACGCCACCTATAGTATCATTATCAATGGGGCAGCTACTAATTTCTTTCATGTTGGTGGAGGTATCAGGCAAGGATGCCCCCTCTCACCACTCCTTTTCCTCCTTGTTATAGAAGGCCTCTCTTCTCTTATAAAACTAGAAAAATATGATGGTAACATCCATGGTATTTTATTAAATTAATTCCTTCAATTGACTCATTTATTATTTGTTGAGGATGTTATTACATTTTTGGATGGCTCTTGTTAGGACAACTCACAATTTTGTAACATCTTGAAAATTTTATGCAAAGCTACTAGTATGGAACCCAACAATAGAAAATCCACCATAATAATGCCTAGGTGTTCAGCTAATGAACTGGGGCATTCCATGAGGAACTTCCCATTTGAGCGCAATTACATTGAGGAAGGTTTAAAATACCTTGGATTTCACCTTAAGCCAAATGACTATCATATCAAGGACTGGAACTGGCTGATCACCAAGGTGGAGTGAAAAATCAATATTTGGCATCATAGGTGGCTCTCGTGGGTGGGCAGATTGGTTTTAATCAAATCCATCCTGGAGGCCATCCATGTATACTGGATGTCCCTCGCTTGGCTTCCTAAGGGTGTTACCAACCGAATTTAGTAGATTTGCATATAATTCCTCTGGAGGAGTTCTGGTAGAGAGAGAAAATTTGCTTGGGTGGCTTGGGATCATATCATCATGCCCAAGGATTGGGGTGGATGCGGTATTAAGGATCTATCCTTATTTTCTACTGCACTGGATTCAAAATTTGGATGGCACCTCGTTGTTGGTCAAAGCCTATGGAAAGAGGTTACTTTCTCCAAATACATCACTCCCCGATCTACATTGGACTAAATTAGAGGCATTATTCAACATTATCCGCGGTCCTCAATCATTTGGAGGGTCATCACAAAATCCACCCATCTGATACAACAAGGTTTGACATGGCACATCGACTCCGGATCTAAGGTCTGTTTGGGAGTGGACTCTTGGTCGAGCAGTGGGCAGAATTAAAAATTTCCACAGGACATCGTTCAACATATAGCCCAAGCCATATATCTATATCTTTCATAGGTGGTTGATCCACATCAGACTAATTGGGCGGCACAAAACTGGTTATCGACTCAGGATCTTCATATTCCCATTAATCGCCATACCTATTGGAATCGGTTCATAATAGAATTGCAGGGCTCACACATTCGGCTCACTGATCATGAGGATGACCTTATGTGGGCTTTCCTACCCAGCAGTAAATATTCCCTGAAAATTGGATATACCACTCTCTGTGCGCTCAGGGAACCTCGAAATAAAAAATGGCGGTGGCACTCAATTTGGAAATTGCAAGCACCTCAAAAAACAAAACTCCTCATGTTCTGCATTCTCAATAATTGCTTTCCTACCATTTACAATCTTCACCATCGGGCCATCCAGGGTCCATCCAGATGCTACTTTTATTTTTCTCATGTGGAAGATGTCCAACATCTCTTCCTCGACTACCCTATGATTAGGGAATTATGGTGCTCGAAATCACATACACTGGGTTTCTGACTCATCTGGCACGGTACATCTATAAAAGTGGCCTGGACAACGTGGTTGCATGTTGCTTCTTGTACCAAACTTTGGAACTTACCTTTGTTGATTGCATGGGGAATATGGACCAGTTAGAATCGATTCACTTTCGATGGTGTGAATGTGGTTTGGGACCATATTTGTTCTACCATCATTTCTAATTACAACCTCATTCCTAATGTTGATCACCCGACCCCCCCTCCCCCCTCTCGCTGAATGGAAATTATCCCTGAAGTTATTGATAACACTTACCCATGGGCATATTTTGAGGGTGTATCAAACAATCATGTGTGTGTGAGGGGCGGGGGGGGGTGGGGGTGGGGGGGGTGCAATTTTACATTGATCCACCACTCATTACTTTCAACTTAAGATGGGGCTGGGTCCAGGGACTAATAATTTTTCTAAACTCCTCAGCCTTCAAATTGTTATGCCTTTTTCCCAAGAACAAGGATGCAACAAATTACAGATATTTGGGGACTCAGAAATTGTCATTAATTGGTTCAATTCACAATCACAGTGCCATTGACATACACTTGTTGCATTATTGAGAGAGGTGCTCCTACTAAAATCATTATTTTATATTATCTATGTCACTCATATCTACAGGAAGAGGAACCAAGTGGTAGACAAGCTTTCCAAAGAAGCAACAGAGTTAGAGTGGGGCCGGTGGCTTATTACGAAACATGTGGGGGCACAGGTCTTCCAATTTTATGATAGAGCCTTCATAGATGACATACAAGATATGGGAGCAGTCACTCCATGATGGCAATTTTGTTATCATCATCATTTTTGGTGATATTTATTCTATCATGCTGACAGTACTCTATCTATCAGCAGTATTATTTATCGGCTGCTACCATGTATTATTGTACATATTGGTAATAAAATATAGGTTTATTTTAATTTTTATTGGCTGATTATCAGACTACAATTTTACTCTTCAGAGATGATATAGAACCATAGAAATTCTGGTTTATTATTTGTAAAATGTAACATGTAATTTTTCTTACATATTAATGAAAAATTACAACTTTTTTCCTAGAAAAAAATATATATATGAGTCTAATGGGTCACAATATAATCAGAGCCTACATAAAAATAACAATGTAATGTCACAAAAATAACAATAGTGGGCTTCTATGTGGCACAACAATAAAAACATGGGGGATACATGGGCACAAAATAACAATAAGGGGAAGAAACTAGTATTATAGGGACATAACATGCCCCTCTCCTTCAAAAAAGTGTTGTATTCAACACTTGAGTAGTTTTGGATGCTTCTGTATAAAATTTTCATCCTCCCATGTGGATTCTTCAGCGGATAAGTTCTTCCACTTAATGAGATACTATGAAATTAATCGATTTTGTACTTTTCGAGTTCTTGTTTTTGTGACTGCTTCAGGCTCAAGAATGATTTTTCCTTCTTCTTCAAGTTCTGGAAACATTGTTTGAATTGGGATCTTGTCACCTATAACCTTCTTTAAGCATGAAGCATGGAAAATTGGATGTCCTCAGGAAGATTCAAGTAGCTCCAATTTGTATGCCATAGTACCATTATTTTGCAACACCTTGTAAGGACCATAGTACTTGGGTAGTAATTTATTATCCTTCTTAGCTTCTTCGAGGGACATCTTTTTGTATGGTTGTAGCTGTAAAAATACCCAGTCACCTACATAAAAACTTATTTCATTGCAATGTTGATATGTATATTGTTTCATTCGATTATGTGTTAGTGTGAGGTTATCCTTTAGGAGTTTTATAACCTGTTGTTGATGGTCAATGTGATCTTCCACTTCTTGAACCTTATAATTTTCTCTTAAATATGATGTGATCGATGGTGGATGATAACCATAAAGTTCCATAAATGGGGTAATTTTTGTTGCAGTATGGAAGGAAGTGTTATACCACCATTCAGCTATAGGTAACCACTTGACCCATTGTGTTTGTTTGTCAGATAAAAAGCAATAAATATATCCTTCCAAACATTTGTTCACTATCTCAATTTTCCCGTTAGATTGAGGATGATAAGATGATCTATGAGCTAATTGAGTACCAAGAAAATAAAATAAATTTTTCCAAATATTTACAGGGAAAATGGGATCTCTGTCACTTACAATAATATTTTGATTTCCATGTATCTTTTGAATTATTTCCATAAATTTAGTAGCAACTATATTGGCTTTAAAAGGATGATATAATGAACAAAAGTGTGCATAATTGGTAAGGTTATCAACTGGCACCATTAGGAGACTCTTTCCTTTAGAATTGGGTAAACCATTGATAAAATCCATTGAGACCTCCTCCCAACACTGGCTTGGAATGGCTAAAGGTTTTAAAGACATGGGGTCTTATTTGTCTCAACTTTATTTTGTTGGAAAAACAAACATTCTGCCACAAAATGCTGGGGTAGGGTGGGTGCCATTGGTGCGGAAGTAATCACATGTGATTTTGAACATTCCATTACCCTGATCAATGTATATGGTCCTTGCAATCACAGAGAGGTTTACTGGGATTCTTTGTTGCATTGCACTCTACTCCAACGAAACAAAATCATACTTAGTGGGGAACTAAACTTCTCTATTGGCATCTCAGAATCTTGGGAGCCACAAGCCATTCTAGATCCTCCATCGGAATTCTTCGCCAATCACTTGGATATGGCTAATTTAATTGATATAGATATGCACAATAAGACTCCTACATGGAGGAACAGATGCATTGGGGAGGCGTCCCTTGCTCGTAGACTTGATCGATTCCTTATTAAGCATCCACTACATAACCTCATTGCTAGATCCCGACAATGGGTGGGATCGGGCGGAGCCTCGGATGACTCTCCGATATATTTGGAATTTCTGGCTGGTGAACAGAAACCCCATGCCCCATTCAAATTTAATGTTGGTTAGCTACGGGTACCCGATTTCCAATTGATGGTCACACAAGAATGAAATCACTGCAATCAATTTTTGGATTGGGAACCCTCTAGATTTTTCAATGATAATCTCAAACGTATCAAAGCAAGAAATATAAGATGGGCTAGACACAAAAGGATTCTCCAGGAAGAGGAACTTCGAAGGACTGAATTGGAAATTACACATCTTACTGCTCTAGATTATTTGGGCTTTCACTCCACATCTATAAAAGAGAATCTCATTGCTCTGGAAACCACTAGAGCCTCCATCCTTCGTAAAAGGGAGGAGGAATGGTGATTAAAAAGCAAGGCCATTTGGTTGAAAGTTGGAGATGAAAATACCAATTTCTTTCAACAGAGTTCCAAATGAAAATGGATCATAAATACTATCTGGGACATTTCAGATAATATTGGTTATGTGGCCAAATCCCATGCACAAATTGCAGAACTGGGAATTCAACATTTCTCAAATCAATACAAAGCACCACTTAATATTAATCTGCTGGAAATTATGCATATTCCTTGTAATTTTCACATATTTTTTGATGAAGAGAAATTGGAGGATCTCAATGCACCAGTTACCTTGGGCGAGATTGAAGATGTATTAAAATGGTTTAAGAAGGACAAAATTCCTGGGCCGGATGGATGGCCCATTGAATTTTATCTACATTTCTTTGATCTGATTAGCAGGGATCTCCTTCTAGTCATTGAAGAAAGCAGAACAACTGGTCGAATCTATGATGGTTTCAATTTCACATTCACTGCTCTGATCTCCAAATTCGATCACCCATCCACCTTCCCCAAATTTAGACCTATCTCCCTCTATAACTACGTATATAAAATTATATCCAAAATCATTTCTAATCGTATTAAACCCATTCTCTCCTCTCATATTTCCAAGGAACAATTTTCATTTCTCCACCACATACAAATTCATGAAGCCATTGGAATTGCACAAGAGGTTATGCACTCCATTAAAACCAAAAAACTCAGAAGCACCATACTCAAAATTGACCTTGCCAAAGCATTTGATCATGTTAATTGGAACTACATTCACCTCATTCTCATTCAAACAGGCTTCCCTTATTCTTTCACTAATTGGATTATGGACTGCATCTTGAACGCCACCTACAATATCCTTATAAATGGGGCAAATACTGATTTATTTCATGCTGGTAGAGGTCCCAGGCAAGGATGCCCCCTCTCACCACTCATTTTCCTCCTTGTTATGGAAGGCCTCTCTTCTCTTATAAAACTGGCAAAAGATGATGGTAACATCCATGGTATTCGATTAAATGAATTCCTTCAACTGATTCATTTATTATTTCTTGAGGATGTTATATATTTTTCGATGGCTCTTGTCAGGATAGCTCACATTTGGATAACATCTTGAAATTTTTTTGCAAAGCTACTGGTATGGAACCTAACAATAGAAAATCCACCATAATATTGACTATGTGTTCAACTAATGAAATGGGGCATTCCATGAGGAACTTCCCATTTGAGCATAGTTACATTGAGGAAGGTTTAAAATACCTTGGATTTCACCTTAAGCCAAATGACTATCAGATCAAGGACTGGAACTGGCTTATGGCCAAGGTGGAGCGGGCAGATTGGTTTTAATCAAATCCATCCTAGAGGCAACCCCTATATACTGGATGTCCCTCGCTTGGCTTCCTAAGGGTGTTACCAACATAATTCAGTAGATTTGCATACAATTCCTTTAGAGGAGTTCTAGTAGAGAGAGAAAATTTTCTTGGGTGGCTTGGGATCATATCAACCTGCCCAAGAATTGGGGTGGATGGGGTATTAAGGATATATCCTTATTTGCTACTACACTAGCTTCCAAATTGGGATGGAACCTCATTGTTAGTCAAAGCCTATGGAAAGAGGTCACTGTCTCAAAATACATCGCTCCCTGATCTACATTGGACTAGATCTGAGGCGCTATTCAGCATTGTCTGGGGTCCTCGATCATCTGGACGGTCATCACAAAATCCACCCATCTGATACAACAAGGTTTGACATGGCACATCAGCTCCAGATCTAAGATCCATTTGGGAGCAGACTCTTGGTCAAGCAGTGGGCAGAATTACAAACTACCATAGGACATAATTCAACATCTGGACCAAGCCAGATATCTATATCTTTCATAGGTGGCTGATCCAGATCAGACTAATTGGGTGGCACAAAACTGGTTATCAGCTCGGGATCTTCATATTCCCATAAATCGCCATCCCTATTGGAATTGGTTCATAAGAAAATTACAAGCCTCACACATTCGATGCATTGATCATGACAATGACCTTATGTGGGCTCTCTCGCCGAACGGTAAATATTCCCCAAAAATTGGATATACCACCCTCTGTGTGCCCAGGGAACCTCCAAATAAATAATGGTGGTGGCACTCAATTTGGAAATTTTAGGTACTGTTGGAAATGTTGTCATTGATGGAAAAGGAGATGACAAAGGAGGAGCACCTGAAACAGCAACAAGGCAAAGAGAGAATGAGACATGAAGCAGAGGCAGTTGTAGAAGGGTCATTTTGAGAGGCAGCAGAGGCAGCAAAAATATCAATCAAAGAAAAGCATCAGTCAAGGATCAGAGGTATTTGATTTCATATATATAATGACAAACTGGTATTTGAATTGTATTGACTGCTGGAATTGTTTATGAAAGTATGAATAGAGTGGTCAGGGTTTGTGGAAAGTGTAAACTCTGTACAAAGGGATTTAAATTGTGAATCCTGTATATGGTGGAGGAATTGATGATTAAGTGCAGGGTTAGTATTAATCTTGAAAAGGACCAGAGTTAGAGATTCATGTGTATCCATGGGAGACTCTGTAATTGGTGGTTTAAAGATACTCTGTTTATCCTCGCATTTTTCTGAGTTTATGAATTTTGGGTGTGTATAATGCTGTCCCATACATGGTACTTAGAATAGGGGTTTGTTGATAATATAAATCCATGTAAGAATCATGAGGTTCGACTTGTGTTCTTGTGTTGAAGCCACAATGCGGAGAATCAATGAGACTTGGTATTTTTATAAAAGACGCAACCAATATCAACACTTGATTTTTTAATACAATTGATTCTGCATTGAACGAATGGCAAAGTTATATGGTGGAATAGGTTGTGAAGTCTACAGAATTGGAATCAAGGGTTCATCAAAACAAACCAAGACAATTGAACGCAGAGAGTAGACAATCGATTGGAGATTCGATTGCACAGAATTATGAAATCGGTGGGAAATCTGATAGCGCAACTGAATAGCGAACAAACCCATTATATCTGGCATTAATCTGTATTGAATCGGTATTAAACTTCTGCTGGCAGAACGGTGTGGTTTGAGACTGAGAGTAAGATCTGTGGTTTAATTGGCTTCAGTTGAACGAAACCATTGTCATACTTTGTTTGGCCAAAGAATAGTGAAGCTCTGTTGAGAGCGTAATCCCTGTCCGTTGGAAGAAATAACACTATTTTGGAGCAATATTGTTAAGAATTAAACCTAGAGTTAATGCGACGAAATAAGTTAAAGGAATGTGCTAAACTACAGTTAGAACCTGAGCTAAAAATTGTTCCAATTCCAGAAGTGGTTTCCGAAAACCGATACTAGCTCCATCGCGTCACTTTTGGTCCGAAGCGAAACCATCTAAAAAAAAACGCGATCCAATATAAAATTGCCACGTTAGCTATCCAAAACCACTCATATCGCATTTCTTTGGAACGCTAATCTCCTCCCATGGAAAAAACGAGATATCATTGAGGGTCGTTCGATCTGGAGCCTGATGGATTCGACGGCAATCGCGCAGTGAAGTGCACGAGAGATAAGTCCAGGTATGACCGGCGGTTTTGTGTTAATTTAACGTTTATTTAATAAGTTGGTTTGTGGGGCCTGTGGAAAATGTGTTATAAAAAATGTTGTGTTGGTAGTGTTAATGGGGCTTATGTATTGTGGTTAATAATAAGTCTGAAAGTTGGTATTAAAGGAAGGGGTGCACTGCATTAAGATTTTATTATAAGCTGAGGGTCGAACCATTGTATAAAGTGCTAAGGTTAGGTTTTTAAATAAATCGAATAAAAGGCGTTGATTTATGTTTCGAATCGAAAGGTTGAATACTGTTGCAAGGTTAACATTCTTAAAGCTCTTTTTTATAAAGGCCAAGGCTTATATAAAAGCAAAAATCAAAGGTTGTTATAAAGGTTCTTAACATTCGAGTGGGACCCTTTTTTCATTGCACCAAACTGTTGAAGGATGTGATTGTGATTAATCGCATCGGATCGATCGCAAAGGCATCAATCGCATTGGAGTAAGGGCAGAACATTGGAGCATACTATTGAAAGTTGCGATTGTGATTAATCGCATCGCAACCATCGCAAAAGACTTAATCGCAATCGGAAGTATTACAGAAATGTGAGAAAAGAAATCGGGATATATATATATATATATATATATATATATATATATATATGGCCCAAAGATTCCTTTTAATTATAAGTGTTGGTTAATGTTGAGGACCAAACGAACACTGTGTTAATATTTGTGTTTGAAGAGTTAAAAAAGGTCGAACTTTTGGGAATGATATGAAATGTTAATTGTGGGACCCAAGAAACACTTATATACATTGAGGTTAGTGCTTGGGATATAATTCTAAAGTCGAAGATCTTTTGTGGTGTCTCATAGCAAGTGAGTTGAGGACACAATAGGTGTTAAAGCTTTAGGCCCGATGTGTGAAAGTCGTGAGCACATATTGAATGATTCAATGATATGATAACCATAGGGGTTAGGATTTATAAGGTTCGTACATTAAAATATAATGCCGAGGATGAACATTTAAGATATAAGGAGGAGATTAATTTGTTTTGAATTATTGAAGGAGTGAACCTTGCATAGAGGGTTTATCTGTATGGTTCTACCATTGAGGGAAACTTTAAGCTCTCGTGTATGGTCGTGCTAGTGATTTTTATAACCATAAGTGAAGTTTTAATTAATATCTCAAATCTTTAATTTGAAATATTAAAAATTCTGGATATACTTTTGAAGATTGCCAGCACAGGGAAAATGAATGGAGAGGAAAATTTGAGAGTTATTGGAGAACTAAACTGGTAAAACTATTATATGTACAACAGATTCAAAATTGCAGTGAACAAGTGAATATGCGCAAGAATGAAAATGTGGGCTTGATAGGTGTACATACACAGAACACAGGAGAGTGTGAAAAAACTAAAAAAGGCAGTGAACAACAGAAGTATGCAGAATAGTTACATGATAGCTACAGATACACAATTACAGTGAACAACAGAGGTATGCAGAACAGTTTCTTAATAGCAGCAGAAGAGACAAAACTGGCAAAGCCAAAGGCCAAAAAATGGGCTGAGTGAAATTGTTTTTATGTAACTAAAAATGTGAATGTAAATTTTGTAATTGATTTTATATTGTTTGTGATGAATTTTCAAGTCTCTAGAGGAAAACAAAAATCCCACTGCAATATTGAAATTACTGCATATTGTTATATTTTTCTGAGTGAGCGAGACAAAGAAATGAGACTGCAGAAGGCAAAGAGTTAGGGCTATTCAGTTCGAATTACTTATGGAATACAAACAGTCATAAGGAAATCTCTTTAAATGATATCACCTTGATATGCATAGTGAGGTTAGAGAGGTGGATTATGCGGAATTGAGGTAGAGAAGCTAAGAAGAAGGAGAAGCAGAATGAGATGTTGTGAAAAGTTAGAGAATGAAAAAATGAAGTAGTGAGGAAGAGAAGGAGGAGCTTAGTAGAGAAGAAGGAGGAGCTGATAGTGAATCTGAGAAGATGCAGAAATGATATAAGGCAGATATGAAGATTGATGCACAATAGTGAAGATGATACAGAACATAGCTGATATCTAAGGTAAATCGGCAAGTGCTTTTCTTTTGAAAGAGTAATGAAGTTGGAGCTTCCCTATCAAGTTGTAGCTTGATAGATGTCAGTTATAGCTGACTGAGGTAGGAGCCTCCTGTAGGTTGGTGCCTGCAGAAAATAGATGGGAGTTGGTGCTTCCACATCAAGTTGTAGCTTGATAAAATGTCGGTTGTAGCTGACTGAGGTTGGAGCCTCCTGTAGGTTGGTGCCTACAGAAAATTGATGGGAGTTGGAGCTTCCTTGCAAGTTGTAGCTTGCAGAATTGAGGTAGGAGCCTCCTGTAGGTTGGAGCCTACAGAAAATTAGTGGTGAGAGGGAGTTGGAGCTTGCCTTTGCATCACAACAATAATAAGATGTGGTTTTCTCCCTTTATGGGTTTCCACTTATATCCGGTGTCTCTGTGCATGATGTTTATGTGTTGATATGGTTTATATCATATGTTTAATACTTTTTTCTCTCATATTAAGCCTGCTGTCACATTATATTAATAGTTGTTGCTCACATTCTAAGATTACTCACATATTAAGTTGAACATGAAATGAAGGTTTAAAGAAGTTTTAATGAAAAGGTTTTAAAAGTCCATGAATATGTTAAACTGATTCACCCCCCCCCCTCTCAGTTTAACTAAGGGTTCAAAAGGCACCTCACAAAACATGACTCCTCATGTGGTGCATTCTCAATAATTTCCTTCCCACCCTTGGCAATCTTCATCGTCGGGCCATCCAAGTTCCATCTAGATGTTGATTTTGTTTTTCTCATGTGGAAGATGTCCAACATATCTTCCTCGACTGCCTTGTCATTGGGGAATTATGGTGCTCCAAATCACATGCATAGGGCTACCCACTCATCTGGCACGACACATCTATAACAACGGCTTGGACAACGTGGTGGCATGCTCCTTCTTGTGCCAAACTTCGGAACTTACCTCGGTTGATTGCATGGGGAATCTGGACCTGTCGGAATCAATTCACTTTCAATGGCATGCATGTGGTCTGGGACCACATTTTTTCTACCATCATTTCTACTTAAATCCTCATTCCTGATGTTGATCACCCCCTCCCCCACCCCCCCCCTCCCCCACCCCCTGCCGAAGGGAAACCATCCCCAAAGTTATTGATAACACTTAACCATGGGAATATTTTGACAGAGCATCAAACAATCATGGGTGCGTGTGTGTGGGGGGGGTGGGTGTGATTTTAAATTTATCCGCCACTCATTACTTTCAACTTAAGATGGGGTTGGGTCGGGGACTAATAATTTTGTTGAACTACTCAGCCTTTGGCTTCTTCTTCTTTTTGCCTGAGAACAAGGATGCAACAAATTAAAAATATTTGGGGACTTGGAAATTGTCATTAACTAGTTCAATTCACAATCACAGTGCCATTCACACACACTTGTTACATTATTGAGAGAGGTGCTCCTACTGAAATCATTATTTGACATTATCTCTTCCACTCACATTTACAGGCAGAGGAACAAAGTGGCAGACAAGCTTTCCAAAGAAGCAACAGAGTTAGAGTGGGGACGGTGGCTTATTACGGAACATGTGGGGGCACAGGTGTTCCAATTTTATCATAGACCCTTCATAGGTGACATACAGGATATGGGAGCAATCACTCCATGACTGCAATTTTGTTATCATCATCACTTTTGGAGATATTTATTTTATCATGCAGACAATACTCTATCTTTCAGCAATATTATTTATCGGCTACTACCATGTATTATTGTACATATTGGTGATTAGATATAGGTTTATTTACACTTTTATTAGCTTATTATCAGACTACAATTTGACTCTTTAGAGATGATATAGAACCATGGACATTCTGGTTTATTATCTGTAAAAAGTAACATGTAATTTTTCTTACATATTAATGAAAAATTACGACTTTTTTCCTAGAAAAAAAAAAATATAGGAGTCTAATGGGTCATAATATAATCAGAGCCTACATAAAAATAACAATGTAATTTCACAAAAATAAAAATAGTGGGCTTCTATGTGGCACAACAATAAAAACATGGGGGATACATGGGCACAAAATAACAATAGGGGGATACACTAAAAATAACAATAAGGGGAAGAAACTAGTATTATAGGGACGTAACATGCCCCTCTCCTTCAAAAAAGCATTGTCTTCAACACTTGGGTACTTCTGGATGCTTCTGTATAAAATTTTGATCCTCCCATGTGCAGTCTTCAGCGGGTAAGTTCTTCCACTTAATGAGATACTATGAAATTAATCAATTTTGTAGTTGTCAAGTTCTTGTTTTTGTGAATGCTTCGGGCTCAAGTATGAATTTTCCTTCTTCTTCAAGTTCTGGAAACATTGTCTGAATTGGGATCTTGTCACCAATAACCTTCTTTAATCATGAAACATGGAAAATTGGACGTCCTTGGGAAGATGCTGGTAGCTCCAATTTGTATGTCATAGTACCAATATTTTGCAACACCTTGTAAGGAAAATAGTACGTGGGTGATAATTTATTATCCTTCTTAGCTTCTTTGAGGGACAACTTCTTGTATGGTGGTAGCTATAAAAATACCCAGTCACCTACATAAAAACTTATTTCATTGCAATGTTGATATGCATGTTGTTTCATTCGATTATGTGCTAGAGTGAGGTTATCCTTTAAGAGTTGTATGACTTGTTGTTGATGCTCAATGTGATCTTCCACTTCTTGAACCTTATAATTTTCTCTTAAATATGATGTGATCGATGGTGGATGATATCCATAAAGTTCCATAAATGGGGTAATTTTTGCTGCAGTATGGAAGGAAGTGTTATACCACCATTCAGCTAGAGGTAACCACTTGACCCATTGTGTTTGTTTTTGAGATACAAAGCAAAAAAGATATCCTTCCAAACATTTGTTCACTATTTCAGTTTTCCCGTTAGATTGAGCATGATAAGATGATCTATGAGCTAATTGAGTACCAAGAAAATAAAATAATTTTGTCTAAAAAACTACAGGGAAAATTGGATCCCTGTCACTTACAATAATATTTTGATTTCCGTGTATCTTTTGAATTATGTTCATAAATGAAGTAGCAACTGTATTGGCTTTAAAAGGATGATATAATGCACAAAAGTGTGCATAATTGGTAAGGTTATCAACTACTCTTTCCTTTAGAATTGGGTAAAACATTGATAAAATCCATTGAGGCCTCCTCCCAACGCTGGCTTGGAATGGCTAAATGTTGTAATAGACATGGGGTCTTATCTGTCTCAACTTTATTTTGTTGGAAAACCAAACATTCTGCCACAAAATTCTAAATATTCATATTTAAGGCCATCCCAAAGAAATTCCTTCGTGACCTCGTGGTAAGTTTTAAAAAATACTGAGTGCCCTCCTAAGGGGGAGGTGTGCAATTCCAAAAGAATATTTTGCTTGTGTTGGGATTTTTTTTTAATTTTTTAATAACCAATGGTTATTTTTTACTTTGTTGAATTTAAGATTTATTCGGAAAATTAATCATCCCACAAATTCGCTTGCTCTCGAGCTAGTTTCACTCCCTAGTGTCCTTAAAATTGTGGAACCCTTAAACCTGGCCAAATGTCCACTTTAACCACAACTTTGACCATTTCTATCTCCTTCATATGATCTCGTATTGGAGTGTCGTTCACACCGTTGGAATCATGGAGACGAGCACTTTGATATGGTCATAGTTCGAGAGAAATCTGATGAATTTGAATTTTGAGATATTATAAGTCCTATTTAACCTCTGAGTGTGTTTGGAGCCACCTGGATCATGGTGTTTCCAACAATTCCAAAGAGGTATATTGTTGAGAAAAGTGTTTTCATTGATTTCATGTCTAGTCATTATTTTCAAGTGAACAAATGGATACAATTTTGAGCTATATATAATTTCATTGATATCACACAAATAAATATATAAATAGAATTATTAATAAATACCATAGATGCATCTAAACTTTACATCTACCAAATGCCTAGATCACATTATCACATTAATGTACACGTGTAATTAATCAATTTATTAATATATTGTTGACCTAGATAGCAACTACAACAACAACAAAAACATGAAAAGTGATTTAAAAAAAATGGAAAATTTGTTAACTACTAAAAATTTCGAAAAATCTAAAACATTTTAGGCAACTCTAAGTGAAATAAACATGACTACTTAATCTCAAAAACTTTTGATAACTTTCATAAATAGAAAATGCTAATGTAATGTGAATTAACTTGCTATATTAGATCTAAGACTTTTGTGATCCATAATGTAGATAAATATCTTTCGAATTAATCACATCATTATGATTAGGTCGACGTTTCGAACCATCTAATGTGGTTCATCCTCACAACAAAGTGAAGAAAGAAATAGATCACATTGAATAAATAGTAGGGATGCGTCATTGCCCAGAAAAAGCTGTTGAAACTAGCCGTTAGAAACTAGCCGATATTTGACTAGTTCATTGATAGGATAAAATATTAATAGTTTTTAAGATTTTAAGGAATGTTAACCCATAATAATTTAGAATTTAATAATTTAATAAAATGATTAAATTATATTTATTATAATAAGTGATTAATCCGAAAGGTATTTATCTAACTTGCTATATGTTTATATTTTTTTTGGAATTGAATATTAATGTAGACTTTAATTTGAATCATATTAATTCCAAGTATATACGACTACCTGTTGTTTTGCAAAGGGCCCAAAAAAAATATTGAGATTGGCTTTAGCTATAAACTTGAATTTGATACATACAAATAAAATCCAACGATAATTTATTGTTAGAAAAATTGTTATATTCAATAATTTTATTATAGATTGTAACTTCTAGTATGTAGTGAAATAACGAAGCAAAAATTATACATGGAAATGTCATAGTTTAAATAAGCAAAGGATTTATAGTTAAAAAAAAAATTAAAAAAAAATCAATGGAACTATAAGCGTGAGATGATGTCATTACACTATTTAGTTATAGTAAGGGCATTCAATGGTGTTGAACACATTTCTCCTCTGAAATTTTGAACATGTGTAGTTTCTAGAATGGATAGAAATTTTATTTACAAATTTTGGGGATAAAGATTTGTTCCAGATTGCCCCCTCAATTCAGATTTCTTTTGTGCTTTTGCAATGTACCATTCCTTGCCATGAATTTCCTTTCCATTTAAACTCTCGACGCACTTTGTTGCATCTTCTGCATTCTCAAAATTGACAAATCCAAAACCCTTTGACTTTCCTACAGCATCCCTCATCACTGCCACATTGATAATTTTTCCATAATCACCAAAATATTTCCTCAAATCCTCATCATTCATTGACTCTGATAAGTTGTTAACAAAAACATTTTTAAACTTGGCTTCTCTGTTTGTTTGTTCCGGTACTCCCTCCTCCTGCTCCTTTTTCATGAGTTTAGTTTTTTCTCTCTCCTCCTTTTTGATAAATGGGGCAACATAAACTGGTATATTGTTTATCAATGCACCATTCATACATTTAATTGCATTTTGTGTTGCTTCTTCCTTTTCAAAGCATTTGATCATGTTAATTGGAACTACATTCACCTCATTCTCATTCAAACTGGTTTCCCTCATTCTTTCACTAATTGGATTATGGGTTGCATCGTGAACGTCACATACAATATCCTTATCAACAGGGCAACTACTGATGTCTTTCATGCTGGTAGAGGTCTCAGGCAAGGATGCCCCCTCTCACCACTCCTTTTCCTCCTTATTATGGAAGGCCTCTCTTCTCTTATAAAACCGGAAAATATGATGGTAAAATCCATGGTATTCGATTAAATGAATTCCTTCAACTGGCTCATTTATTACTTGTTGAGGATGTTATTATATTTTTGGATGGATCTTGTTAGGACAGCTCACAATTTGATAACATCTTGAAAATTTTCTGCAAGGCTACTAGTATGGCACCCAACAATAGTAAATCCACCATTATAATGACTAGGAGCTTCCCATTTGAGCACAGTTACATTGAGAAAGGTTTAAAATATTGAGATTGGCTTTAGCTATAAACTTGAATTTGATAAATACAAATAAAATCCAATGATAATTTATTGTTAGAAAAATTGTTATATTCAATAATTTTATTATAGATTGTAACTTCTAGTATGTAGTGAAATAACGAAGAAAAAATTATACATGGAAATATCATAGTTTAAATAAGAAAAGGATTTATACTTTAAAAAAAATAAACAAATCAATGGAATGACAAGCATGAGATGATGTTGTTACACTATTTAGTTATAGTAAGGGCATTCAATGGTGTTGAACACATTTCTCCTCTGAAATTGTGAACATGCATAGTTTCTAGAATGGATGGAAATTTTATTTACAAATTTTGGGGATAAAGATTTCAATTCCACATTCACTGCTCTAATCCCCAAATTTGATCACCCACCCACATTCCACAACTTCAGACCTATCTCCCTCTGTAACTGCATATATAAAATTATATCCAAAATAATTTCTAATCGTATTAAACCCATTCTCTCCTCTCACATTTCCAAGGAACAATTTGCATTTCTCCACCACATACAGATTCATGAAGCAATTGGCATTGCAAAAGAGGCTATGCACTCCATTAAAACCAAAAAACTCAAAAGCACCATACTCAAAATTGATCTTGCCAAAGCATTTGATCATGTTAATTCGAACTACATTCACCTCATTCTCATTCAAATGGGCTGCATCATGAACGCCACCTACAATATCCTTATCAACATGGCAACTACTGATTTCATTCATGTTGGTAGAGGTCTCAGGCAAGGACGCCCCCTCTCACCACTCCTTTTCCTCCATTTTATGGAAGGCCTCTCTTCTCTTATAAAACTAGCAAAATATGATGGTAAAATCCATGGTATTTGATTAAATGAATTCCTTCAACTGACTCATTTATCATTTTTTGAGGATGTTATTATATTTTTGGATGGATCTTGTCAGCACAACTCACAATTTGATAACATCTTGAAAATTTTCTGCAAAGCTACTAGTATGGCACCCAACAACAAAAAATCCACCATTATAATGACTAGGTGTTCGGCTAGTGAAATGGGGCATTCCATGACGAGCTTCCCATTTGAGCACAGTGACATTGAGGAAGATTTAAAATATTGAGATTGGCTTTAGCTATAAACTTGAATTTGATACATACAAATAAAATCCAATGATAATTTATTGTTAGAAAAATTGTTATATTCAATAATTTTATTATAGATTGTAACTTCTAGTATGTACTGAAACGAAGCAAAAATTATACATGGAAATGTCATAGTTTAAATAAGAAAAAGATTTATACTTTTCAAAAAAATAAAAAAAAAGTTGCGGATGGTGGGGTCACGCTGTGAGTACATTATCCGAATAGGTTTTCCATTAAGGGGTGTAAAATTCAAGGTGCATAAAGCCTCGGTGGCATTTTCAGCAGTGTTGTAATTAACATAGCCGTATCGTAAATAAGTCTTGATCATGGCATCTCTGTAGATGACATACACTTGTTACATTATTGAGAGAGGTTCTCCTACTGAAATCATTATTTCACATTATCTCTGTCACTCACATTTACAAGCAGAGGAACCAAGTGGTAGACAAGCTTTCCAAAGAAGCAATGGAGTTAGAGTGGGGCCGATGGCTTATTAGGTAACATGTGGGGGCGCAGGTGTTCCAATTTTATGGTAGACCCTTCATAGATGAAATACAGGAAATGGGAGTAGTCTCTCCATTACTGCAATTTTTCTATCATCATCATTTTTGGCGATATTTATTTTATCATGCTGATAGTACTCTATCTATGAGTAGTATTATTTATCGGCTGCTACCATGCATTATTGTAAATATTGGTGATAAAATATAAGTTTATTTTCATTGTTATTGGCTTATTATTAGACTACAATTCGATTCTTCAGAGATGATATAGAACCATGGAAATTATGGTTTATTATCCTGGAAAAAAAATATATACAGGAGTCTAATGGGTCACAATATAATCAGAGCCTACATAAAACTAACAATGTAATGTCACAAAAATAACAATAGTGGGCTTCTATGTGGCACAAAAATAAAAACATGGGGGATACATGGGCACAAAATAACAATAAGGGGATACACTAAAAATAACAATAAGGGGAAAAAACTAGTATTATAGGGGCATAACATGCCCCTCTCCTTCAAAAAAGTGTTGTCTTAAATGCTTGAGTAGTTTTGGATGCTTCTGCATAAAATTTTCATCCTCCCATGTGGATTCTTCAACAGATAAGTTCTTCCACTTAATGAGATACTATGAAATTAATCGATTTTGTACTTGTGGAGTTCTTGTTTTTGTGACTGCTTCGGGCTCAAGTATGATTTTTCCTTCTTCTTCTTCAAGTTCTGGAAACATTGTTTGAATTGGGACCTTGTCACCTATAACCTTATTTAATCATGAAACATGGAAAATTGGATGTCCTCGAGAAGATGCAGGTAGCTTCAATTTGTATGCCATAGTACCATTATTTTGCAACACCTTGTAAGGACCATAGTACTTGGGTGATAATTTATTATCCTTCTTAGCTTCTTTGAGGGACATCTTTTTGTATGGTTGTAGCTGTAAAAATACCCAGTCACCTACATAAAAACTTATTTTATTGCAATGTTGATATGTATATTGTTTCATTCAATTATGTGTTAAAGTGAGGTTATCCTTTAGGATTTGTATAACTTGTTGTTGATGCTCAATGTGATCTTCCACTTCTCAAACCTTATAATTTTCTCTTAAATGTGCTGTGATTGATGGTGGATGATATCCATAAAGTTCCATAAATGGGGTAATTTTTGCTGCAGTATGGAAGGAAGTGTTATACTGCCATTCAGATATTGCTAACCACTTGAGCCATTGTGTTTGTTTGTCAGATACAAAGCAACAAAGATGCCCTTCCAAAAATTTGTTCACTATCTCTGTTTTCCCGTTAGATTGAGGATGATAAGATGATCTATGCGCTAATTGAGTACCAAGAAAATAAAATAATTTTTTCCAAAAATTTACAAGGAAATTGGGATATATGTCACTTACAATAATATATTAATTTCCATGTATCTTTTAGATTATTTCCATAAATGCAGTAGAAGCTGTATTGGCTTTAAAAGGATGATATAATGCACAAAAGTGTGCATAATTGGTAAGGTTATCAATTGGCACCATTAGGAGACTCTTTCCTTTAGACTTGGGTAAACCATTGATAAAATCCAATGAGACCTCCTCCCAACGCTGGCTTGAAATGGCTAAAGGTTTTAATAGACATTGGGTGTTATTTGTCTCAACTTTATTTTGTTGGAAAACCAAACATTCTGCCACAAAATTTTGGGGTCGGGTGGGTGCCATTGGTGTGGAAGTAATCACATGTGATATTGAACATCCTATTACCCTGATCAATGTATATGGTCCTTGCAATCATAGAGAGGTTTACTGGGATTCTTTGTTGCATTGCACTCTCCTCCAACAAAAAAACATCATACTTGGCGGGGATCTGAACTTCTCTATTGGCATCTCATAATCTTGGGGGCCACAAGCCATTCTGGATCCTGTATCGGACTTCTTCGCCAATCACTTGGAATTGGTTGATTTAATTGATATAGATATGCACAAGAAGACTCCTACATGGAGGAACAGACGCACAGGGGAGGCGTCCCTTGCTCGTAGACTTGATTGATTCCTTATTAAGCATCGACTACATAACCTCATTGCTAGATCCCGAAAATGGGTGGGATCAGGCAAAGCCTCAGATCACTCTCCGATATATTTGGAATTTCTGGCTGGTGCCCCACTAAAATTTAATGCTGGTTAGCTACGGGAACCCAACTTCAAATTGATGGGCACACAAGAGTTGCAGCACTACAATCAATCTTTGGATAAGGAACCATCTAGAGTTTTCAATGATAATCTCAAACGTATCAAAGCAAGCAATATAAGATGGGCTAGACACAAAAGGATACTTGAGGAAGAGGAACTCAGAAGGACTAAATTGGAAATTACAGAGCTTACTGGTCCGAATTATTTGGGCTTTCGCTTCACATCTACAAAAGAGCATCTGATTGCTTTGGAAATGACTAGAGGCTCCATCCTCCATAAAAGGGAGGAGGAATGGCGACTAAAAAGCAAGGCCATTTGGTTGAAAGTTGGAGATGAAAATACCAAGTTCTTTCAACAGAGTGCCAAAGGAAAAAGGATCATAAATACTATCTGGGAAATTTTGGATAATACTGGTTATGTGGCCAAATCCCATGCACAAATTGCAGAACTAGGAATTCAAAATTTCTCAAATCAATACAAAGCACCACTTAATTTTAATCTACCGGAAATTATCCATATTTCTTGTACTTTTCACATATTTGTTGATGAGGAGCAATTGGAGGATCTCAATGTGCTGGTTACCTTAAGCAAGATTGAAGGTGTATTAAAATGGTTTAATAAGGAAAAAATTACTGGGCCAGATGGATGGCCCATTGAATTTTATCTACATTTATTTGATCTAATTGGCAGGGATCTCCTTCTGGTCATTGAACAAAGCAGAACAACTAGTCAAATCTATGATGGTTTCAATTCCACATTCATTTCTTTGATCCCTAAATTCGATCACCCATCCACCTTCTACAACTTCAGACCTATCTCCCTCTGTAACTGCATATATAAAATTATATCCAAAATAATTTCTAATCGTATTAAACCCACTCTCTCCTCTGATATTTCCAAGGAATAAATTGCATTTCTCCACCACATACAGATTCATGAAGCCATTGGCACTGCAAAAGAGGCTATGCACTCCATTAAAACCAAAAAACTCAAAAGCACCATACTCAAAATTGACCTTGCCAAAGCATTTGATCATGTTAATTGGAAATACATTCACCTCATTCTCATTCAAACGAGCTTCCCACATTCTTTCACTAATTGGATTATGGGTTGCATCATGAACGCCACCTACAATATCCTTATCAACAGGGAAACTACTGATTTCTTTCATGCTGGTAGAGGTCTCAGGCAAGGATACCCCCTCTCACCACTCATTTTCCTCCTTTTTATGGAAGGCCTCTCTTCTCTTATAAAACTGGCAAAATATGATGGTAAAATCCATGGTATTCGATTAACTTAATTCCTTCAACTGACTCATTTATTACTTGTTGAGGATGTTATTATATTTTTAGATGGATCTTGTCAGCACAACTCACAATTTGATAACATCTTGAAAATTTTCTGCAAATCTACTAGTATGGCACCCAAAAATAGAAAATCCACCATAATAATGACTAGGTGTTCGGCTAGTGAAATGGGGAATTCCATGAGGAGCTTCCCATTTGAGCACAGTAACATTGAGGACGGTTTAAAATATTGAAATTGGCTTTAGCTATAAACTTGAATTTGATACATACAAATAAAATCCAATGATAATTTATTGTTAGAAAAATTGTTATATTCAATAATTTTATTATAGATTGTAACTTCTAGTATGTAGTGAAATAACGAAGCAAAAATTAAACATGGAAATGTCATAGTTTAAATAAGCAAAAGATTTGTACTTTTCAAAAAAAAAAAATCAATGGAACTATAAACATGAGATGATGTCATTACACTATTTAGCTATAGTAAGGGCATTGAATGGTGTTGAACACATTTCTCCTCTGAAATTGTGAACATGCATAGTTTCTAGAATGGATGGAAATTTTATTTACAAATTTTGGGGATAAATATTTGTTCCAGATTTCCCCCTCAATTCAGATTTCTTTCGTGATTTTCCAACGTACCATTCCTTGCCATGAATTCCCTTGCCATTTAAACTCCCAAGGCACTTTGTTGCATCTTCTGCATTCTCGAAATTGACAAATCCAAAACACTTTGAATTTCCTACATCTGAACCCCACTGAAGGAGCCTGCGACGTCAAGGCTTGGTTGTAAATCTTTCTTCTATTAATAAATATGTACAACTATTGTATGGTTCCCATGTCGTGTTGATGTATTTTATTGATGCAACATTCGTAGCCCTCCTTGACTGGTTAGTAATTATGAATGATATTGTTGCTTCATCTGCTACTCTTGTTTGTTGATCTTGTGCAGGTATCCAAGTATCACTGCGAAAGGATCGTGACTATTCGAGACAGGAATCGAGAGGCCACCACTACAACAACCACAATGACAGCATTGGACTCCAGGTACGTCGATCAACCTCGTCTATTTCATTCAGTAATTAGGAACATAAAATCTAGTTTGTCCTTTTGTTACTAGACCCACTCTAGGGCTAGAAGGATCGTCTCTATCTGTAGAGAGGTTTTACTTCCATAACACCCATGCCCCATTCAAATTTAAGGTTGGTTAGCTACTGGAACCCGGCTTCCAATTGATGGTGACACAAGAGTGGCACCACTGCAATCAATTTCTGGATCAAGAACCCTCTAGAGTTTTCAATGGTAATCTCAAACGTATCAAAGCAAGCACTATAAGATGCGATGGACACAAAAGGATACTCGAGGAAGAGGAATGAATTGGAAATTACACAACTTACAGGTCTGGATTATTTGGGATTTTTCTTCGTGTCTACAAAAGAGCATTTGATTGCTTTGGAAACCACTAGAGCCTCCATCCTCTGTAAAAGGGAGAAGGAATGGCGATTAAAAATCAAGGCCATTTGGTTGAAAGCTGGATATGAAAATACCAAGTTCTTTCAATAGAGTTCCAAAGGAAGAAGGATCATAAATACTATCTCAGAAATTTCAGATAATACTGGTTATGTGGCCAAATCCCATGCACAAATTGCAGAACTGGGAATTCAACATTTCTCAAATCAATAAAAAGCACCACTTAATATTAATCTGCCAGAAATTATGCATATTGCTCATAGTTTTCACATATTTATTGATGAGGAGAAATTGGAGCATCTCAATTCACCGGTTACCTTGGGCGAGATTGAAGGTGCATTAAAATGGTTTAATAAGGACAAAAGTCTTGAGCCGGATGGATGGCCGATTGAATTTTATCTACATTTCTTTGATCTGATTGGTAGGGATCTCCTTTTGGTCATCAAAGAAAGAAGAACAACTGGTCGAATCTATGATGGTTTCAATTCCACATTCATTTCTCTGATCCCAAAAGTCAATCACCCACCCACCTTCCTTGACTTCAGACCTATCTCCCGCTATTACTGAATATATAAAATTATATCCAAAATAATTTCTAATCGTATTAAACCCATTCTCTCGTCTCATATTTCCAAGGAACAATTTTCATTTCTGCACCACATACAGATTCATGAAGCCATTAGCACTGCACAAGAGGTTATGCACTCCATTAAAACCAAAAAACTCAAAAGCACCATACTCAAAATTTACCTTGCCAAAGCATTTGATCATGTTAATTGGAACTACACTCAACTCATTCTCATTCAAGTGGGCTTCCCTCATTCTTTCACTAATTGGATTATGGGTTGCATCATGAACGCCACCTACAGTATCCTTATCAAAGGGGTAGCTACTGATTTCTTTCATGTTGGTAGAGGTCTCAGGAAAGGATGCCCCCACTCACCACTCCTTTTCCTCGTTGTTATGGAAGGCCTCTCTTCTCTTATAAAACTGGAAAAAGATGATGGTAACATCCATGGTATTCAATTAAATTAATTCATTCAACTGACTCATTTATTATTTTTTGAGGATGTTATTATATTTTTGGATGGCTATTGTTAGGACAACTCACAATTTGGTAACATCTTGAAAATTTTCTTCAAAGCTACTAGTATGGCACCCAACAACAGAAAATTCACCATAATAATGACTAGGTGTTGAGCTAATGAAATGGGGCATTCCATGAGGAACTTCCCATTTGAGCGCAATTACATTGAGGAAGGTTTAAAATACCTTGGATTTCACCTTAAGCCAAATGACTATCATATCAAGGACTGGAACTGGCTGATCACCAAGGTGGAGTGCAGAATCAATATTTGGCATCATAGGTGGATCTCGTGGCTGTGTAGACTGGTTTTAATCAAATCTGTCCTGGATGCCATCCATGTATACTGGATGTCCCTTGCTTGGCTTCCTAAGGGTGTTACCAACCGAATTTAGCAGATTTGTGTACAATTCCTCTGGAGGAGTTCTGGTAGAGAGAGAACATTTCTTTGGGTGGCCTGGGATCATATCAGCATGCCCAAGGATTGGGGTGGATGGGGTATTAAGGAACTCTCCTTATTCGCTACTGCACTGGCTTCAAAATTGGGATGGCCCCGTGTTGCTGGTCAAAGCCTATGGAAAGAGGTTACTGTCTCCAAATATATCGCTCCCCGATCTACATTGGACTAAATCAGAGGTGTTATTCAACATTGTTCGGGGTCCTCGATCATTTGGAGGGTCATCACAAAATCCACCCATCTAATACAGCAAGGTTTGACATGGCACATCGGCTCTGAATCTAAGGTCCGTTTGGGAGGGGACTCTTGGTCGAGTAGTGCGCAGAATTACAAATTGCCATAGGACATCATTCAGCATCTAGCCCAAGCCGGATATCTATATCTTTCAAAGGTGGCTGATCCACATCAGACTAATTGGGCGGCACAAAACTAGTTCTTGACTCAGGATCTTCATATTCCCATTAATCTCCATCCCTACTGTTATCGGTTCATAAGAGCATTACAGACCTCACAAATTTGGCTCACTGATCATGAGGATGACCTTATGTGGGCTCTCTCGTCCAGTGGTAAATATTCCCTGAAAATTGGATATACAACTCTCTGTACGCCCAGGGAACCTCCAAATAAAAAATGGTAGTGGCACTCAATTTGGATATTGCAGGCACCTCAAAAAACACAACTCCTCATGTGGTGCATTCTTAATAATTTCCTTCCTACCATTAACAATATTCACCGTCGAGCCATCCAGGGTCCATCCAGATGCTGCTTTTTTTTTCTCATGTGAAAGTTGTCCAACATCTCTTCCTCGACTACCCTATCCTTAGGGAATTATGGTGTTCAACATCACATGCACTGGGTTTCCCACTCATCTGGCACGACACATCTATAACAGTGGTCTAGACGGCATGGTGGCATGTTGCTTCTTGTGCCAAACTTTGGAAGTTACCTCTGTTGATTGCATGGGGAATCTAGACCAGTCGAAATTGATTCACATTCGATCGTGTGAATGTGGTTTGGGATCACATTTGTTCTACCATCATTTCTACTTACAGCCTCATTCATAATGTTAATCACCCCTCCACGTACCGAAGGGAAATCATCCCCAAACTTATTGATAACACCTACCCATGGGCATATTTTGAGGGCACATCAAACAATCATAGGTGTGTGGGGGGTGGGGGGGGGCGTGTTGTGATTTTATATTTACCCTCCACTCATTACTTTCAACTTAAGATGGGCCTGGGTCCAGGGACTAATAATTTTTCTAAACTCCTCAACCTTTGGCTTCTTATGCTTTTTTCCCGAGAACAAGGATGCAACATATTACAGATATTTTGGGACTCATAAATTGTCATTAACTAGTTCAATTCACAATCACAGTGCCATTGACATACACTTATTACATTATTGAGAGAGGTTCTCCTACTGAAATCATTATTTGACATTATCTCTAACACTCACATTTACAGGCAGAGGAACCAAGTGGTAGGCAGGCTTTCCAAAGAAGCAATGGAGTTAGAGTGGGGCCAATGGCTTATTAGGTAACATGTGGGGGCGCAGGTGTTCCAATTTTATGATATACCCTTCATAGATGAAATACATGATATGGGACTAGTCTCTCCATTACTACAATTTTGTTATCATCATCATTTTTGGCGATATTTATTTTATCATGCTGACAGTACTCTATCTATGAGCAGTATTATTTATTGGCTGCTACCATGTATTATTGTACATATTGGTGATAAAATATAAGTTTATTTTCACTGTTATTGGCTGATTATTAGACTACAATTTTATTCTTCAGAGATGATATAGAACCATAGAAATTCTGGTTTATTATCTGTAAAATGTAACATGTAATTTCTCTTACATATTATTGAAAAATTATGACTTTTTTCCTGGAAAACAAAATATACAGGAGTCTCATGGGTCACAATATAATCAGAGCCTACATAAAACTAACAATGTAATGTCACAAAAATAACAATAGTGGGCTTCTATTTGGCACTACAATAAAAACATGGGTGATACATGGGCACAAAATAACAATAAGGGGATACACTAAAAATAACAATAAGGGGAAAAAACTAGTATTATAGGGGCGTAACATGCCCCTCTCCTTCAAAAAAGTGTTGTCTTAAATGCTTGAGTAGTTTTGGATGCTTCTGCATAAAATTTTCATCCTCCCATGTGGATTCTTCAACAGATAAGTTCTTCCACTTAATGAGATACTATGAAATTAATCGATTTTGTACTTGTGGAGTTCTTGTTTTTGTGACTGCTTTGGGCTCAAGTATGATTTTTCCTTCTTCTTCTTCAAGTTCTGGAAACATTGTTTGAATTGGGACCTTGTCACCTATAACCTTATTTAATCATGAAACATGGAAAATTGGATGTCCTCGAGAAGATGCAGGTAGCTTCAATTTGTATGCCATAGTACCATTATTTTGCAACACCTTGTAAGGACCATAGTACTTGGGTGATAATTTATTATCCTTCTTAGCTTCTTTGAGGGACATCTTTTTGTATGGTTGTAACTGTAAAAATACCCAGTCACCTACATAAAAACTTATTTCATTGCAATGTTGATATGTATATTGTTTCATTAAATTATGTGTTAAAGTGAGGTTATCCTTTAGGATTTGTATAACTTGTTGTTGATGCTCAATGTGATCTTCCACTTCTCAAACCTTATAATTTTCTCTTAAATGTGCTGTGATTGATGGTGGATGATATCCATAAAGTTCCATAAATGGGGTAATTTTTGGTACAGTATGGAAGGAAGTGTTATACTGCCATTCAGATATTGCTAACCACTTGAGCCATTGTGTTTGTTTGTCAGATACAAAGCAACAAAGATGCCCTTCCAAAAATTTGTTCACTATCTCTGTTTTCCCGTTAGATTGAGGATGATAAGATGATCTATGCGCTAATTGAGTACCAAGAAAATAAAATAATTTTTTCCAAAAATTTACAAGGACTTGATTGATTCCTTATTAAGCATCCACTACATAACCTCATTGCTAGATCCCGATAATGGGTGGGATCAGGTGGAGCCTCAGATCACTCTCCGATATATTTGGAATTTCTGGCTGGTGAATAGAAACTCCATGCCCCATTAAAATTTAATGTTGGTTAGCTATGGGAGCCTGACTTCAAATTGATGGTCACATAAGAGTGGCAGCACTACAATCAATTTCTGGATAAGGAACCATGTAGAGTTTTCAATGATATTCTCAAACGTATCAAAGCAAGCAATATAAGATGGGCTAGACACAAAAGGATACTCGAGGAAGAGGAACTCAGAAGGAATGAATTGGAAATTACAGAGCTTACTGGTCTGAATTATTTGGGCTTTCGCTTCGCGTCTACAAAAGAGTATCTGATTGCTCTGGAAACCATTAGAGCCTCCATCCTCCGTAAAAGGGAGGAGAAATGGAGATTAAAAAGCAAGACCATTTGGTTGAAAGCTGGAGATGAAAATACCAAGTTCTTTCAATAGAGTGCCAAAGGAAAAAGGATCATAGATACTATCTGGGAAATTTCGGATAATACTGGTTATGAGGCCAAATCCCATGCACAAATTGCAAAACTGGGAATTCAACATTTCTCAAATCAATAAAAAGCACCACTTAATTTTAATCTGCCGAAAATTATCCATATTGCTTGTACTTTTCACATATTTGTTGATGAGGAGCAATTGGAGGATCTCAAAGCGCCAATTACCTTGAGGGATATTTAAGGTGTGTTAAAATGGTTTAAGAAGGAAAAAATTGTTGGGCCAGGTGGATGGCCCATTGAATTTTATCTACATTTATTTGAACTGATTGGCAGGGATCTCCTTCTGGTCATCGAAGAAAGCAGAACAACTGGTCAAATCTATGATGGTTTCAATTCCACATTCATTTCTTTGATCCCCAAATTCGATCACCCATCCACCTTCCACAACTTCAGACCTATCTCCCTCTGTAACTGCATATATAAAATTATATCAAAAATAATTTCTAATCGTATTAAACCCATTCTATCCTCTCATATTTCCAAGGAACAATTTGCATTTCTCCACCACATACAGATTCATGAAGCCATTGGCACTGCAAAAGAGGCTATGCACTCCATTAAAACCGAAAAACTCAAAAGCACCATACTCAAAATTGACCTTGCCAAAGCATTTGATCATGTTAATTGGAACTACATTCACCTCATTCTCATTCAAATGGGCTTCCCTCATTCTTTCACTAATTGGATTATGGGCTGCATCATGAACGTGACCTACAATATCCTTATCAACAAGGAAACTACTGATTTCTTTCATGCTGGTAGAGGTCTCAGGCAACGATGCCCCCTCTCACCACTCCTTTTCCTCCCTTTTATGGAAGGCCTCTCTTCTCTTATAAAACTGGCAAAATATGATGGTAAAATCCATGGTATTCGATTAAAGGAATTCCTTCAACTGACTCATTTATTACTTGTTGAGGATGGTATTATATTTTTGGATGGATCTTGTCAGCACAACTCACAATTTGATAACATCTTGAAAATTTTCTGCAAAGCTACTAGTATGGCACCCAACAACAGAAAATCCACCATAATAATGACTAGGTGTTTGGCTAGTGAAATGGGGCATTCCATGAGGAGCTTCCCATTTGAGCACAGTAACATTGAGGAAGGTTTAAAATATTGAGATTGGCTTTAGCTATAAACTTGAATTTGATACATACAAATAAAATCCAATGATAATTTATTGTTAGAAAAATTGTTATATTCAATAATTTTATTATAGATTGTAACTTCTAGTATGTAATGAAATAACAAAGCAAAAATTATACATGGAAATGTCATAGTTTAAATAAGAAAAAGATTTATACTTTAATAAAAATAAAAAAAACATCAATGGAACTATAAGCATGAGATGATGTCATTACAATATTTAGTTATACTAAGGGCATTGAATGGTGTTGAACACATTTCTCCTCTGAAATTGTGAACATGCCTAGTTTCTAGAATGGATGGAAATTTTATTTACAAATTTCGGGGATAAAGATTTGTTCCAAATTGCCCTCTCAATTCAGATTTCTTTCGTGCTTTTCCAACGTACCATTCCTTGCCATAAATTTTCTTGCCATTTAAACTCTCAACGCACTTTGTTGCATCTTCTGCATTCTCAAAATTGAAAAATCCAAAACACTTTGACTTTCCTACAGCATCCCTCATTACTGCCACACTGACAATTTTTCCATAATCACCAAAATATTTCCTCAAATCCTCATCATTCATTGACTCTGATAAATTGTTAACAAAAACATTTTAAACTTGGCTTCCCTGTTTGTTTGTTCTGGTTCTCCCTCCTGCTGCTCCTTTTTCGTGAGTTTAGTTTTTTCTCTCTCCTCCTTTTTGATAAATGGGGCAACATAAACTGGTATATCATTTATCCGAATACATTATCCAAATAGGTTTTCCATTAAGGGGTGTATTTGGGCTTTCGCTTCGCGTCTACAAAAGAGCATCCGATTGTTCTGGAAACCATTAGAGCCTCCATCCTCCGTAAAAGGGAGGAGAAATGGAGATTAAAAAGCAAGGCCATTTGGTTGAAAGCTGGAGATGAAAATACCAAGTTCTTTCAACAGAGTGCCAAAGGAAAAAGAATCATAAATACTATCTGGGAAATTTCGGATAATACTGGTTATGAGGCCAAATCCCATGCACAAATTGCAAAACTGGGAATTCAACATTTCTCAAATCAATACAAAGCACCACTTAATTTTAATCTGCCGAAAATTATCCATATTGCTTGTACTTTTCACATATTTGTTGATGAGGAGCAATTGGAGGATCTCAAAGCGCCAGTTACCTTGAGTGATATTGAAGGTGTATTAAAATGGTTTAAGAAGGAAAAAAATGTTGCGCCAGGTGGATGGCCCATTGAATTTTATCTACATTTATTTGAACTGATTGGCAGGGATCTCCTTCTGGTCATCGAAGAAAGCAGAACAACTGGTCGAATCTATGATGGTTTCAATTCCACATTCATTTCTTTGATCCCCAAATTTGATCACCCATCCACCTTCCACAACTTCAGACCTATCTCCCTCTGTAATTGCATATATAAAATTATATCCAAAATAATTTCTAATCGTATTAAACCCATTCTATCCTCTCATATTTCCAAGGAACAATTTGCATTTCTCCACCACATACAGATTCATGACGCCATTGGCACTGCAAAAGAGGCTATTCACTCCATTAAAACCGAAAAACTCAAAAGCACCATACTCAAAATTGACCTTGCCAAAGCATTTGATCATGTTAATTGGAACTACATTCACCTCATTCTCATTCAAATGGGCTTCCCTCATTCTTTCACTAATTGGATTATGGGCTGCATCATGAATGCCACCTACAATATCCTTATCAGCAGGGCAAATATTGATTTCTTTCATGCTGGTAGAGGTCTTAGGCAAGGACGCCCCCTCTCACCACTCCTTTTCCTCCTTTTTATGGAAGGCCTCTCTTCTCTTATAAAACTGGCAAAATATGATGGTAAAATCCATGGTATTTGATTAAATGAATTCCTTCAACTAACTCATTTATTACTTGTTGAGGATGCTATTATATTTTTGGATGGATCTTGTTAGCACAACTCACAATTTGATAACATCTTGAAAATTTTCTGCAAAGCTACTAGTATGGCACCCAACAATAGAAAATCCACCATAATAATGACTAGGTGTTCAGCTAGTGAAATGGGGCATTAAATGAGGAGCTTCCCATTTGAGCACAGTAACATTGGGGAAGGTTTAAAATATTGAGATTGGTTTTAGCTATAAACTTGAATTTGATACATACAAATAAAATCCAATGATAGTTTATTGTTAGAAAAATTGTTATATTCAATAATTTTATTATAGGTTGTAACTTCTAGTATGTAGTGAAATAACGAAGAAAAAATTATACATAGAAATGTCATAGTTTAAATAAGCAAAAGATTTATACTTTTCAAAAAAAAAATCAATGGAACTATAAGCATAAGATGATGTCATTACACTATTTAGTTATAGTAAGGGCATTGAATGGTGTTGAACACATTTCTCCTCTGAAATTGTGAACATGCGTAGTTTCTAGAATGGATGGAAATTTTATTTACAAATTTCGGGGATAAAGATTTGTTCCAGATTGCCCTCTCAATTCAGATTTCTTTCGTGCTTTTCCAACGTACCATTCCTTGCCATGAATTTTCTTGCCATTTAAACTCTCAACGCACTTTGTTGCATCTTCTGCATTCTCAAAATTGACAAATCCAAAACACTTTGACTTTCCTACAGCATCCCTCATTACTGCCACACTGACAATTTTTCCAAAATCACCAAAATATTTCCTCAAATCCTCATCATTCATTGACTCTGATAAATTGTTAACAAAAACATTTTTAAACTTGGCTTCCCTGTTTGTTTGTTCTGGTTCTCCCTCCTGCTGCTCCTTTTTCATGAGTTTAGTTTTTTCTCTCTCCTCCTTTTTGATAAATGGGACAACATAAAAAAAACTGGTATATCGTTTATGAACGCACCATTCATACATTTAATTGCATTTTGTGCTGCTTCTTCCTTCTCAAAATGCACAAATCCATATCCTTTGGATTGCCCTGATGCATCCGTTGCTATCTTAGAAGAGAGAATGGGTCCGAACACACAGAATTTGTGATAGAGGGTTTTATTGTCTACTGCCTTGTGAAGATTTTTAATAAATATGTTTGCGGATCCAGAGTTGCGGATAGTGGGGTCACGCTGTGAGTACATTATCCGAATAGGTTTTCCATTAAGGGGTGTAAAATTCAAGGTGCGTAAAGCCTCGGTGGCATTTTCAGCAGTGCTGTAATTGACATAGCCGTATCCTAAAGAAGTCTTGGTCATGGCATTTTCTTTCATGCTGGTAGAGGTCTCAGGAAAGGATGCCCCCACTCACCACTCCTTTTCCTCGTTGTTATGGAAGGCCTCTCTTCTCTTATAAAACTGGAAAAAGATGATGGTAACATACATGGTATTCGATTAAATTAATTCATTCAACTGACTCATTTATTATTTTTTGAGGATGTTATTATATTTTTGGATGGCTCTTGTTAGGACAACTCACAATTTGGTAACATCTTGAAAATTTTCTTCAAAGCTACTAGTATGGCACCCAACAACAGAAAATTCACCATAATAATGACTAGGTGTTGAGCTAATGAAATGGGGCATTCCATGAGGAACTTCCCATTTGAGCGCAATTACATTGAGGAAGGTTTAAAATACCTTGGATTTCACCTTAAGCCAAATGACTATCATATCAAGGACTGGAATTGGCTGATCACCAAGGTTTAGTTCAGAATCAATATTTGGCATCATAGGTGGATCTCGTGGCTGTGCAGACTGGTTTTAATCAAATCTGTCCTGGACGCCATCCATGTATACTGGATGTCCCTTGCTTGGCTTCCTAAGGGTGTTACTAACCGAATTTAGTAGATTTGCGTACAATTCCTCTGGATGAGTTCTGGTAGAGAGAGAACATTTCTTTGGGTGGCCTGGGATCATATCATCATGCCCAAGGATTGGGGTGGATGGGGTATTAAGGAACTCTCCTTATTCGCTACTGCACTGGCTTCAAAATTGGGATGGCCCCGCGTTGCTGGTCAAAGCCTATGGAAAGAGGTTACTGTCTCCAAATACATCGCTCCCCGATTTACATTGGACTAAATCAGAGGTGTTATTCAACATTGTTCAGGGTCCTCGATCATTTGGAGGGTCATCACAAAATCCACCCATCTAATACAGCAAGGTTTGACATGGCACATCGGCTCCGAATCTAAGGTCCGTTTGGGAGGGGACTCTTGTTCGAGCAGTGCGCAGAATTACAAATTGCCACAGGACATCATTCAGCATCTAGCCCAAGCCAGATATCTATATCTTTCAAAGGTGGTTGATCCACATCAGACTAATTGGGCAGCACAAAACTGGTTCTTGACTCAGGATCTTCATATTCCCATTAATATCCATCCCTACTGTAATCGGTTCATAAGAGCATTACAGACCTCACAAATTTGGCTCACTGATCATGAGGATGACCTTATGTGGGCTCTCTCGTCCAGTGGTAAATATTCCCTGAAAATTGGATATACAACTCTCTGTGCGCCCAGGGAACCTCCAAATAAAAAATGGTAGTGGCACTCAATTTGGATATTGCAGGCACCTCAAAAAACACGACTCCTCATGTGGTGCATTTTTAATAATTACCTTCCTACCATTAACAATATTCACCGTCGGGCCATCCAGGGTCCATCCAGATGCTGCTTTTGTTTTTCTCATGTGGAAGATGTCCAACATCTCTTCCTCGAATACCCTATCATTAGGGAATTATGGTGTTCGACATCACATGCACTGGGTTTCCCACTCATCTGGCATGACACATCTATAACAGTGGTCTAGACGTCATGGTGGCATGTTGCTTCTTGTGCCAAACTTTGGAAGTTACCTCTGTTGATTGCATGGGGAATCTAGACCAGTCGAAATTGATTCACTTTCGATCGTGTGAATGTGCTCTGGGATCACATTTGTTCTACCATCATTTCTACTTACAGCCTCATTCATAATGCTAATCACCCCCCCCCCCCCACACCGAAGGGAAATCATCCCCAAACTTATTGATAGCACCTACCCATGGGCATATTTTAAGGGCACATCAAACAATCATAGGTGTGTGGGGGGTGGGGGGGGGGGGGGGTTGTGATTTTATATTTACCCTCCACTCATTACTTTCAACTTAAGATGGGGCTGGGTCCAGGGACTAATAATTTTTCTAAAATCCTCAACCTTCAGCTTCTTATGCTTTTTGCTCGAGAACAAGGATGCAACATATTACAGATATTTTGGGACTCATAAATTGTCATTAACTGGTTCAATTCACAATCACAGTGCCATTGACATACGCTTGTTACATTATTGAGAGAGGTTCTCCTACTAAAATCATTATTTGACATTATCTCTGACACTCACATTTACAGGCAGAGGAACCAAGTGGTAGGCAGGCTTTCCAAAGAAGCAATGGAGTTAGAGTGGGGCCGATGGCTTATTAGGTAACATGTGGGAGCACAGGTGTTCCAATTTTATGATATACCCTTCATAGATGAAATAAAGGATATGGGAGTAGTCTCTCCCTTACTACAATTTTGTTATCATCATCATTTTTGGCGATATTTATTTTATCATGCTGACAGTACTCTATCTATGAGCAGTATTATTTATCGGCTGCTACCATGTATTATTGTACATATTGGTGATAAAATATAAGTTTATTTTCACTATTATTGGTTGATTATTAGACTACAATTTGATTCTTTAGAGATGATATAGAACCATAGAAATTCTGGTTTATTACCTGTAAAATGTAACATGTAATTTTTCTTACATATTAATGAAAAATTATGACGTTTTTCCTGGAAAAAAAAATATACAGGAGTCTAATGGGTCACAATATAATCAGAGCCTACATAAAACTAACAATGTAATGTCACAAAAATAACAATAGTGGGCTTCTATGTGGCACTACAATAAAAACATGGGCGATACATGGGCACAAAATAACAATAAGGGGATACACTAAAAATAACAATAAGGGGAAAAAACTAGTATTATAGGGGCGTAACATGCCCCTCTCCTTCAAAAAAGTGTTGTCTTAAATGCTTGAGTAGTTTTGGATGCTTCTGCATAAAATTTTCATCCTCCCATGTGGATTCTTCAACGGATAAGTTCTTCCACTTAATGAGATACTATGAAATTAATCGATTTTGTACTTGTGGAGTTCTTGTTTTTGTGACTGCTTCGGGCTCAAGTATGATTTTTCCTTCTTCTTCTTCAAGTTCTGGAAACATTGTTTGAATTGGGACCTTGTCACCTATAACCTTATTTAATCATGAAACATGGAAAATTGGATGTCCTCTAGAAGACGCAGGTAGCTCCAATTTGTATGCCATAATACCATTATTTTGCAACACCTTGTAAGTACCATAGTACTTGGGTGATAATTTATTATCCTTCTTAGCTTCTTTGAGGGACATCTTTTTGTATGGTTGTAGCTGTAAAAGTACCCAGTCACCTACATAAAAACTTATTTCATTGCAATGTTGATATGTATATTGTTTCATTCAATTATGTGTTAGAGTGAGGTTATCCTTTAGGAGTTGTATAACTTGTTGTTGATGCTCAATGTGATCTTCCACTTCTTGAACCTTATAATTTTCTCTTAAATGTGATGTGATCGATGGTGGATGATATCCATAAAGTTCCATAAATGGGGTAATTTTTGCTGCAGTATGGAAGGAAGTGTTATACCGCCATTCAGATATTGCTAACCACTTGAGCCATTGTGTTTGTTTGTCAGATACAAAGCAACAAAGATACCCTTCCAAAAATGTGTTCACTATCTCTGTTTTCCCGTTAGATTGAGGATGATAAGATGATCTATGCGCTAATTGAGTACCAAGAAAATAAAATAATTTTTTCCAAAAATTTACAAGGACTTGATTGATTCCTTATTAAGCATCCACTACATAACCTCATTGCTAGATCCCGATAATGGGTGGGATCAGGTGGAGCCTCAGATCACTCTCCGATATATTTGGAATTTCTGGCTGGTGAATAGAAACTCCATGCCCCATTAAAATTTAATGTTGGTTAGCTATGGGAGCCTGACTTCAAATTGATGGTCACATAAGAGTGGCAGCACTACAATCAATTTCTGGATAAGGAACCATGTAGAGTTTTCAATGATAATCTCAAACATATCAAAGCAAGCAATATAAGATGGGCTAGACACAAAAGGATACTCGAGGAAGAGGAACTCAGAAGGACTGAATTGGAAATTACAGAGCTTACTGGTCCGAATTATTTGGGCTTTCGCTTCGCGTCTACAAAAGAGCATCTGATTGTTCTAGAAACCATTAGAGCCTCCATCCTCCATAAAAGGGAGGAGAAATGGAGATTAAAAAGCAAGGCCATTTGGTTGAAAGCTGGAGATGAAAATACCAAGTTCTTTCAACAGAGTGCCAAAGGAAAAAGGATCATAAATACTATCTGGGAAATTTCGGATAATACTGGTTATGAGGCCAAATCCCATGCACAAATTGCAAAACTGGGAATTCAACATTTCTCAAATCAATACAAAACTTACTTAATTTTAATGCCGAAAATTATCCATATTGCTTGTACTTTTCACATATTTGATGATGAGGAGCAATTGGAGGATACCAAAGCGCAGTTGCCGCCTTGAGTGATATTGAAGGTGTATTAAAATGGTTTAAGGAAAAAATTGTTGGGCCGGGTGGATGGCCCATTGGTCCTCCCACATTTATTTGAGCGATTGGCGGGGATCTCCTTTTGGTCATCGAAAGCGGAACAAGCTGGTCGAATCTACAATTGGTTTCAATTCCACATTCATTTCTTTGATCCCTGATTCGATCACTTATCCACCTTCCACAACTTGAACTATCTCCCTCTGTAATTTCATATATAAAATTATATCCAAAATAATTTCTAATCGTATTAAACCCATTCTATCCTCTCATATTTCCAAGGAACAATTTGCATTTCTCCACCACATACAGATTCATGAAGCCATTGGCACTGCAAAAGAGGCTATGCACTCCATTAAAACCAAAAAACTCAAAACCACCATACTCAAAATTGACCTTGCCAAAGCATTTGATCATGTTAATTGGAACTACATTCACCTCATTCTCATTCAAACGGGCTTCCCTCATTCTTTCACTAATTGGATTATGGGCTGCATCATGAACGCGACCTACAATATCCTTATCAACAGGGAAACTACTGATTTATTTCATGCTGGTAGAGGTCTCAGGCAACGATGCCCCCTCTCACCACTCCTTTTCCTCCTTTTTATGGAAGGCCTCTCTTCTCTTATAAAACTGGCAAAATATGATGGTAAAATCCATGGTATTCGATTAAAGGAATTCCTTCAACTGACTCATTTATTACTTGTTGAGGATGTTATTATATTTTTGGATGGACCTTGTGAGCACAACTCACAATTTGATAACATCTTGAAATTTTTTTGCAAAGCTACTAGTATGGCACCCAACAACAGAAAATCCACCATAATAATGACTAGGTGTTCGGCTAGTCAAATGGGGCATTCCATGAGGAGCTTCCCATTTGAGCACAGTAACATTGAGGAAGGTTTAAAATATTGAGATTGGCTTTAGCTATAAACTTGAATTTGATACATACAAATAAAATCCAATGATAATTTATTGTTAGAAAAATTGTTATATTCAATAATTTTATTATAGAATGTAACTTCTAGTATGTAGTGAAATAACAAAGAAAAAATTATACATGGAAATGTCATAGTTTAAATAAGAAAAAGATTTATACTTTAATAAAAAATAAAAAACATCAATGGAACTATAAGCATGAGATGATGTCATTACAATATTTAGTTATAGTAAGGGCATTGAATGGTGTTGAACACATTTCTCCTCTGAAATTGTGAACATGCCTAGTTTCTAGAATGGATGGAAATTTTATTTACAAATTTCGGGGATAAAGATTTGTTCCAGATTGCCCTCTCAATTCAGATTTCTTTCGTGCTTTTCCAACGTACCATTCCTTGCCATGAATTTTCTTGCCATTTAAACTCTCAACGCACTTTGTTGCATCCTCTGCATTCTCAAAATTGACAAATCCAAAACACTTTGACTTTCCTACAGCATCCCTCATTACTGCCACACTGACAATTTTTCCATAATCACCAAAATATTTCCTCAAATCCTCATCATTCATTGACTCTGATAAATTGTTAACAAAAACATTTTTAAACTTGGCTTCCCTGTTTGTTTGTTCTGGTTCTCCCTCCTGCTGCTCCTTTTTCATGAGTTTAGTTTTTTCTCTCTCCTCCTTTTTGATAAATGGGGCAACATAAACTGGTATATCGTTTATCAACGCACCATTCATACATTTAATTGCATTTTGTGCTGCTTCTTCCTTCTCAAAATGCACAAATCCATATCCTTTGGATTGCCCTGATGCATCCGTTGCTATCTTAGAAGAGAGAATGGGTCCGAACACACAGAATTTGTGATAGAGGGTTTTTAATAAATATGTTTGCGGATCCAGAGTTGCGGATGGTGGGGTCACGCTGTGAGTACATTATCCGAATAGGTTTTCCATTAAGGGGTGTAAAATTCAAGGTGCGTAAAGCCTCGGTGGCATTTTCAGCAGTGCTGTAATTGACATAGCCGTATCCTAAAGAAGTCTTGGTCATGGCATCTCTGCAGATGTGAACACTGACCACCGAGCCAATCCCTTGGAAGAGTTCCTGAATCTGGGCGTCGGTAACATTCGGCTCCAGATCCCCCACGTACAGAGATTTGGGTATTGATTCATTCTTCTTCTCCTTCTCGCTGTAATTATTCTCCTTCTCAACTTCCTGAGATTTGCGTACTAATGATTCATTCTCCTTCTTCTCGCTGCCATTATTAATAACTTCCTGAGATTTGGGTTCTACTGATTCATTCTCATTCTCCTTCTCCTTCTCCACTTCCTGAGATTTGGGTTCTACTGATTCATTCTCATTCTCATTCTCCTTCTCGCTGCCATTATTAATAACTTGCTGATTCTCCCTGCAATTATTAATAACTTCACTGCCATTGCCTCTTTGCCTCTTTTGCCAGTCTCTGTTGAACCACAGCTTCCCAATTAAAATTAAAAATGAATGAAACACCAATTCAATCGAAATAGAAATATTTCTATTTCGACCCACCACGGCAGATTTATCGATTTTTCAATGTAATCAGCTCCTTGGCACAACCAGAGATACTACGCAGAGAACGAGATTGGTGAGAATGCAGAACCAATTCAATCGTAGTGGTGATATACATATTGAAATGTGGTGAATGGAGGTTTCTTTCCCACTCTTGGGTTTTCTTCATGAGTCGGCCGTGTATTATGGGGAGTTACCTTTTCCCTTCATTATCCCATCATAGCTGGCCATGGAATTCGAATTGGAAAACTGAATAAGAAATGCCATTATGAAAATTTGAACAATTGACTGGTACACTCTTTGAAACCTCAAAACGTAATTTTACTCATTAAGTAAATTAAATTAATTAATATGTAGTCAATAGTTCCAAGATATTATATGTTTATTAATTAAGTTTACTTAATTAATTAATAAGTGGTCAATAATTCGAAGAATATTATATTTTTATTAATTAAGTTTACTTAATTAATTAATAAGTGGTCAATAATTTGAAGAATGTTAATTAAATAGATTAAAAGATATAATTTAATAAAAGACATAGTTTAACAATTTCACAAATTATTTTTTAATTTAATAAAAGATATAGTTTAACAAATTTACAAATTCCTTTTTAATTGAAACATAAAAGATATGGTTTAGCAATTTCACAAATTCCTTTTTAATGGAAGTATAGGGTAGAGATTGTAAATTATGTAGTGGGAAAATGACTTAGTCATTAAGCCCAAAGGCTTATTATGCAATCTAGTGTGAGGAGATGTGTAAGTATGTTTATTATGTCCCTTATAATAATAAAAAAACAAATATGTTATAAAGTAATTAAAGGTAAAAAATCTTTGTGAATAAAATGTTTAAACCTTAGCATTTAAATAGATTATTTGAAAATCTATGTTAACCAATTTATGTTGATATCAACTTCATATATATATATATATATATATATATATATATATATATATATATATATATATTAAAATAAGATATTTTAATAATGGATATAAAAATTATTCAATGTGGCTTATCAATAAAACATTTTAATACAAATTAATATTGACATGTTACTTAAAATATATTAATAAAAAAAATATTTTAATTTGCCCTCATAAAATGTCTTGATGCACGATATCAATTATGTATATATCATATACCATTTTTTAACAGTTATGTATATATAGTGAAAAAATAAGTTTTTATGGTTAAAACATTTATTTGGTCATATATATACTTTATATAACATTCAAATATACAATTTAAAAAAATTACACATTGTATTTTGTATTGTTTGCTAAATGAAGAAAAAATTGATCTCTCTCAACTCATATTAGATCCATATTTAATATAGATCTATGCTAATTTTACTTAATTTATACATACAGATAGAGAAATAAACTATTGTTGTTCCTACTCTTAAAAAAACTCATATTAAATCCATATTTAAGATAGATCTATGTTCATTTTACTTAATTTATACATATAGATAGAGAAATATAAATTATTGTTGTTTCTACTATTAGGTCCCTGTAATTTGTCAGATTGGTAAGACCAAATAAACAAGGATAACATCAAACCAACTTTGGAGTCCTAGGACCTAGCCTTCCTGGACTCAGAGAGGGCTCTCTCTATATTTGTATAAAATATGTAACTTGATTGATTTAGGATGTTAATTTTAGGCTAGTTAAAATGATAGGGTTGTTTGTTTTGTTTGGTTTGGTTGGTTTGCTTGTTAATAAGAACATATAGAGTAAGAGAAATTCAAACCATTGGGCTATGGGGTCTGTAAAAGGTCTGAAGAGTACAACAACAAATCAAGGGTGTTGCACAGGGCAAGTTAACAAAGCCAAATGGATCTTAATAGCTTATGTGGGTGTGAAATGAACATTAAGTTGTGAGTTTAGTAGGTTTAAAGGGAAATTAAGAATCCTTTAACATATACTAGAACAAGAAGATTCTTTAAGATCACTATGCTTAAGAAAGAACCAAAAGGCAAGGTGCACCATAAACTTCTTTGGCATAGCTTTATCAAGTAAACTTTGAGACAACAATCTAGCAAACCCTAGAGAGCAAGGAACTCCTAAATTCTCTAGCTATTCACTTTCAGACGAAGAAAAAATTTGTGAATAAAATTTCAATAATGGTTAGACGGAAAGAGAACTCCCTAAATCTTCAATCAGACTTCACGGACCTTTAAAATGAATTTTCAAGATAGAACAAAGTACGGGGAAAACCACCTCAAACTTCATTTGGCCTAAACCTAGTAAACGGAATTTCAAAAACCTTAAGAAAACCATTTCGGGGAAGAACCAAAAGACGGGGCAAACCATAAAATTCTTTAGCCAAACTGGGCTAAGTTAATGTGGAGGTCTTTGTATATTACTTTAGTGTAGCCCCTTATTATGTTAGTGTATCCCCCCTTATTGTTATTATTGTACCCCTATAACCCCCATATTTTATTATTATGCCCTTAAATTATTATTGTTAGGTCGGCTAGGATTACATTGTGACCCACTAGGATTACATTATGGCCCCATGGACTCCTATATATAGAAAGGAGGTTTTGTAAATTGTATCATCCAAGAATTGTTCATTTATGTAATGTATTGGAGGTTTCCCCATCGAAGTGGCTTATTTCTAAGGTGTTGATATCTCTTTTCTTCTATTTTTGGAGCTGGTTACACAACATTTGGTATCAGAGCTTTGAGATTCTAGGGTTTCGCTGGTCCAAACAGGTCATCGTGAAATTTTCGCTATAATTTTTTTTCTACGAAGGTTCAGAATCTGAAATTTTTAGAGTGCGAATTCAAAATCCTAAGGAAAATCGTCACAAAATTTCAGAGCTTGGTTCACAATATTTTTGTAGATATGATCTATGCAAGTTAGGTCATTTTGCAGGCTCCTAAATTTAACCTAAACAGGTCATCGTGGTATTTTCGTAATAATGTTTTTCTACGAAGTTTCAGAAGCTGAAATTTTTAGAGTTTGAAGCCACAATCCGAAGGAACATTGTCGCAAAATTTCAGATATTGGTTCACAATATTTTCGGATATATGATTTGTGGAAGTTAGGGATTTTTGAGGCTTCGGAATTTCATCTCAAAGAGGTGATTGTGGGAAAATCTTCATAGCTCTCTCTCTGGGCATTGGATTGGAATGAGGTAAAAGGTGGCCGCAAGTACACGGACTATAGTTTTTGGTCTATCAATTTTAGAGCCAAAGGAGGAAACAGTGACACGTGGCAAGTCATACAAGTTCGCTCTACTGAAATAGTAAAAAATTGGGTCATTGTGGGAGATTGGACATAAATTTGTCTTAAAGAATCCAAATCAGATCAGACCTGTGGCATTTGAAAGAAGCTTCAAAGGGCTCCTACAGGGCTAAATTTCAGATATTGAGGATCTGCAATTATAAAGATAATTCAATTTCAGTATCGAGCTCCTCAAAAGTAAGTAAAAGGTGTGTATTTTTTTTCTGAATTGCATAAGTCTTGTTTGAAGAATCAAGTTGAATTGATTCCAAGGGAATATTGTAGAATAGATATCAGTATTGGATTCTAAAATGTCCCCTAAAAAGAATTCAACACCCATTAGCTAAACCAAACTCCCACTATGACTCATGAAGACGAATAATGGCAACATGACATATGAAAATTACAAGAGCAAGTGCAACAAATTTCGCTCTCGCAAAGAGAAAAAAAAAATGACATGGAAGTTTTGAAGAAAGGTGTGGAAACTAAGATGGATGGTTTGAGGAAAGGCATGGAATATAAGATAGATGGCATGGAATATAAGATAGATGGAATGGAAGCTGGCATGGAAACTAAGATGGATGACATGAAAGAAAACATGGAAAACAACATGAAAAACATGAAGAATGATCTAAAAGCAGACATCGAATATTTGACCAAGTTGATACAAGAAATGTTTCCTAATGGTGAAAAGATAGTAGAGGAAACTCATGATGAGAACAAAATAAATGTTAATCGTGTTTTCTTAAATCTAATGTTGGTGGGAAGAACCACCATATTCCAAAAATGGATATGAGGAAGTTTGATGGGAAGGATCCTATAACATGGATACTACAGATGGAGAAATATTTTGATCTCCATAATGTGCAAAACACACAAAAGGTATGCATTGCAACTTTACATTTAGAACAAAATACATTTGTATGGTATTGATGGCTTTGCTCCCGTAAAAAAATTTTCACTTGGTAAATTTTTACGGAGGAAACGATATCACATTATGAGGATACAAAGATAAACACCTTCTTTAGCCAATTTATAATTCTCAAACAAAAGGGTTTAATGGGGGAGCACATTGAGGACTTTCAAAAATTGAATATAAGGGTAACTGATATTCTAGAGGAATACATGATTGATCTCTTCATAGGTACTTTAAAGAATAACATCCAACATGAAGTTCTCGTTTTGGAACCTGATTCATTGGAGAAGGCATTCAATTTGGAAAGAAAAATTGAATGTAAAATTATGGCGACAAGGAAGCCTACCACTCACTTCTATAAAGAGGGAAGCAACATAGATTTCCACAACCTACAAGGTTGACACCACAATAATTGGAAGAAAAAAGAGCAAAAAGGCTTTGCTACAGTTGTGATATAAAATACATTAAAGGTCATAAGTGTGTTGAGAAGAAATTATTTTACATAGATTGTGAAGAGGAAGAAGAAAATGAACAACAAGAGGATATACACCAGGCACTAACCCAAGAAGAGGAAGAAATGAGTCCAACCATATCGTGTAATGCATTGGCAGGAATTACCACTCCTCAAGCTCTCAAGATAGAAGGACATATCAAGAAGAAAAATGTAATAGTGTTGATTGATTCAGGTAGTACCCATAATTTTATTCATTGTAAGGTAGCCAAGGAATTGAATTGTTTCCTATACCCAACACCAGAATGTCAAGTGATGGTTGCAAATGGAGGAACTATAAATTGCTCTGGAAAATGCCATAATGTCAAGCTAACCATGGGGGAATATGTATTGACTAGTCCAATGCTTGCCATTCCTATGGGAGGTGCTGATGTTGTACTAGGAGTACAATGGTTACAATCTTTGGGGACGGTAGCTTTTAATTTTCAAGAACTTTTCTTGAATTTTTTTTCAGAAGGAAAGGAAGTCGAATTATGGGGTATTGCGGGGAAGCCGGGAAGGATAATAAGCTCTAATGTCATGACAAAGCTTCTAAAGAAAGAACAGCGAGGCGTAATTGCACAATTATGCTCACTAGAAGTTCCAACATCAAAATCATCTATTTCTGCAGATCTCCAACAAGTCTTGGACAATCATTCCAAGGTGTTTGAAACTCCCAAAGGACTCCACCTATTCGTGATCATGATCATGCTATTCATTTGATTCCAGGAAGTGTTCCTCCAAACATCAGGCCTTATAGATATCCTTACTTCCAAAAGAGCGAAATTGAACGTATGATTGCAGAAATGTTAGAGGCGGGTATAATTCAACCTAGTCAAAGTTCTTTCTCTGCTCCTGTAGTATTGGTACACAATAAGGATGGATCATGGTGAATGTGTCCGGATTATAGGGAGCTCAATAAGCTCACCATTAAAGATAAATTTCCCATTCCTGTGATTGATGAATTATTGGATGAATTACATGGAGCAATTTATTTTACCAATTTGATCTTCGTTCAGGGTATCATCAAATTAGAATGAAGACTGAAGATATTCCGAAAACAACATTTCGAACTCATGAGGGTCATTATGAATTTTTGGTCATGCCGTTTGGCCTTACCAATGCACCTTCTAAATTTGAAGGGTTGATGAATTCCATTTTCAAACCCTTCCTTAGAAAAGTTGTGCTAGTATTTTTTGATGATATACTAATCTACAGCAGGTCTTGGAAGGATCATGTTCAACATGTTGACAGTGTGCTCAAACTATTGTAGGAGAAACAATTATATGAAAAAACATCCAAATGTTTCTTTGGAGTACAAGAGGTGGAATATCTGGGTCATATTGTATCTCATGTGGGTGTTAAGGTAGACCCTAACAAAATTAAAGCCATTAAGGAATGGAGACTCCCCACAACCATAAAGCAGTTGTGAGGATTTCTCAGGTTAACAGGGTATTATCAAAAGTTTGTTAAGAATTATGGGAGAATAGCAGCACCTCTAACAAAATTATTGAAGAAAGATCCCTTTTCATGGACTCCTGAAGCAACTAAGGCATTTGAACATCTTAAAGAGGAAATGTGCCTAGCACCAGTCTTAGCTACGCAAGACTTCAAAAAAACCTTTATTGTGGAATGTAATGCCTCGGGAAATGGAATTGTTGTTGCTTTAATGCAAGAAGGAAGACCCATTTCTTTTGAAAGTCATCCAATCAAAGGAAATTATTTACAGAAACCTATTTATGAAAATGAAATTTTAGAAATACTACATGCACTAAAGAAATGGAGAACTTACCTAATGGGAAGACACTTCAAGGTAAAAACTGATCATGATAGTCTTAAACGCTTTTTCAAACAAAGACTATCTTCAGAAGAGTAGAAAAAATGGGTAACAAAGATGTTGGGTTATGAATTTGAAATAATATACAAAAAAGGGAAGCTAAATGTTGTTGCAAATGCATTCTCAAGAAAGAATGAAGAGGTGGAAGCCTTGTTTTGTGCCATTTATATTATCCAACTAGATTGGATAACTGAAGCAAGAGATGAATGGAAGAAGGATGAAGAAGTGTAGACACTCAATCAAAAGTTGCAGCAAGATCCTAGTACATCTGATACATTTAGTTGGAAAAATGATTCCTTATGGTACAAAGATCGCTTATATATTTGTAAGAATTCCCAACTAAAACAAATGATTCTTTTGGAATTGCACGCTTCTCCTTTAGGAGGAGACTCATTATTTTTAAAAACTTACCACAGGGTGAAGAAATAATTTTTTTGGGATGGCCTTAAATCTGATATTCAAAAATTTTTGGCGGAATGTTTAGTTTGCCAGCAGAATAAAGTTGAGACAATTAAGACCCTGTGTCTTCTACAACCTTATCCATTCCAAGTCAACGCTGGGAGGAGCTTTCAATGGATTTTATCACAGGTTTACCTAAGTTTGAAGGAAAGAGTGTCATCATGGTGGTAGTTGATAGACTTACCAAGTATGCACACTTTTGTGCATTATCTCATCCATTTAAAGCAAGTACAGTTGCTACTACATTTATGGACACAATTCAAAAGCTACATGGAAACCCAAGGGTTCTTGTGAGCGACAGAGATCCCACTTTTACTAGAAATTTTTGGACGAAGTTATTTTCTTGTTTGGGTACTCAATTAACTCATAGCTCATCTTATCATCCTCAATCTGATGGTAAAACTGAGATAGTAAATAAATGTTTGGAAGGATATCTTCGTTGTTTTGTATTTGATAAACAAACACAATGGGTCAAGTGGTTACCTCTAGTTAAATGGTGGTATAACACTTCCTTCCATACTGCAGAAAAAATGACCCCATTTATGGCACTGTATGGATATCATCCACCATCCATCACATCATATTTAAGAGAAAATTCGAAGGTTTAAGCAGTGGAAGATCACATCGAGCATCAACAAGAAGTTCTCCAACTCTTAAAGGACAACCTAAATTTGGCACAAAATCAAATGAAACAATAAGAAAATCAACATCGCAACGAGAGAAGTTTTGATGTAGGAGACTAGGTATTTTTACGGCTACAACCATACAAACAAATGTCCCTCAAGCAAGCTAAGAAGGATAATAAATTATCACCAAAGTAATATGGTCCTTACAAGGTGTTGCAAAAGATTGGTACCATGACATACAAATTGGAGCTTCCTACATCTTCACGAGTGCATCCAATTTTCCATATTTCATGCTTAAAGAAGGTTATAGGTGAAAATATTCTAGTTCAAAACAATATTGCCAAAACTTGATGAGGAAGGAAAAATCATATTATGACCTGAAGCGATCACGGAAACAAGAACTCGACAGCTACGGAATCGATCAATTTCAGAGTATCTCATTAAGTGGAAGAACTTACCCACTGAAGATTATACATGGGAGGATGAGAATTTTATAGAGAAACACCCATAGCTACTCAAGCATTGAGGAAATCACTTTTTTGAAGGAGAGGGGCATGTTAGGTCCCTATATTACTCATATAGTCCCTTATTGTTGTTAGTGTAACCCCCTTATTGTTATTATTGTACACTTGTAACCCCCATATTCTTATTATTATGCCCTTAAATTATTATTGTTAGGTCGGCTAGGATTACATTGTGGCCCCATGGACTCCTATATATAGAAAGGAGGTTTTGAAATTTGAATCATCTAAGAATTGTTCATTCATGTAATGTATTGGACGTTGCCCCCTCGAAGTGGCTTATTTCTAAGGCATTGATATCTCTTTTCTTCTCTTTTTGGAGCAAACATAAACTTCTTTAGCCTAAACCCTAGTAAGAAAATTTCAAAGAAAGCCTTAAGAAAAACATTTCAAGCAGAACCAAAGGACAGGGCAAACCATAAACTTATTTAGCTAAACTCTAGTAAGTTAATCTCAAGGAAACAAACTAGGTGGAAATGGAGAGCAGGGAACTCCTAAGTTCTCCAATCAAATCCAGTAGAGGAAAACATTTGAACAACAGAAGGCAGACAGAATTAAGGTGCCTCTACACAACATATCTTATTCTAATGTTTAAATTATTTTCCTTTTTTACTGATTCTCTTTGACACTTTTTTTCTTTGCAGGTTGCTGAAGTCATTGAATTGGATTTTCTTTTGCTTATTGAGGCTTGACAAGTTCATTTTGACATATAGTAGCATCTTCAAAAGCTTCTCTAGTTTCCACCATAAAATCCAAATCTTCTTTTTCTACCCTCCCTGGCCACCTTTTTCAAATCTCTAAGTGTCTGCATTTCTTTACAACAATAATCAGTGATGTTTTCTAATTTATCTATAGCCCTTTCAAGTTCATTCATTTATGTCCAGTTCACCTCACCTTTTTCCATATTCCATCAATATTTTCTGATAGACTTTCTTCAATATTTTCTAATAGACTTTCTTCATGTTTGGCCTTATGTGCTTCCTCCATGTCATCTTCCTGCAACTAATCACTTCTTTGGCACTTCAAATGGACTAACAAGTTTATAAACCCTAGTCATCTACAAGAACAAGTTTTTCCTCTTCCCCTTGCTGTAAATTGTTTTCATTCAGGAGTAGACAGTCTACATCATCAGTACTTTCTGCTGATAAATCTTTCAACACCCCTGTAGCAGTGCTAAAATTTATCCCATTTTTCTTACTTGCAAACTGAGAAGATAATCCTCCTTGGAAAATTTAGGTCCTTCCTGAAAAACTATGTCTGGACATTCTATTACATCTGAGCCAGATTCTAACAAAGGAAAAGCAGTGCTTGAAACATCCAAGGATTTTGGAGAGCTAGAAGAATGCTTATCATACTCAATCCTTCACATATGTTTACTGACCTCATCCAAATGAAAGGGTGACCTTGAAAAAATGCAAAACCCTAATGACCTAATAGGAGTGTTTTTTGAACAGATTTTGAATAAGATTTTACTTAGAGATTTTCAAGTGGAAACAGAGCATTGTTATAGGTTATTATGCCCAAAGGGACATGTGAATGAGTTAGCAATAAGAAATATTAGAGGAAGGATGGAGTTTATTGACAGGGGAGAGTGGGGAAATGAGGTTTTAGGTAGGGGAGAAGGATGAAAATGAGGGGTATAAGCCCATAATGAGGCTTTTAATAGCAACAGGGTGACCTTGAGATGGCAAACTGATAGATAGGGAAAAGGTTTTATGAAGATAATGAAGGCAGTGAGATTTCAGAAACTCAAGATATTCAAGGAATATTGTTTTAAAAAAAATAGAACCATTCTATAGTCATCCCAAGATAGTGAAAAATTTTTATGACTAACACCTACCAAAACAAATCCAAATAAAATTGTGGTGCAAGATAGATTTTCACCTAAAGTTCCATAAATGGGGTAATTTTTGCTGCAGTATGGAATGAAGTGTTATACCACCATTCAGCTAGAGGTAACCACTTGACCCATTGTGTTTGTTTTTAATATAAAAAGCAACAAAGATATCCTTCCAAACATTTTTTTACTATCTCAGTTTTCCCGTGAGATTGAGGATGAGAAGACGATCTATGAGCTAACTGAGTACCAAGAAAATAAAGCAATTTTGTCGAAAAATTTACAGGGAAATTGGGATCTCTGTCACTTACAATAATATTTTGATTTCAATGTATCTTTTGAATTATTTCCATAAATGCAGTAGCAACTTTATTGGCTTTAAAAAGATGATATAATGCACAAATGTGTGCATAAATGGTAAGGTTATCAACTGGCACCATTACGAGAATCTTTCCTTTAGACTTGGGTAAACCATTGATAAAATCCATTGAGACCTCCTCCCAACGCTGGCTTGGAATTGCTAAAGGTTGTAATAGACATGGGTTCTTATTTGTCTCAACGTTATTTTGTTGGAAAACCAAACATTCTGCCACAGAATTCTACATATCATATTTAAGGCCATCCCAAAAAAATTCCTTCTTTACCTCTTGGTAAGTTTTAAAAAATACTGAGTGCCCTCCTAAAGGGGAGGTGTGCAATTCCAAAAGAATATTTTTCTTGAGTTGGGATTTTTTTTTATTTTTTTAATAACCAATGGTTAATTTTTACTTTGTTGAATTTAAGATTTATTCAGAAAATTAATCATCCCACAAATTCGCCTGCTCTTAGGAGCTATCTTTCACACCCTAGTGTCCTTCAAATTGTGAACCCTTAAACCTTACCAACTGTCCACTTTGACCACAGCTTTGACCATCTCTATCTCCTTCATATGATCTTGTATTGGAGTGTCGTTCACACAGTTGGAATCATGGAGACGAGCACTTTAACATGGTCCTAGTTCCAGAGAAATATAATGACTTTGAAATTTGAGATATTATAACCCCTATTTAACCTCTGAGCATGTCTGGAGCCACCTAGATCATGGTGTTTCCAACAATTCCAAAGAAGGATATTGCTGAGAAAAGAGTTTTGATTTCAATAATATCTTTTGAATTGTTTCCATAAATGAAGTAGCAACTGTATTGGCTTTAAAAGGATGATATAATGCACAAAAGTGTGCATAATTGGTAAGGTTATCAACTGGCACCATTACGAGACTCTTTCCTTTAGACTTGGGTAAACCATTGATAAAATTCATTGAGACCTCCTCCCAACGTTGGCCTGGAATGGCTAAAGGTTGTAATAGACATGGGGTGTTATTTGTCTCAACTTTATTTTGTTGGAAAACCAAACATTCCGCCACACAATTCTAAATATCATATTTAAGGCCATCCCAAAAAAATTCCTTCTTGACCTCGTGGTAAGTTTTAAAAAACATTGTGTCCTCCTAAGGGGGAGGTGTGAAATTCCAAAAGAATATTTTTCTTGAGTTGGGAAATTTTTTTTTTTAATAACCAATGGTTTTTTTTTTTATTTTGTTGAATTTAAGATTTATTTGGAAAATTAATCATCCCACAAATTCGCCTGCTCTCAAGAGCTAGTTTTCACACCCTAGTGTCCTTCAAATTGTGAACCCTTAAACGTGGCCAACTGTCCATTTTGAGCACAACTTTTACCATCTCTATCTCCTTCATATGATCTCGTATTGGAGTGTTGTTCACACAGTTGGAATCATGGAGATGAGCACTTTGATATGGTCCTAGTTCGAGATAAATCTGATGACTTTGAATTTTGAGATATTATAAGCCTTATTTCACCTCTGAGCATGTCTGGAGCCACTTGGATCATGGTGTTTCCAATAATTCCAAAGAAGGATATTGCTGAGAAAAGTGTTTTCACTGACGTCAAGTGAAAAAATGATACAATTTTGAGCTATATATAATGCCATTGATATCACATAAATAAAAATATAAATAGAATTATTAATAAATACCATAGATGCATCTAAACTCTACATCTACCAAATGCCTAGATAACATTATGACATTAATGTACACATGTAATTAATCGATTTATTAATATATTGTTGACCTAGATAACAACTACACCAACAAAAAACATGAAAAGTGATTAAAAAAATGGAAATTTTGTTAACTATTAAAAATTTCGAAAAATCTAAAAACTTCAACTACTTCATTTCAAAAAATTTATGATATCTTTCATAGCTATAAAACTCCAACGTAATGTGAATTAAATTGCTATATGATATCATTGATGGTCCTCCTCCTTCGCCTGCCTCTGGCCCTCTTCAGATTGAAAGGCTCGGTACTGAGTCCGTTGTACGACCACCTTCCATAGGTGTGCTCCAGAAGTTTTCTTATAATCCCAATGCCCGTGCCGCTCAACATTACAGTATTGTTGAAGGTTTGGCTTAGGCGCCATTTGTCATGTCTGCTCTAGAAGTACTTCAGAGTTTTTCGTCTCAAAGGAAAGCTTTGTTATCTGCGATTGGCGAGATTGATCCTCTTGATACTAGCCTTCTTTCTTTCTATTTAGAGAATTTCGTCCACGACTCCTGCACTAGATTGCACTCATGATATAGGTTGTCATTAATGGTCTCGATATACATCGAGCAGTTGTGGACGAAGGTGAGTCTACGTGCATCATGTCATCTTCTTGCTAGAATGCCATCGGTTCTCCGGCCTTGACTTCATCACCAAATGCCCTGGAAGAATTTGATGGAAGAGAATCAAAACCTTTGGGAGTTCTCACTAGTTTACCGATTACCTTGAAAGGGAAGACATTCAATGTCAAGGTAGAAGTAGTTGATGCTAAACTAAATTACAATCTTCTCCTCGGTCTTAGTTGGACTCATGCCATTCTGTGCGTTCTGTCAACTCTCTTTCGTGTCCTGAAATTCCTGCGTGAATGAAAGATTATTACTGTTGATCAATTGTCCTTCTTTACTTCTTCTTTCGAGAACAATGTTCCATATGTGGATAAGATCCCTATTCCCTACGAGAGCGTTGGGCTGAGTCTCTTCAAAGATCCTACCCTCATGGGTATTTTTCCTCTTCCTCCACCTAAAACTATTCAGATCAATATGATCTCTTGGTCCGATGACCCATGGATCATCCCTTCACTTGAATAGATCGATTCTTTCAAAAATTAGATTCCGTTGAGTCCAATCGAGATTGACTATTGTGAGCTCATCATGGCTTCAGATCCTCCTCCTTCTAATCATGCTCATTTGAGTATGTATCTCGATTCTTATTCTCAATCCCCTTGGCTCGGTGATTCAGATTCATCTGATCCATTACGCAAGATATTTCTTTCCGATGAAGCCATCGTGGAAACTATGTCTCTCGAGGATTTACCGTGGGATGATGGTCATCATCGTTCCTCGTTCATTCTTGGCCTCGGGGCCATGTCTACGTGTCTTGAGTAGTTTTCATCTCAGGTTCCTTCTCCTCCACTTCAAACGCCTATTCTAACACATGAAGTTCTTACGGAGGGTAATCTGAGTAACATTACGCAAACGATGCCTATTGACATTTCCGTCGAACTGAAAATTGTCAAGAACATCCATATCAGGGTTACCTATTATTTGGATGAAGTTCAGATTTATACTAGTCTTTTCCGCGAGTTTTGTGACGTCTTTGCGTGGTCCTACGAAGAAATGTTTAGCATTTATTCCAGTATCATGGTGCATGAAATTCCTACCTACCCTAGTTCGAATCCTGTTCGTCAGTGCCTTCATCTTGTGCACCCTCAGAAAGTTGCTGCCATTAAACATGTAGTTGGAAAACTTCTCAATGCTAGTTCATCTACCAGATTCCCTTAACAGAATGGGTGTCCAACATTGTCCCTATAGATAAGAAACAAGGTACTATTCGAGTCTCTGTTGATTATCATGACATTAATTGGGCCTGTCCCAAGGATAATTATCCTACTGCTTTATTGATCAGATCATTGATGATTGTGCTGGGAGTGAGATATTTTCCCTAATGGATTGATTTTTTGGTTATATCTAGATTAACATTCTCCCGACTGATCAACATAAGACTGCTTTCATCTGTCCTTGGGGTACTTTCGTGTATAAGAAACTATCTTTTGGATTGAGGAATGTTGGGGCCACATTTCAGTGCGCGATGTCATACGCTTCTAATGATATTAAACACATCATTCAACCTTATCTGGATGACCTTCCGGCTCATTTAGCTAAGCGTAAGGACCATCCTGACCATCTTCATTGGATTTTTCTCCGTTGTTGATGCTACAATATCTGGCTCAATCCGCACAAATGCATCTTCTGCATTGATTTCGGTAGAATTTTAGCATTTATCATGTCCAAAGACGGGATTCGCCTTGATCCACTCAAATTCAAGGGTATTATTAATCTCCCCTCCCCATATTCACTACATCAGTTGCAGATTCTGCAAGGTAAGGCTAATTTTTTACACCGTTTTATACCTAACTATGCCAAAGAAGCTAAAGGATTTATGCAGTTATTAAACCAGGCTGTCCCATTCCTCCGGGATGAGATTGCTTAGAAGTATTTTGACACATTTTTTTGCTTGTCAACGCTCCTCTGTTGTGCCCTCCTAAATATCATCGCAAATTTTCCCTCTATTTATGTTAGTATGAATCCTTTGTCGAAGTGTACGAAAAAGGACCACTTTAGCTACGCATAACTAATAGCCCTAACAACAAAAGTGGCTGCCAATATCTTCAGATCTGCGATTAGTTAGACAAGAAAATAGCTGCAAAACACCAGATCTATGTATGGAAAGACATTAAGCATTAAAATAAAGGGTTTGCTCCATGCATCCAACAGACAAGACAAGAACACAATTTATTGAAAGAATTTTTATATTACAGGGCACCTGGGAGGAAAACAAGAAGGTGTATCCAGCTCTCCTCAATGGGATGGGTTCTTTGTAGTCCTCAGCACTTCAGATCTAAGCTTTCTCTCTCTTGTAGGTGTAGAAAACTCAATGCAAAAATGCAGCTCAATGGGAGCAAATGATGAAAAATGAGACCAAGTGTATAGATCCAGAGTGATCTAATAGGCAACAAAAGGTGAGGAATGATGGGAAGAACCCTCCTATTTATAACAAAATATTGGGTCATTCTAGATCTTGGTGCATGATTAAAATAATGTTAACCAAATCTAGATCCACCTTTTATGGAATATTTTATTATATTTGTTGGAGGGAAAGGATATTTGACTTGGGTCAACTCCCTTGATTAGTGAAAAATAAATAAATAAATGATTTATTTATCTTTTTAAGGAAGCGGTTAGAAGATAATCAAATAAATAATGATTTATTTAATTATTTAAGGAAGTGGTTGAAAGATAATTAAATAAATGATGATTTATTTAATTATTTAAGGAAGTGGTTGAAAGATAATTAGATAAATAATGATTTATTTAATTATTTGTGGGTGATTTGGTCATATTTAACAAGGAATATTATCTAAATAAGATTTAAATAATTATTCTTAGAAAATAATAAGATAAATAAAGGTTTATCTAATTAATTTCTTTGTTTTTGGGTTAAACATGACTGGGAATAATAATTAAATTATGGTTTAATTAATTATTCCATGAGGAAAATCAAACAAATATAGTTTTGTTTAATATTTCCTTTTGGGGTTTCCTGTTTTAACATAGTGAAAGCAGTTTTACTTAGGGTAAAACTGGTCTTACATGGTGTACTTGGGTCCATCTAATTATAAAAGGTTAGATGACCAAAAAATGGTGTAACAGATTGCCCCCCAGCGTGCGAGTGTCAGGAGAAAATCGTATGACCGAAGTATGTTGTAAGAACACAATCACTAGACAACAAAAGGGATGTCAGAGAGAGAAATGTGAGGTAGATAGTGTGCTGAAGGACTAGACCCTGAGGAGACGAGACTCGCAGGTGCAAAAAGTCTCTTTTTATGAGAGGGTACCTGTGCTGAAGGCAGCGGGGGAGGCATACCTATGCCCGCCGAGACAAAGTACAAAAGAATAGTGTGTCCAGTAAACAAGGGACCAAACCATAAAGTACAGCTAGCGTAATCATGAGCCAGATAAAAATACAATGAGGAATCCCACATACATGTTGTGCCTGGGATAACAGCCAAGACTGGTACAATAATATCTGAGTACATGAGATACAAAGACAACCCAAATGCCCCCTGTAAATGGGGAAGGGCTCACAAAATCTGACTGATACATGCAAGTCAAAGAGGTGCTGCAAGTGGCTACGGCCAACATCATCAAATATCTGGAGCTGCATCGAAGGCTGCAAGGAATAGGTCATCCGGGCATGTGGGGGGCTACCTGCAGGGCCACCCCCGCATGAGGGTTGAAACATTTCACACACACCCGGGAATCATCAATAGCTGTTGCTGGATCACTGGACCATCAAGTATACGAATCTCGATCATGCTGAAGAAGCTGGAGAAACAATCAAGCCAAAGGGAAAGGAGATATCCCTTTGCCTGATCCGAGGCACCGAACAAGAGTGGAAGCTGGAACCAAGGTACACCGCCCTCTAGACCTGGCTTCTGGAATAAATGAGCTGATGTCGACAGAAGGAGGTCCGCCATAGTTGAGGCAATGAGAGACCCTCAACCAAGGCACGAGAGAAAAGAGTAGAGCGACGGACAGACTGACACTAATGATGATAGTGAAGTGGAAAGGACTGAGTAGCTAATGGACGACTTCCCTTGCTAGAGCATAAAGGGCATGAATGACATGGCAGCGACTGACACAACATCATCAGGGATGGGGGACAGTGGAACTGAAGGTCATAATGCGCGACAAAAGAGAGAGACCAATCAATGAAGGAGGGCTATAGTGGGGTACAAAAGGACTCGATATAGACTCCATGGAGGGAATGATGACTCAACTTGGATGCTCTAAACAAGGGCGACTCGATGGTGCTGCCACACAGTAAAGGCCCCAATGGGGGGACCGTGGAAACATGAGTACATGATGGGAACTCATGACGAAAATCAACACGAACGAAGACAAGTAAGGAGGCAAGATGGTGCCCCAAGTACAAGTGTCGTAAGTGAGGAAATTCGATTTTAAGGAGGGGTGAAGTGACCCTTCTTGGAAAAAATGTGTCCTGGTGAAGTGGCATATCTCAAAAAACTAACAGATACCCATTTGAGGGCTCGGTGAGAGCTTTCCAACGGTGCAAACGGTTCGTCAAACTGGGCTACGGTGTGGTCACAGTAGTCGAAAGAAGAAATAGGGGTTCTCTTTTAATAAGGCAGTTTTCCCTCCAAAATCACTTATTTGCTATTGTTGCTGTGGTGAGTGTGGAGAGGAGAGAAGGCCCTAAATCTTGCGGCGAACGTAGCAGACAAACCGACCGTTGGAATCGCGATCCGTCAGTTGCAGGTAGGAGGTCTAACTTTTCTCTTGCATTTTGATGGATTACTTTTTCAGTTTAGGGCCCAGAAATCCAAAAACAGTCCCTCCTTCATCTCTACGGCCGGGTCGCACTTTTTGGGGCAAAAAGTACGACCTAGGACGCAGGTATCAGGGCAAAAAGTGCGACCTGGTCCAGAAAAAAGCAGAAAACTGCGACCTGGGAGATGAGGGGGTTTTGGTGCTATTTTATGGTTGGAAGTTGGGTTTTGGTGTTTGGTTATGGTTTTCCCGATCTGTACGCTGACAAAAATGATGTGTTTGTGTAGGTATGGCAGAGTTACGGGTCAACTGGAGAGAGAGAGATTTGGGGACACTACGAACAGAGATCCAGGCGGATCAGGGCGTCCGCCGTGTTTTGGCCAGATTTGGGGTTCTCAAGTTTTTGGAGAACCCGTTGATGAGAGCAGGGGAACCGTTACTGGCCTGGATTATCAGTTACTAGGATCTAGATCAGGAGATATTTGTAGTGCAGGGGCACAGGATCGAGTTGACGGTCCAGGACGTGTACTTCCTGACTGGTCTCCCGCCACTGTGGATGGTGGGAAACACACAGCCAGTGTTGCCGCGGGGGCGGCATATCATGGAGTTCATGGAATGCCATTGTCGACCGGGTCTGCAAGTCAAGGGGACTCGAATACCGATCGGGGATCTAGAGAGGCTAGAAACCCGTGCAGTGGCCGCAGCTGTGCTGCGAATTTTGGGCATCCAGGCATTCCATCACATCACTGGGGGGCAGATGATGATAGTGGAAAGTGTGTTGGGTGGGACCTACTATGGGTGGGCCCAGATGTTATTGGTGTCGCTAAAGCGACAGTTGTCGCTATGCAGGCGGCAGGTGAATCATGACTGCTCATATGGGATTTTGTTGTGCGCCTTCTTCTTTGAGAAGATCCCAACCTTGAGGCCTCGTGTACAGCTTCCAGATGGGGGTCCGAGGGAGCCCAGGATGCGTCGTTGGGGACGGCTACTGTGCAGAGGAGGAGGAGGGGCAGTCGGGCGGGTGTTTGGACCAGAGTTTTTTGCCCATTGGGATCAGATGCCGCTGTACATAGACGACTACCCCTATAGTGGGATGAGCTACTGTGGGGATCCGGATCTGCCACTTCCGCCTGGTCGAGTCTGGGGGGCCGATGGTAAGTGACAAATTGCTATTCTTGTGTGGGCATGTTAAAGTTTTTGAATAGTAATTGATGATACTGATTCATGTACTTTTGGTATGCAGATATAGCACCGGTAAAACCGGCCAGATATATGGGACGACCGGTAGTGTCTGGGGCTACAGGTCCAAGTGGGTCGAGAGCGGCGCAGGATGAGGATGCAGCCGCCCTGCTGGAGGACATCCGCTGTAGATGCAAAAGGTTGTTTACCGGAGTATCAGAGCGCGGGTGGAAGGACTTAGACGACCAATACATAGAGCCATGTGTTGGTCTCCCCTTGGAGTGGCGAGGTATCATGCGGCGCATGGCGATGGCCGGTCAGGCTATGCATGATCTACATGCTGCAGGGCAGAGCCATTGGCTCGGGAGCCTCCAGATAGGGATTAGGGGTAGGGACATGTGGTGCCCCCTATGATGTATGTAGGGGCAAGTGGTGCCCCCAGTTTTGGGTTTTTGTTTGTAACATGCTATGGGCATGTCGTATGTATCAGAGTAGATGGACTCTAAACATATGTTTTGCGACACATATTATGGATATGCATCGTCTTTTGATGGTTGATTTAATGTTATTGTCTTGTATGAAATGTGTGTGATAAATGCCAATCTAGAACATGGTTTGCAATACTATCTACATAGTGATTCTGTTCTCGAGGTACATGGTTGAAAGTTATGGTTTCAAACGCACGTATTAAGATTGTCACTTGTAAATAGCGTCTAAATAGCACAGGGTTATGCACACGATAAACACCATTTAGTTGCATTACAAGAAGCAGGGAATCCAAACGAACGTGCAGATGGAGGATGCGATGAAAGAGGGCATCAGCTAAAAGACCACGCACTGCATCATATTCGGCCTGATTGTTGGTGGCAGAACCAATGCATACCCCGTTAGAAAGAACAAGGGCATGCAAGGGGGTGAAGATGGCCTAACCTGCTGAGGCTAGATTCCTGGAGTAGCGACTTGCACCATCGGCGTAGCCGATAAAGGGTGTGGACGAGGGGTCCTGCAGAATGGTGTGACAAGACAATAAATGAGGGGATGAAAGGAAATGACGGCAGCGTGAGTGTACAGAAATCATTGGGCGGCAACCGCAGGGGGGAGTGTAAGGGGCAGGATGACCAAGACTCAGACAAGGTGGTGTATGAGGGCTATCGGAAACATGGTGAGGACTCGGGCTGCGGAGGTCAACAGAGACACAAGTGGAGTGATCTCGGGTATGAGGAGGAACAGGGTGATCAAGGGACACAACAGGGGAGGATGCAGACAGGCTAGGCTCCGAGTGTCTCGCAGAGGAAGATAGGTAAAGGATGGTTACAGTAGACTCCGTCATCTGAACATCAGGGGGGGGAATGTCGATGGGAGTGGGGGGATCCTCAGGTTGACCTGAAGCGTACTGCGCGAGGATGGGAGAGGCGGATTGATTTTGTTCAACCTCATACTCTCGGATTACCTCTAAAGAGGCGCGGTAGTGCGTCAGGTGAGGACAATGGTGGGAGTAATGGCCATGAATGCCGCACAAAGCACAGGGCTTGTTGGTGGGGAGAGTCTTGGGGTTCTTGGGTACGGACGAAGAAGGAATGGGGGCTTCAGGGACCGCAAACTCGGGGAACGCGACTTTAACCATGGGCTGAATACGGGGCAACTCAGGACAAGCATGGGTGGCATAACCAGTGACATCACATAAAGCGCAAGGCTTTGCGGGCGGTGGAGGGACTGGGTCAGTCGTGGTAGTCTTGTCTTTGGGTGCCCCCTTGTGGGCTTTGCCTTTCTTCCCGGGTGCCGTCACGACAAGAGAAGGGTCCTGTGGAGGTGCTGGGGGCACGGAGGCAACGGAGGGAGCTAGGGGGACCGGTTGAACCGGTGTCAAAGCCATATAGGGCTTGGGGTGACCAGGAGGGGTGGCGACTGGGGGATCAAGGTACCAGACCGGTATGCCCAAGGTCAAGTTAGGGAGAGAGAGGGTGGCCATGACGGGGACAGAATATACTCCGAGAGGGGGAGCTAGGAAAGGGATCTACCCAGCAGGGTAATGACCAGGAGGGACGGCTTTGAGATGGTTAAGGCTAGGAGGAACCGATCTAGGAGGGTAAAGGGGTTCAGGGATACCAGCTGTAGGGGTAAGGGCAGAAGGAGGAGGTCCGGCTGGCTGAGATGAATGGCTAGGAGCAAGTTGCAGAGGGCGAGGAGGAGGTTGCTGACTAGCCGAGGCAGGCCGCTTACGGGCAGCCTGAGACGATTGCATCATGCAAACATTCGATGAGCTGGGATCGGTGACAGGAGGGGGGGGGAGGTTAGGGAAAGTTCCGGTGGAGGAATCCTGAACGCCTTATACACTGGTTTGCAAGAATCAATCTTATTTGCTTGTTGGCTGCCAGAAGAGATAGTCGTTCTAGAGGTCTCGAGATTTTGGCTCACATATGTCATGCTCAATGGTGACTATCTTTCCATTATGGGGGAAAGACATCTGCGAAAGACCCATGATGGGCGTGGCATATAGAGACACAGGTGTAGCTTCGCCCCAATAGAATGTTGTAATCTAGCGGGGCGTCGATGACTTCGACGTCAACGCAAACAGTCTTATCGGCGAGGGTGATAGGACAATTACGAAACAGGCCAATGGGCTGGGAGGCATGACCGTCCCACGCTCGAAGGGTGATCGTGGAAGGGGCCAGCTCAGGAGATCCGAGTTGCTTCCAAACCGAAGCGGACATCACGCATGTGGATGCCCCCTCATCAATGATACACCGGGACATGTTGGCGTTCCGGATTTTGACTGGGATTTGGAAGGCGACGGAAGGAGGCAGAGGAGGATGGTCCGATTGAGTGGAATCGAAAACAATCATTTGGTCATCAGCAGGATCTACAACGCCCACGGCAGATAGTAGAGCCTTCTTTTGGGGAGGGCACGACTGGAGGAGCTCCAGTGTGGAAATGGCGGCAGGAGATTGTGCCAAATCATCTACTATGCTATATGAATGGGCAGCTCGACTGGGAGCAGTGTTTCGACGTAGTGGGCCCTTAGGTATCTTGGTATGAACCTCAACTTTTGGTTGAGGGATATGTAAGGGGCCACTGGGTGACGAAAGAGGCTCTGGAGAACCTGAAGAAGGAGGCTCGGGAGCAGCCTGAGCAGGAGGCTTGGGGTACTGGCGAGACCGAGTTTGAAGGTGAAGATCGACGGACGGGTTGGGATCGGAGTGCATCATAAGGATCTGGTAATCAAAGGAACCAGAAAGGGAAGGTGGGGTGGCTACTTGGCTGTCGGGCGGTTGAGTAGCCATGAATCCTTGCTGAGGGAAAGGATCAGTAAACACAGCTGGTTGAGTAGTGGCCACATTAGGAGGAGCATGAGGGGAGGCATGCTATCTGCACAATGTGGCTTGAGACTCCCACATCTGTCGCATCTGGGGTAAGAGGGGGCAATCGTGGGTGTAATGTCCATAAACACTGCAACACGAACAAGGCTTATTTGTGCGAAGCAGCCTGTCCAGCTTGGGCTGAGTGCCCTGTTGCTGGTTGGTAGTGCTAGGGTCCACACCAGGATTGGGTCCACGGGTACCAGGGGAAGATGGGTTCGGATTGCCTCTCCTCCTTCTTTGAGAAGAAGGAGGATTGGTCGCGCCCTGCTGTGCTAATACTTGCCCTGGAGGGGGCTGTAGATGCTGGTGCTGGGGTTGAGGAGGCAAGGGAGGAGGAAATGCATATGCTGGAGGAGCTGGCGCACCAAGCTGCGGATAAGGGTAATGGGTAGGTTGGGCAACATTGAGGTAAGTAGGAGGTTGGGAAAAAGGAGGAGGCATGCCGTATCTTGGATACATGCTACCGGGAGGGGGAGAGTGCTGGAGGAGCTGGCCCCTCCCTGAGGGGGACCATAGCCCATAGGAGGTTGAGCGTATGGATGGGAAAGGCTCCAATGATACCGTCGGCGGAATGAGATGCCCCCGGGGTGTTAGCGCCACCGGGCCTGGGGAGGTCAGGAAGAACGGTATAAACATAACCATATTGAGCGTAGATCGGGTCATATTTCAAAGATATTTGGAGGGCGGCTTCTTCAGTTTGAGGAAAGTGAGAGGCGACATCTTTGCCGATTGGAGCGGGAAGGGTGCGAAGGAACCGGTCCATGTAAACCCGATCTTCGAAGGGAGGGGCTCGACATAAGCTCCGTCTTCTTCGCCATTCCTGAACATGGGTGGAAAGGCGTGTTGAAGAGGATTGCTTGAAGGAAGTCAAGAGCTCCGTGCCAGTATCGTATCGGAGAGGGAGCTGGAAATATGACAAAAAGTCTTGGGCAAGAGTCTCAAAGGTGATATGGGTAGAGGTGGCTTGTTCGACATACCATTTAGAAGCGTGCCGTGGCGTGCGTTGGGAACAAACGAAGACGGATGGAGTCATCGGTAATGGAATTGGAGGAACACCACATGTGGAAAGATCGGACATGATTGGATGTATCTTCTCCGCTTAGCCAATTTAGGAATGTTGGAAGGGAGCTTGGTTGGCATCGCGGACCAACCAACATTGTGCGGATAGGGTCATTGATCAACTGATTGAAATCGGGGAGGCTGAGGCCTGCAATGTACGGCAGCACGGGGGTGGCCGAGGTAGTTCCTGTGGCGGTTCTGCTAGTAGTAGGGCCGGCATTAGGGCCAGGAGAACCGCTAGCGTTAGGCCCTGGACCAGACATAGTGAAGGTGGCAGGGGGAGAACCAGGAGGAGAAGGAGAACCCCATGAATCAGGAGAGGAGTCGGAGTGCAGACTCGAAGGAGGACTGGCTCGACGACGGCGGGGCGGAGCAGGTCGATCAACCGGAAACTGAGGGTGAAGGCCAAGAAGTCTCCGGGAAAGGTGCCTTGGGGTCGCAATGATGAAAGGAAGAAGGAAACCGACAGGGGCAGAAAGGGACAGAATCACGAGAGGTCAAGGGCAGACAAGGTGCAGTGACAATTGATTTTAGAGTCTTTGCCAGGCGGTGTTAACCAGGCGCTTCTTCACTTAGGGTCAGTGTGTGGTGTGCATTAATTTTAATTTTTTAAACCCTTTTCATTTTGAGAGCAAAGAAAAAATTGTCGCTGCGTAGCTGAAAATAAACCTACAGAGAACAGAATATAATGCTGAAATAACAGAAAAATAATAGCTACTTGTGCATCTATCTAACCCAAGAAGGTGGGTCTCTCAAAACTATGCTGAAAAGAAAGGGGAAAACTATGTAAAACACATGGAAAAGGGGCCAATAGATCTAAGGTCAAAGGGGACAGGGATCTAGAGGACAAAGCTGTTGAAAAGAGGTGCAGATCACAACCAAGAGACAGAGGCAAGGTGGCTGGAAAAAGGAAGGAAATCAGCAAAAAATCGGAGGGGGCAAGGCGGAGGCCTTCAAAGGAGGTCCAAACAAAATGACAGGAGGTGATTTGAAAGGAAGAAAGGCTGATTTCAAAGGATCTAAAAGCGAGGTAACAGATCTGGAAAAAGGAGGTTGAAGCTCTGAAAAACAGACGGCTAAAACAGCTTAAAACTCTTCCACAAAAGGTGGAGGGTACTAAAGCCCTAAGGGGCTAGTTTCCCACTTAGATGAGTAAAAACAGATTAGAACTTGGTCAAAACAGGCTGAGACAGAGGGTGGAGGACCACGACGGAAAACTGCGAAAAACCCGAGAGAAAAATTGCAAAAAAAAAATTCTTTGAAAAAATGGCGGATCGCGATTTCGACTGATTTCGGTACGAGTCGCGGGGAAACAAGCTAAAAAGTGTAACTGGTTGTCTCGGCGGAAAATTTTGGAAAAGTTGCACGTCTCGATTCTGCAGTGGAGTGTCATTACTGCGCAATAGGGCCGAAGAGCACGGAAGTTAAGAAATTTTAATGTTTTGGGGTTTTATGTGAGAAAAACAACATAAAAATAGAAAAAATAAACAGTGAAAAGAAACCCTAGGGTCTGTGACCCCTTGGATATGCGGGAGATATGCTTTTGTACGGTGATGCGTAATTTAAAACCCATGTGGGTCTGGGGTCGCCATTTGTTAGTATGAATCCTTTGTCGAAGTGTATGAAAAAGGACCACTTTAGCTACGCATAACTAATAGCCCTAACAACAAAAGTGGCTGACAATATCTTCAGATCTGTGGTTAGTTGAACAAGAAAAGAGCTGCAAAAAACCATATCTATGCATGGAAAGACATTAAGCGGTAAAAACAAGGGTTTACTCCATATACCAATAGACAAGACAAGAACAATTTTTGAAAGAACTTTTATATTAATTGGGCACCTGGGAGGAAAACAAGAAGGTGTATCCAATTCTCCTCAGTGGGATGGGTTCTTGGAAGTCCTCAACACTTCATATCTAAGATTTCTCTCTCTTTTGGTGTAGAAAACCCAATGCAAAGAATAGAGCTCAATGGGAGCTCACACAGCAAATGATGAAAAAATGTGACCAAGTGTATAGATCCAGAGTTATCTAATAGGCAACAAAAGGTGAAGAATGATGGGAAGAACCCTCCTATTTATAACAAAATATTGGGTCATTCTAGATCTTGGTGCATGATTAAAATAATGTTAACCAAATCTAGATCCACCTTTTATGGAATATTTTATTATATTTGTTGGAGGGAAAGAAATTGTGACTTGGGTCAACTCCTTGATTAGTGAAAAATAAATAAATAAATGATTTATTTATCTTTTTAAGGAAAGTGGTTAGAATATAATAAAATAAATAATGATTTATTTAATTATTTAAGGAAGTGGTTGAAAGATAATTAAATAAATGATGATTTATTTAATTATTTAAGGAAGTGGTTGAAAGATAATTAAATAAATAATGATTTATTTAATTATTTGTGGGTGATTTGGTCATATTTAACAAGGAATATTATCTAAATAATTATTCCTAGAAAATAATAAGATAAATAAAGGTTTATCTAATTAATTTCTTTGATTTTGGGTTAAACATGACTGGGAATAATAATTAAATTATGGTTTAATTAATTATTCCATGAGGAAAATTAAACAAATATGGGTTTGTTTAATATTTCCTTTTGGGGTTTCCTGTTTTAACATAGTGAAAGCAGTTTTACATAGGGTAAAACTGGTCTTACATGGTGTACTTGGGTCCATCTAATGATAATAGGTTAGATGACCAAAAAATGGTGTAACAATTTAGCTACCGCTTTCAACACAATTTCCATGGTTTTGGTTCAAGTCAATGATGAAGGTTACAAGCATGTTATTTATTACCTCTCTCATAACCTTCTCGATTCTGAAACATGCTATGCTCATTTCAAGCAGTTAGCATTAGCTGCGGTTCAAGAAGTTCAACGTTTCTTGTCATTATATTATATTGCGTACTGTGACTGTGATTTCAGAATGCAACCCCATGACCTATATCTTGTCTTGATAATTGTTGGGGGTCAAATACTCCAAGTGGATTTTCATGCTCCAAGAGTTTGATCTGCTATTTACTACGGCCAAGTCCAAGAAATCATTCATCTTTTGTGATTTAATCTGCTACCTTCCCTTATACTCTCCTTCGTCTGGTTCTGAAGAACGCATTCCGAACGATACGCTTTTTCTGATCTCCACACCTGATCCTTGGTATGGTGATATCATCATATATCTTCAGACTTCTACTTTCAGATATTAGTTGATGAAGGATTCTCGTTGACGCATCCGTCATCAGTTGCAACCTTATCATATAGTCAGAGATACAGTCTACCATGTCGGAGTAGATTCCATTCTTTGTCAGTGTTTGACCCTTGATGAGGCTGAAAAAGTTCTAAATTATTGCCATAGTGGCGCCTGTGGGAGTCACATGTCTGGTTATGCCACTACACAAAAGATTCTTCGTGCTAGGTATTTCTAGCCCTCTATCTTCAAGGATTGCATTTTTGTTGTCCGTAAATGTCATGATTGCCAGATCTATTAGTGCAAACTGTGTGTGCCACCTGAACATCTACACCCTGTCATTACCGTTAGTCCCTTTGTGAAGTGGGGCATCGATTTTATGATGTGTAACCCTCACTTGGCCGGGGGGGCATGCTTATATTATTGTAGTCATGGACTACTTCACCAAATGGGCTGAAGGAATGCCTACACTTGCTGTCGACGGTAAGGCAGCCACTCATTTCATATTCAATCACATCATTTCTAGGTTTGGTGTCCGTCAAGCCATCATTACTGATCATGGTTCCCATTTTTGGCATTATATGGTCGCGGAGTTGACTTCAAGGTTGGGCTTGAATCACGACAGCTCAACGTCATACCATCCTCAGGCCAATGGCTAGGTTGAAGCTGTGAACAAAGTTTTAGTCACTATGCTTCAACCTATGATTGGGATCCACAAATCCAATTGGCATCTCATGTTATCTTCGGCTCTCTGGGCATACCGAACCTTAGTCAAGGATGCGACTACATTCACTCCATTCCAGCTTGTTTATGGTTTGGAAGCTACCCTTCCGATTGAGTGTGAAATACCTTCTCTCAAGTTGGTTGTTGAATTACTACCCAACACTTCACCTGAAGAAGAGCGTCTTCTCTACTTAGAGAGGCTATATGAAACTCACCACTTTACTGCTTTGGTTATCGAGGCACAAAAAAAATGGGTCAAAGCCCATTTTGACTAGTCAGTTTCCCGTCGCTCCTTTGTAGAAGGAGACCTCGTCCTCTTGTATGATCAAGCTCATTATAAGCTGGGGGCAGGTAAATTTTAGCCCATGTGACATGGGCCTTACACCGTTAAACACATTTTTAAGAATGGGGCCTATGAGCTCATTGATTACGAAGGTCATCCTTTAGATCAACCCAGAAATGGGTTGTATCTAAAAATTTATTATGCACGAGTCATTCGTGCATGTTTTGTGTACATAGGAGTTTTTTTTTCATTTTTTTACATTCTTCTCTTGGTGTGTTTTGTGTGCATTTTACTGCTTATTGGGTCATTGCTTATTGGGTCATTTCTTATTGTGCAGATGTTTATTACCCCTTATGTCAGTTTCACAGATGGTGCTTCCCGAAGTACCCGTAACTTGTCTTCAGTAGCCTGGGTGATTTATGACCCTGTCGGTGAGCTGATAGACCTACAAGGTATTTTTCTAGGACAAACTACAAAAAATGTCTCAGAATATAGTGTTGTCATTGAAATATTAACCGAGGCAATTCCCTTGGCATTAGGACGTTGCTTGTAAATCTAAACTCTCAGCTTGTTGTTCTTCAACTTAATATACATTACTGAAGAACTTGTTGGATTATCCATAGTTTACTGAAGAACTTTCCGAACAAATGTTTTGTGATATTGTGGACAATCCGACAAGTTCTTCAATAAACAATAACCACAGGAACTTGAAAACCAAAATTAATGGACATTATTCAGGTAGAAAGCCTCACATTTTAAGGTTGTATTTACGTTTTCGTTTGCTGGAAGGACATTTTGATTATATCATATATCAACATATTCCTAGACAAATGAATGCATTAACTAATACATTGGCTAACATTGTATTTGATAGACATTTGTGTAATCTATAAAATCATCATCACATGAGAGACTCATATCAAATAGGAAAGTAGATGTATATATCTATATATCTATCTATCTATCTATCTATATATATATATATATATCGAATGTTGGCATCAGTGTGCACCATAAATTTCAAAAAATATGTGTGTTTTTGTTACATCCTGAGACACCATGTCTCATAACAACATGCAGAAATAAAAGCCTAGGTGTCTAATCGACATGATGATCATGATAACATGTCACTACCTAGACAAGCCGCCTCGACAAGGGGTGAGCTCGGTCTGACAACCCTACAGTACGTCTTTCATATGCACGAGGAACATCATCGAACTGCGCATAGTCTGAGACCCCACAGGTGATTCCCTCCAAGTTGTGCAGGATTTCCTCCTCCTCACCTTGAGGGGCAACATCAAAATCACGAGGTATTTGCCTCGCTATCGAAGACATCCCTGCAGGTCTTTCTAGGCCTACATCTGCAAACGCATGGATTAGTTGTGAGAACATACTACCCAAAAAAAAAAAATCATAATACTCATAAAACTAAAAATGAATCTTACCTAGTGCTTCATCCCAATCCTCTCCTTCCAGGAGTGGGAGGTCCAGATCACCAGCGAAATCTGTGCCAGAGTAGGGCCACTCCTTCACGACAATCAACTGTGGGCAGATCCAATCAAAAACTCTAGTCTCCAAGACATTTTTTCACCACCCCTTGATCTTGGCATCAGAGCTGCCCATCAAGCCATCTATGGTTCCAGTGCTGGTAGTGTTGGGATTATCACCTCCTGACGTTGAAATATTGGTAATCGTTCTAGAATGAATGATACCAGGATGGATCCATAACCAAAATGTTTCAATTTGCTCTTCTTTCACTTTGTTAGCTGATGTTTTATATTAATTGTTATTGCCTCTGCCTAGTTGTAGATGGTCGGTAACAAGTAGTCTATAGTAAGAAGTAGCTTTGTTTTTGTTGCTTTGTGTGGTGCTTGTGTTCTTGCAGCTTGTGCGATCGTGTGTAGCACTACCCTTAGTGTTAAATAAAGGATAGTTTGGATATCCACCTTCTCACTTTTTGATCCTTTCTATGCTCCTGGGCATACCCTGTCAATCACCATGGCCATGTTCTCCATAGTGGGCCAGGTACCAGTCAAGATCAGTGCTACCCCCCTCCATGATAGTCCTGTTATGAAATAAATATCAGAAACATCAATCTCGAGTTCCTGATCTTGAAGAATGAATTTTTCCTGATCCTCGTCCAAGATACTGATCAAGTATTGCAACAGCTCCGGTTGAGCTCTGAGGCATGGTGTTATGAAGAACTTATTCAGTCCATGGTTTTTGAGAGCTTCCATGTATCTCACATTTCCCATGGCAAGCTCATCCTCTTCACTATGTTCTCGTTACTTCCACTCTATCACCATTTTGTCACTCTTTCACCTACAAATATGTTCATATGGACATTATTAGCCAAATCCAAAGCTGAAATTTGTGAAATTTAGACTTGCTTTCTTACATTGGGAATTCTTTGAGAGGTCTGCACGGTTGGCGCGACTATTTAATGGGCGTGCCCTAGTTTAGAAAATTGGGCAATTGACGCGAGTCCATACTTGAAACCCGCGCCGACCGTCATGCCCTAAATTTCACAATTTCCCCCTCATAAATCAAAATTGAGGGTTGCAGGAACAAAAAGAATTCTTAAAATATGGGGAAGGATGTCAGCTCTTACCTGGACTAGACGGATTTGAGATTGGTCTGCTAAATTTCCCGCTATCATCGCCGCAAAATCACAAGGTAAAATGGGTCACTATTGCTCCACAAGAGGTAAAAACGAAAAGTAATTATTTTTTACCATTTTTGGCATTTTATAACTTTTCAGAACCCTAATTAGGTTTTAAGACATGTTTTTTGATTACTACATTATGTTATTTCAAGAAATGGGTTTTACGTTTGTTTCTTGTGCAGCGACAAGTCTTTAATGCGATAGTGATGAAGTCACGAGTTGTATTTTATACCTTTTCGGACTCAATAAAAACAAGAAAAAGACACTATTGGAGTCATCTTTCATCTCTTTTCTAACTCTCTAAAACTGAAAATATTGCCAAGACTCTTGTCATTTTGAACTCGTTAAATGGATGTGAAACAATATCTACCTAGTATATGTTTACACCTTTTTCAGGTTGGGATAGATTATTTACGAAAAAGGAATACCTTAGCCTATCACGACTAAGAGGTTCTTTCAGATATTGTTTTCTACCTTTTCAAATCTCAGAGACAACTTACGAAAAGGGACAAGCTGGATTTTTCTTTTCTTCTTATTTTCAAACTCTCTAAACATGAAAAGACGTCAAGTTTTTCCTTTGTCAGATTCATTAAACCCTTATGAAATCAGACATCGTCGCCATGATGTTCACCGAGTTCCTCCTTCCTAGGGCTCGTAAAATTTACTAGGTTGGATTTGTCTGAAGGACAAACTTACAGCACAAGCATATGCTATCCCCTTCAAGCTTGTTTTAAAAAAATAATTGGGGTACTCGCCAGAAATGATGGGGAAAATTGAACCAGATTTTAGTTATGTCGGCAGTATGTCACTCTTGAACATGACACTCATCTGCATTCCTGTCGGGTTGGAGACATCTCATTGCTTCATATTTTTCCTCCATGGGTTTGGGTAATTGGTTTTGACCTCTCATTTTCTCCTTTCCATCTCACCATGACCTCAGATCTCTTGATGTCAAATACTACCAAATCTAGAGTCATGTCGCTGATATGTTCAAGACAAGTTTTTCCTTTTCATTTTTCAACCTCCCTCTGATTCTCTGTTGGTCCTAATTCACTATCATTAAGTTCCTCTGTCTCGTGTTAATGATGTGAGATACATGATGGCCCTCCTTCAACTAGGTCATTTCCTATCGACCTCAGCTCATTATCCAGGAAGTTGGTCTAGAGACTTCCTATCGGTACCTTGGAGCCTGCATGCCTCAATGGAATTTTCTTCACATTCGACGATAGGTCCACATCATTGGCCTTCGATCGAGTGATTCTGCGGGTGTTCGGCGCCATCTCACTGTTCAAATTCCATGGATTTTACCTATTGTACCTTGAGATCCATTTTCATTATTGGTGGTTTCTCTCACACTTGTTAACAACTTTCATCATTTGTTGGTAATCAAGTGAATTTCCTGCATATTCGACTTCAACTCACATATTCGCATGCTTGAATTTGTACTTTTTTGGGTCGAGATGGAGCGCAAGACCCTGAGTTTTGTTTGATAAGATCAAGGCTGCAGGATATTATGATTTAGCATTACTTTATTACATGACTCTTTTGATTGGATGGTTATGACCATACCTGAGTCTATTTGTTAATCCTTACTGTTGGATGGCTGCGTTCATGCCTCAGATCTTAGTTTATATGTACTTTATTATGTGGCTGTGCCCATACCACATTTTCATGTCCCAGAGATATTTGTTGTATTTTTCATTGCAGGTCTTCCGACAGTGATGTTTGGTTTGAATGCGTTCTCGTAAAGCAGTTCATCCCTTCCTCTCTCTCGGACCTCATGCTTTAGGGGGCATATATTACACAACATTTTGTCATTTTCCCTGCAATCCCCATCCCGCACATTGGAGGCTCATTTCTATGATCAAAATAAAGTCTCATGCCTTGAAAATATCATCATTACATCCCTTGCCATGAGGACAAGATTCCTTCTGTTGACCATTTCCTAAACAGAACACCAAAAACACATGTTTTTGCCTTGGCGCTGGTAGCCCGTTATGCCCTTGCACCGATGAGGTAGATTAACACTGGCCCCTATGCCACTTGGCACTCTCTGTCAGTTATCCACCCATGCCAATAGGTTTATGGAAAGTTTTTTAAAAATAGAGGCAAAGTTTTGATCACAACAACCTCGTGGATGAGTCATGGGGAGTTGTTTGACTAAATAACCACGGCCTTCCTCCTTTGGCCTCTTGTTTCCACCTTTTGGGGAAACATCCCAAAGGATAAGGCCTCCTTACCACCATAGTAGGGATCCCAACCTCCTCCTTTCCCTCTATAAATATATCCATCCTCCATTTATGAAGCTAGATAGACTGAAGATATTGTAGCAGAAATGCTGGAGAGATTTCTATTCAAGATAGAAAAAAGAGTCTGTCATTGAGAGAGCTTAGGCTTGTGCCTTTTCCTCATCCGAATTCCCTTAAAATCATGAGACACACTTCATCTGAACCCCACTGAAGGAGGCTGCAATGTCAAGGCTTGGTTGTAACTCTTTCTTCTATTAATAAATATGTACAACTATTGTATGGTTCCCATGTCTTGTTGATGTATTTTATTGATGCAACATTCTTAGCCCTCCTTGACTGGTTAGTAATTATGAATGAGATTGTTGCTTCATCCACTGCTCTTTTTTGTTGATCTTGTGCAGGTATCCAAGTATCACTGCGAAAGGATCATGAATTTCTGAGACAGGAATCAAGAGGCCACCACTACAACAACCACAATGACAGCATTGGACTCCAGGTAGGTCGATCAACCTCGTCTATTTCATTCAGTAAACCTAAACTCTAGTTTGTCCTTTTGTTACTAGACCCAATCTAGGGCTATAAGGATCGTCTCTATCTGTAGAGAGGTTTTACATCCATAACACCCATGCCCCATTCAAATTTAATGTTGGTTAGCTACGGGAACCCGACTTCCAATTGATGGTCACACAAGAGTGGCAGCACTGCAATCAATTTCTAGATCAAGAACCCTCTATAGTTTTCAATAATAATCTCAAAAGTATCAAAGAAATAACTATAAGATGGGCTAGACACAAAATGATACTCGAGGAAGAGGAACTCAGAAGGACTGAATTGGAAATTACACAGCTTATTGGACCAGATTATTTGGGCTTTCGCTCCGCGTCTACAAAAGAGCATTTGATTGCTTTGGAAACCACTATAACCTCCATCCTCTGTAAAAGGGAGAAGGAATGGAAATTAAAAATCAAGGCCATTTGGTTGAAAGCTGGATATGAAAATACCAAGTTCTTTCAATATAGTGCCAAAGGGACAAGGATCATAAATAATATCTCGGAAATTTCGGACAATACTGGTTATGTGGCCAAATCCCATGCACAAATTACAGAACTGGGAATTCAACATTTCTCAAATCAATAAAAATAACCACTTAATATTAATCTGCCAGAAATTATGCATATTGCTCATACTTTTCACATATTTATTGATGAGGAGCAATTGGAGGATCTCAATTCACCGGTTACCTTGGGTGAGATTGAAGGTGTGTTAAAATGGTTTAATAAGGACAAAAGTCTTGTGCCGGATGGATGGCTGATTGAATTTTATCTACGTTTCTTTGATCTAATTGGCAGGGATCTCCTTCTGGTCATCGAAGAAAGCAGAACAACTGGTCAAATCTATGATGGTTTAAATTCCACATTCATTGCTCTGATCCCCAAATTCAATCACCCATCCACCTTCCTTGACTTCAGACCTATCTCCTGCTATTACTACATATATAAAATTATATCCAAAATAATTTCTAATCGTATTAAACCCATTCTCTCCTCTCATATTTCTAAGGAACAATTTTCATTTCTCCACCACATACAGATTCATGAAGCCATTAGCACTGCACAAGAGGTTATGCACTCCATTAAAACCAAAAAAATCAAAAGCACCATACTCAAAATTGACCTTGCCAAAGCATTTGATCATGTTAATTGGAACTACATTCAACTCATTCTCATTCAGACGGGCTTCCCTCATTCTTTCACTAATTGGATTATGGGTTGCATCATGAACACCACCTACAGTATCCTTATCAAAGGGGCGGCTACTGATTTCTTTCATGCTGGTAGAGGTCTCAGGCAAGGATACCCCCACTCACCACTCTTTTTCCTCATTGTTATGGAAGGCCTCTCTTATCTTATAAAACTGGAAAAGGATGATGGTAACATCCATAGTATTCGATTAAATTAATTCATTCAACTAACTCATTTATTATTTTTTTAGGATGTTATTATATTTTTGGATGGCTCTTGTTAGGACAACTCACAATTTGGTAACATCTTGAAAATGTTCTTCAAAGATACTAGTATGGCACCCAACAACAGAAAATTCACCATAATAATGACTAGGTGTTCAGCTAATGAAATGGGGCATTCCATGAGGAACTTCCCATTTGAGCGCAATTACATTGAGGAAGGTTTAAAATACCTTGGATTTCACCTTAAGCCAAATGACTATCATATCAAGGATTGGAACTATCTGATCACCAAGGTGGAGTGAAAAATCAATATTTGGCATCATAGGTGGCTCTCGTGGGTGTGCAGACTGGTTTTAATCAAATCCGTCCTAGACGCCATCCATGTATAATGGATGTCCCTTGCTTGGCTTCCTAAGGGTGTTACCAACTGAATTTAGCAGATTTGTGTACAATTCCTCTGGAGGAGTTCTGGTAGAGAGAGAAAATTTCCTTGGGTGGCTTGGGATCATATCATCATGCCCAAGGATTGGGGTGGATGGGGTATTAAGGAACTCTCCTTATTCGCTACTGCACTGGCTTCAAAATTGGGATGGCACCGCATTGCTGGTCAAAGCCTATGGAAAGAGGTTACTATCTCCAAATACATCACTCCTCGATCTACATTGGACTAAATCAGAGGTGTTATTCAACATTGTCTGGGGTTCTTGATCATTTGGAGGGACATCACAAAATCCACCCATCTGATACAGCAAGGTTTTACATGGCACATCAGCTCCGGATGTAAGGTCCGTTTTGGAGGGGATTCTTGGTCGAGCAGTGGGTAGAATTACAAATTGCCACAGGACATCATTTAGCATCTAGTCCAAGCCATATATCTATATCTTTCAATGGTGGCTGATCCACATTAGACTAATTGCGTGACACAAAATTGGTTCTTGACTCAGGATCTTCATATTCCCATTAATCGCCATCCCTACTGTAATCGGTTCATAAGAGCATTATAGACCTCACAGATTCGGCTCACTGATCATGAGGATGACCTTATGTGGGCTCTCCAATCCAGTGGTAAATATTCCCTGAAAATTGGATATACCACTCTATGTGCGCCCAGGGAACCTCCAAATAAAAAATGGTAGTGGCACTCAATTTGGATATTGCAGGCACCTCAAAAAACACGACTCCTCATGCAGTGCATTCCTAATAATTGCCTTCCTACCATTAACAATCTTCACCGTCAGACCATTAACAATCTTGAAGTTGTATTTTGTATCGTTTGCTAAATGAAGAAAAAATTGATCTCTCTCAGGTCATATTGGATCCATATTTAAGATAGATCTATGCTAATTTTACTTAATTTATACATACAGATGGAGAAATAAATTATTGTCGTTCCTACTCTTAAAAAACTCATATTAAATCCATATTTAAGATAGATCTATGTTCATTTTACTTAATTTATACATATAGATAGAGAAATATAAATTATTGTTGTTCCTACTGTTAGGTCCCTGTAATTTGTCAGATTTGTAAGAACAAATAAACAAGGGTAACATCAAATCAAATTTGGAGTCCTAGGACCTAGCCTTCCTGGACTCGGAGAGGGCTCTCTCTATATTTGTATAAAATATATAACTTGATTGATTTAGGATGTTGATTTTAGGCTAGTTAAAATGATAGGGTTGTTTGTTTTGTTCTGTTTGGTTGGGTTGCTTGTTAAGAAGAACAGATAGAGTAAGAGAAATTCAAACCATTGGGCTATGAGGTCTGTAAAAGGTCTGAAGAGTACAACAACAAATCAAGGGTGTTCCACAGGGCAAGTTAACAAAGCCAAATGGATCTTAATAGCTTATGTGGGTGTGAAATTAACATTAAGTTTTGAGTTTAGTAGGTTTAAAGGGAAATTAAGAATCCTTTAACATATACTAGAACAAGAAGATTCTTTAAGATCACTATGCTTAAGAAAGAACCAAAGGGCAAGGTACACCATAAACTTTTTTGGCCTAGCTTTATCAAGTAAACTTTGAGACAACAATCTAGAAAAACCTAGAGAGCAAGGAACTCCTAAATTCTCTAGCTATTCACTTTCAGACAAAGAAAAAATTTAAGATAACATTTCAATAATGGTTAAAGAGCAGAGAACTCCTAAATTCTTCAATCAGACTTCAAGGACCTTTAAAATGACTTTTCAAGATAGACCAAAGTACAGGGAAAACCATAAACTTCTTTAGCCTAAACCCTAGTAAGCAAATTTCAAACAAAACCTTAAGAAAAACATTTCAAGAAGAACCAAAAGACAGGGCAAACCATAAAATTCTTTAGCCAAACTCTACTAAGTTAATGTTAGGTCCCTATATTTCTAGTATAGTCCCTTATTGTTGTTAGTGTAACCCCCTTATTGTTATTATTGTACCCTTGCAACCCCCATATTTTTATTATTATGCCCTTAAATTATTATTTTTAGGTCGGCTAAGATTACATTGTGGCCCCACTAGGATTAAATTGTGGCCTCATGGACTCCTATATATAGAAAGGAGGTTTTTTAATTTGAATCATCCAAGAATTGTTCATTCATGTAATGTATTGGAGGTTTCCCCATTGAAGTGGCTTATTTCTAAGGCATTGATATCTCTTTTCTTCTCTTTTTGGAGCTGGTTTCACAACATTTGGTATCAGAGCTTTGAGATTCTAGGGTTTCGCTGGTCCAAACAGGTCATCGTGAAATTTTCGCTATAATTTTTTTTCTACGAAGGTTCAGAATCTGAAATTTTTAGAGTGCGAATTCAAAATCCTAAGGAAAATCGTCACAAAATTTCAGAGCTTGGTTCACAATATTTTTGTAGATATGATCTATGCAAGTTAGGTCATTTTGCAGGCTCCTAAATTTAACCTAAACAGGTCATCGTGGTATTTTCGTAATAATGTTTTTCTACGAAGTTTCAGAAGCTGAAATTTTTAGAGTTTGAAGCCACAATCCGAAGGAACATTGTCGCAAAATTTCAGATATTGGTTCACAATATTTTCGGATATATGATTTGTGGAAGTTAGGGATTTTTGAGGCTTCGGAATTTCATCTCAAAGAGGTGATTGTGGGAAAATCTTCATAGCTCTCTCTCTGGGCATTGGATTGGAATGAGGTAAAAGGTGGCCGCAAGTACACGGACTATAGTTTTTGGTCTATCAATTTTAGAGCCAAAGGAGGAAACAGTGACACGTGGCAAGTCATACAAGTTCGCTCTACTGAAATAGTAAAAAATTGGGTCATTGTGGGAGATTGGACATAAATTTGTCTTAAAGAATCCAAATCAGATCAGACCTGTGGCATTTGAAAGAAGCTTCAAAGGGCTCCTACAGGGCTAAATTTCAGATATTGAGGATCTGCAATTATAAAGATAATTCAATTTCAGTATCGAGCTCCTCAAAAGTAAGTAAAAGGTGTGTATTTTTTTTCTGAATTGCATAAGTCTTGTTTGAAGAATCAAGTTGAATTGATTCCAAGGGAATATTGTAGAATAGATATCAGTATTGGATTCTAAAATGTCCCCTAAAAAGAATTCAACACCCATTAAGCCTTTAGAAAGCTCTATTATGACTCATGGAGAGTAAGAATGGCAACATGACATATCAAAATTACAAGAGCAAGTGCAACAAATTTCGCTCTCACAAAGAACAATAAGAAATGACATGGAAGTTTTGAAGAAAGGCATGGAAACTAAGATGGATGGTTTGAAGAAAGGCATGGAATATAAGATGTATGGTTTGAAGAATGGCATGGAATCTAAGATAGATGGCATGGAAGTTGGCATGGAATCTAAGATGGATGACATGGAAGCTAAGATCGATGAGAAAATGGAAAACATGAAGAATGATCTAAAAGCAGACATGGAAGGTTTGACAAAGTTGATACAAGAGATGTTTCCTAATGGTGAAAAGATAGTAGAGGAAACTCATGATGAGAACAAAATAAATGTTAATCGTGTTTTCATAAAATCTAATGTTGGTGGGAAGAACCACCATATTCCAAAAATGGATATGAGGAAGTTTGATGGGAAGGATCCTATAACATGGATACTACAGATGGAGAAATATTTTGATCTCCATAATGTGAAAAACACACAAAAGGTATGCATTGCAACTTTACATTTAGAACAAAATACATTTGTATGGTATCGATGGCTTTTCTCCCGTAAAAAAATTTTCACTTGGTAAATTTTTACGGAGGAAACGATATCACATTATGAGGATACAAAGAGAAACACCTTCTTTAGCCAATTTATAAATCTCAAACAAAAGGGTTTAATGGGGGAGCACATTGAGGACTTTAAAAAATTGAATATAAGGGTAACTTATATTCTAGAGGAACACAGGATTGATCTCTTCATAGGTACTTTAAAGGATAACATCCAACATGAAGTTCTCGTTTTGGAACCTGATTCATTGGAGAAGGCATTCAATTTGGAAAGAAAAATTGAATGTAAAATTATGGCGACAAGGAAGCCTACCACTCACTTCTATAAAGAGGGAAGCAACATAGATTTCCACAACCTACAAGGTTAACACCACAATAATTGGAAGAAAAAAGAGCAAAAATGCTTTGCTACAGTTGTGATATAAAATACATTAAAGGTCATAAGTGTGCTGAGAAGAAATTATTTTACATAGATTGTGAAGAGGAAGAAGAAAATGAACAAGAAGAGGATATACACCAGGCAATAACCCAAGAAGAGGAAGAAATGAGTCCGACCATATCGTGTAATGCATTGGTAAGAATTACCACTCCTCAAGCTCTCAAGATAGAAGGACATATCAAGAAGAAAAATGTAATAGTGTTGATTGATTCAGGTAGTACCCATAATTTTATTCATTGTAAGGTAGCCAAGGAATTGAATTGTTTCCTATACCCAACACCAGAATGTCAAGTGATGGTTGCAAATGGAGGAACTATAAATTGCTCTGGAAAATTCCATAATGTCAAGCTAACCATGGGGGAATATGTATTTAATACTCTAATGCTTTCCATTCCTATGGGAGGTGTTGATGTTGTACTAGGAGTACAATGGTTACAAGCATTAGGGACGGTAGCTTTTAATTTTCAAGAAATTTTCTTGAAATTTTTTTCAGAAGGAAAGGAAGTAAAATTATGGGGTATTGCAGGGAAGTTGGGAAAGATAATAAGCTCTAATGTCATGACAAAGCTTCTAAAGAAAGAACAATGAGGCATGATTGCACAATTATGCTCACTAGAAGTTCCAACATAAAAATCATTTATTTCTGCAGATCTCCAAAAAGTATTGGACAATCATTCCAAGGTTTTTGAAACTCCCAAAGGACTCCCACCTATTCGTGATCATGATCATGCTATTCATTTGATTCCAGGAAGTGTTCCACCAAACATCAGGCCTTATAGATATCCGTATGTCCAAAAGAGCGAAATTGAACGTATGGTTGCAGAAATGTTAGAGGCGAGTATAATTCAACCTAGTCAAATTTCTTTCTATGCTCGTGTAGTATTGGTACACAATAAGGATGGATCATGGTGCATGTGTCCGGATTATAGGGAGCTCAATAAGCTCACCATTAAAGATAAATTTCCCATTCCTGTGATTGATGAATTATTGGATGAATTACATGGAGCAATTTATTTTACCAAGTTGGATCTTCGTTCGGGATATCATCAAATTAGAATGAAGACTGAAGATATTCCAAAAACAACATTTCGAACTCATGAGGGTCATTATGAATTTTTGGTCATGCCTTTTGGTCTTACCAATGCACCTTCTACATTTCAAGGGTTGATGAATTCCATTTTCAAACCCTTCCTTAGAAAATTTGTGCTAGTATTTTTGATGATATACTAATCTACAGCAAGTCTTGGAAGGATCATGTTGAACATGTTGACAGGGTGCTCAAACTATTGTAGGAGAAAAAATTATATGCAAAAACATCCAAATGTTTCTTTGGAGTACAAGAGGTGGAATATCTGGGTCATATTGTATCTCACGAGGGTGTTAAGGTAGACCCTAACAAAATTAAAGCCATTAAGGAATGGAAATTCCCACAACCATAAAGCAGTTGCGAGGATTTCTCAGGTTAACAGGGTATTATCAAAATTTTGTTAAGAATTATGGGAGAATAGGAACACCTCTAACAACATTATTGAAGAAAGATCCCTTTTCATGGACTCCTGAAGCAACTAAGGCATTTGAACATCTTAAAGAGGCAATGTGCCTAGCACCATTCTTAGCTACGCAAGACTTCAAAAAAACCTTTATTGTGGAATGTGATGCCTCGGGAAATGGAATTGGTGTTCCTTTAATGCAAGAAGGAAGACCCATTTCTTTTGGAAGTCATCCAATCAAAGGAAATTATTTACAGAAACCTATTTATGAGAAGGAAATTTTAGAAATACTGCATGCACTAAAGAAATGGAGAACTTACCTAATGGGAAGACACTTCAAGGTAAAAACTGATCATGATAGTCTTAAACGCTTTTTCAAACAAAGACTATCTTCAGAAGAGCAGAAAAAATGGGTAACAAATATGTTGGGTTATGAATTTGAAATAATATACAAAAAAGGGAAGCTAAATGTTGTTGCAGATGCACTCTCAAGAAAGAATGAAGAGGTGGGAGCTTTGTTTTGTGACATTTCTATTATCCAACTAGATTGGATAAATGAAGCAAGAGATGAATGGAAGAAGGATGAAGAAGTGTGGACACTTAATCAAAAGTTGCAGCAAGATCCTAGTACATCTGATACATTTAGTTGGAAAAATGATTCCTTATGGTACAAAGATCGCTTATATATTTGTAAGAATTCCCAACTAAAACAAACGATTATTTTGGAATTGCACGCTTCTTCTTTAGGAGGAGACTCATTATTTTTAAAAACTTACCACAGGGTGAAGAAATAATTTTTTTGGGATGGCCTTAAATCTGACATTCAAAATTTTTTGGCGAAATGTTTAGTTTGCCAGCAGAATAAAGTTGAGACAATTAATACCCTCGGTCTTCTACAAGCTTTATCCATTCCAAGTCAACGTTGGGAGGATATTTCAATGGATTTTATCACAGGTTTACCTAAGTTCGAAGGAAAGAGTGTCATCATGGTGGTAGTTGATAGACTTACCAAGTATGCATACTTTTGTGCATTATCTCATCCATTTAAAGCAAGTACAGTTGCTATTACATTTATGGACACAATTCAAAAGCTACATGGAAACCCAAGGGTTATTGTGAGCGATATAGAGATCCCATTTTTACTAGAAATTTTTCGACGAAGTTATTTTCTTGTTTGGGTACTCAATTAGCTCATAGCTCATCTTATCATCCTCAATATGATGGTAAAACTGAGATAGTAAATAAATGTTTGGAAGGATATCTTCGTTGTTTTGTATTTGATAAACAAACACAGTGGGTCAAGTGGTTACCTCTAGCTAAATGGTGGTATAACACTTCCTTCCATACTGCAGCAAAACTGACCCCATTTATGGCACTTTATGGATATCATCCACCATCCATCACATCATATTTACGAGAAAATTTGAAGGTTTAAGCAGTGGAAGATCACATCGAGCATCAACAAGAAGTTCTCCAACTCTTAAAGGACAACCTAAATTTGGCACAAAATCGAATGAAACAATAGGAAAATCAGCATCGCAACGAGAGAAGTTTTGATGTAGGAGACTAGGTATTTTTACGGCTACAACCATACAAACAAATGTCCCTCAAGCAAGCTAAGAAGGATAATAAATTATCACCAAAGTACTATGGTCCTTACAAGGTGTTGCAAAAGATTGGTACCATGACATACAAATTGGAGCTTCCTGCATCTTCACGAGTGCATCCAATTTTCCATATTTCATGCTTAAAGAAGATTATAGGTGAAAATATTCTAGTTTAAAACAATATTTCCAAAACTTGATGAGGAAGGAAAAATCATATTCTGACCTGAAGCGATCACGGAAACAAGAACTCAACAGCTACGGAATCGATCAATTTCAGAGTATCTCATCAAGTGGAAGAACTTACCCACTGAAGATTCTACATGGGAGGATGAGAATTTTATAGAGAAACACCCATAGCTACTCAAGCGTTGAGGACATCACTTTTTTGAAGGAGAGGGGCATGTTAGGTCCCTATATTACTCGTATAGTCCCTTATTGTTGTTAGTGTAACCCCCTTATTGTTATTATTGTACACTTGTAACCCCCATATTGTTAGTGTTACTGATTCTCTTTGACACTTTTTTTCTTTGCAGGTTGCTGAAGTCATTGAATTGGATTTTCTTTTGCTTATTGAGGCTTGACAAGTTCATTTTGACATATAGTAGCATCTTCAAAAGCTTCTCTAGTTTCCACCATAAAATCCAAATCTTCTTTTTCTACCCTCCCTGGCCACCTTTTTCAAATCTCTAAGTGTCTGCATTTCTTTACAACAATCATCAGTGATGTCTTCTAATTTATCTATAGCCCTTTCAAGTTCATTCATTTATGTCCAGTTCACCTCACCTTTTTCCATATTCCATCAATATTTTCTGATAGACTTTCTTCAATATTTTCTAATAGACTTTCTTCATGTTTGGCCTTATGTGCTTCCTCCATGTCATCTTCCTGCAACTAATCACTTCTTTGGCACTTCAAATGGACTAAAAAGTTTATAAACCCTAGTCATCTACAAGAACAAGTTTTTCCTCTTCCCCTTGCTGTAAATTGTTTTCATTCAGGAGTAGACAGTCTACATCATCAGTACTTTCTGCTGATAAATCTTTCAACACCCCTGCAGCAGTGCTAAAATTTATCCCATTTTTCTTACTTGCAAACTGAGAAGATAATCCTTCTTGGAAATTTTAGGTCCTTCCTGAAAAACCATGTCTGGACATTCTATTATATCTGAGCCAGATTCTAACAAAGGAAAAGCAGTGCCTGAAACATCCAAGGATTTTGGGGAGCTAGAAGAATGCTTATCATACTCAATCCTTCACATATGTTTACTGACCTCATCCGAATGAAAGGGTGACCTTGAAAAAATGCAAAACCCTAATGACCTAATAGGAGTGTTTTTTGAACAGATTTTGAATAAGATTTTACTTAGAGATTTTCAAGTGGAAAAAGAGCATTGTTATAGGTTATTATGCCCAAAGGGACATGTGAATGAGTTAGCAATAAGAAATATTAGAGGAAGGATGGAGTTTATTGACAGGGGAGAATGGGGAAATGAGGTTTTAGGTAGGGGAGAAGGATGAAAATGAGGGGTATAAGCCCATAATGAGGCTTTTAATAGCAACAGGGTGACCTTGAGATGGCAAACTGATAGATAGGGAAAAGGTTTTATGAAGATAATGAAGGCAGTGAGATTTCAGAAACTCAAGATATTCAAGGAATATTGTTTTAAAAAAAATAGAACCATTCTATAGTCATCCCAAGATAGTGAAATTTTTTTATGACTAACACCTACCAAAACAAATCCAAATAAAATTGTGGTGCAAGATAGATTTTCAAATAACATTGAGGAAGGTTTAAAATATTGAGATTGGCTTTAGCTATAAACTTGAATTTGATACATACAAATAAAATCCAATGATAATTTATTGTTAGAAAAATTGTTATATTCAATAATTTTATTATAGATTGTAACTTCTAGTATGTAGTGAAATAACAAAGCAAAAATTAGACATGGAAATGTCATAGTTTAAATAAGCAAAAGATTTGTACTTTTCAAAAAAAAAAAATCAATGGAACTATAAGCATGAGATGATGTCATTACACTATTTAGCTATAGTAAGGGCATTGAATGGTGTTGAACACATTTCTCCTCTGAAATTGTGAACACGCGTAGTTTCTAGAATGGATGGAAATTTTATTCACAAATTTTGGGGATAAATATTTGTTCCAGATTGCCCCCTCAATTCATATTTCTTTCATGATTTTCTAACGTACCATTCCTTGCCATGAATTACCCTGCCATTTAAACTCCCAATGCACTTTGTTGCATCTTCTGCATTCTTGAAATTGACAAATCCAAAACACTTTGACTTTCCTACATATGAACCCCACTGAAGGAGGCTGCGACGTCAAGGCTTGGTTGTAAATCTTTCTTCTATTAATAAATATGTACAACTATTGTATGGTTCCCATGTTGTGTTGATGTATTTTATTAATGCAACATTCGTATCCCTCCTTGATTGGTTAGTAATTATGAATGATATTGTTGCTTCATCTGCTACTCTTGTTTGTTGATATTTTGCAGGTATCCAAGTATCACTGCGAAAGGATCGTGACTATTCGAGACAGGAATCGAGAGGCCACCACTACAACAACCACAATGATAGCATTGGACTCTAGGTAGGTCGATCAACCTCATCTATTTCATTCAATAATTAGGAACATAAAATCTAGTTTGTCCTTTTGTTACTAGACCCACTCTAGGGCTAGAAGGATCGTCTCTATCTGTAGAGAGGTTTTACTTCCATAACACCCATGCCCCATTCAAATTTAAGGTTGTTTAGCTACGGGAACCCGGCTTCCAATTGATGGTGACACAAGAGTGGCACCACTGCAATCAATTTCTGGATCAAGAACCCTCTAGAGTTTTCAATGGTAATCTCAAACGTATCAAAGCAAGCACTATAAGATGCGATGGACACAAAAGGATACTCGAGGAAGAGGAACTCAGAAGGAATGAATTGGAAATTACACAACTTACAGGTCCGGATTATTTGGGCTTTTGCTTCGTGTTTACAAAAGAGCATTTGATTGCTTTGGAAACCACTAGAGCCTCCATCCTCTGTAAAAGGGAGAAGGAATGGCGATTAAAAATCAAGGCCATTTGGTTGAAAGCTGGATATGAAAATACCAAGTTCTTTCAATAGAGTTCCAAAGGCAGAAGGATCATAAATACTATCTCAGAAATTTCGGATAATACTGGTTATGTGGCCAAATCCCATGCACAAATTGCAGAACTGGGAATTCAACATTTCTCAAATCAATAAAAAGCACCACTTAATATTAATCTGTCGGAAATTATGCATATTGCTCATACTTTTCACATATTTATTGATGAGGAGCAATTGGAGGATCTCAATTCACCAGTTACCTTGGGGGAGATTGAAGGTGCGTTAAAATGGTTTAATAAGGACAAAAGTCTTGAGTCGGATGGATGGCCGATTGAATTTTATCTACATTTCTTTGATCTGATTGGCAGGGATCTCCTTCTGGTCATCAAAGAAAGAAGAACAACTAGTCGAATCTATGATGGTTTCATTTCCACATTCATTGCTCTGATCCCAAAAGTCAATCACCCACCCACCTTCCTTGACTTCAGACCTATCTCCCGCTATTACTGAATATATAAAATTATATCCAAAATAATTTCTAATCGTATTAAACCCATTCTCTCGTCTCATATTTCCAAGGAACAATTTGCATTTCTGCACCACATACAGATTCATGAAGCCATTAGCACTGCACAAGAGGTTATGCACTCCATTAAAACCAAAAAACTCAAAAGCACCATACTCAAAATTTACCTTTCCAAAGCATTTGATCATGTTAATTGGAACTACACTCAACTCATTCTCATTCAAGTGGGCTTCCCTCATTCTTTCACTAATTGGATTATGGGTTGCATCATGAACGCCACCTACAGTATCCTTATCAAAGGGGCAGCTACTGATTTCTTTCATGCTGGTAGGGGTCTCAGGAAAGGATGCCCCCACTCACCACTCCTTTTCCTCGTTGTTATGGAAGGCCTCTCTTCTCTTATAAAACTGGAAAAAGATGATGGTAACATCCATGGTATTCGATTAAATTAATTCATTCAACTGACTCATTTATTATTTTTTGAGGATGTTATTATATTTTTGGATGGCTATTGTTAGGAAAACTCACAATTTGGTAACATCTTGAAAATTTTCTTCAAAGCTACTACTATGGCACCCAACAACAGAAAATTCACCATAATAATGACTAGGTGTTCAGCTAATGAAATGGGGCATTCCATGAGGAACTTCCCATTTGAGCGCAATTACATTGAGGAAGGTTTAAAATACCTTGGATTTCACCTTAAGCCAAATTACTATCATATCAAGGACTGGAACTGGCTGATCACCAAGGTGGAGTGCAGAATCAATATTCGGCGTCATAGGTGGATCTCGTGGCTGTGCAGACTGGTTTTAATCAAATCTGTCCTGGACGCCATCCATGTATACTGGATGTCCCTTGCTTGGCTTCCAAAGGGTGTTACCAACTGAATTTAGCATATTTGTGTACAATTCCTCTGGAGGAGTTCTGGTAGAGAGAGAACATTTCTTTGGGTGGCCTAGGATCATATCACCATGCCCAAGGATTGGGGTGGATGGGGTATTAAGGAACTCTCCTTATTCGCTACTGCACTGGCTTCAAAATTGGGATGGCCCCGCGTTGCTGGTCAAAGCCTATGGAAAGAGGTTACTGTCTCCAAATACATCGCTCCCCGATCTACATTGGACTAAATCAGAGGTGTTATTCAACATTGTTCGGGGTCCTCGATCATTTGGAGGGTCATCACAAAATCCACCCATCTAATACAACAAGGTTTGACATGGCACATCGGCTCCGAATCTAAGGTCCGTTTGGGAGGAGACTCTTGGTCGAGAAGTGCGCAGAATTACAAATTGCCACAAGACATCATTCAACATCTAGCCCAAGCCAGATATCTATATCTTTCAAAGGTGGTTGATCCACATCAGACTAATTGGGCGGCACAAAACTGGTTCTTGACTCAGGATCTTCATATTCCCATTAATCTCCATCCCTACTGTAATCGGTTCATAAGAGAATTACAAACCTCACAAATTCGGCTCACTGATCATGAGGATGACCTTATGTGGGCTCTCTCGTCCAGTGGTAAATATTCCCTGAAAATTGGATATACAACTCTCTGTGCGCCCAGGGAACCTCCAAATAAAAAATGGTAGTGGCACTCAATTTGGATATTGCAGGCACCTCAAAAAACACGACTCCTCATGTGGTGCATTTTTAATAATTACCTTCCTACCATTAACAATATTCACCGTCGGGCCATCCAGGGTCCATCCAGATGCTGCTTTTGTTTTTCTCATGTGGAAGATGTCCAACATCTCTTCCTCGAATACCCTATCATTAGGGAATTATGGTGTTCGACATCACATGCACTGGGTTTCCCACTCATCTGGCATGACACATCTATAACAGTGGTCTAGACGTCATGGTGGCATGTTGCTTCTTGTGCCAAACTTTGGAAGTTACCTCTGTTGATTGCATGGGGAATCTAGACCAGTCGAAATTGATTCACTTTCGATCGTGTGAATGTGCTCTGGGATCACATTTGTTCTACCATCATTTCTACTTACAGCCTCATTCATAATGCTAATCACCCCCCCCCCCCCACACCGAAGGGAAATCATCCCCAAACTTATTGATAGCACCTACCCATGGGCATATTTTAAGGGCACATCAAACAATCATAGGTGTGTGGGGGGTGGGGGGGGGGGGGGGTTGTGATTTTATATTTACCCTCCACTCATTACTTTCAACTTAAGATGGGGCTGGGTCCAGGGACTAATAATTTTTCTAAAATCCTCAACCTTCAGCTTCTTATGCTTTTTGCTCGAGAACAAGGATGCAACAGATTACAGATATTTTGGGACTCATAAATTGTCATTAACTGGTTCAATTCACAATCACAGTGCCATTGAAATACGCTTGTTACATTATTGAGAGAGGTTCTCCTACTGAAATCATTATTTCACATTATCTCTGACACTCACATTTACAGGCAGAGGAACCAAGTGGTAGGCAGGCTTTCCAAAGAAGCAATGGAGTTAGAGTGGGGCCGATGGCTTATTAGGTAACATGTGGGGGCACAGGTGTTCCAATTTTATGATATACCCTTCATAGATGAAATACAGGATATGGGAGTAGTCTCTCCATTACTACAATTTTGTTATCATCATCATTTTTGGCGATATTTATTTTATCATGCTGACATTACTCTATCTATGAGCAGTATTATTTATCGGCTACTACCATGTATTATTGTACATATTGGTGATAAAATATAAGTTTATTTTCACTGTTATTGGCTGATTATTAGACTACAATTTGATTCTTTAGAGATGATATAGAACCATAGAAATTCTGGTTTATTATCTGTAAAATGTAACATGTAATTTTTCTTACATATTAATGAAAAATTATGACTTTTTTCCTGGAAAAAAAAATATACAGGAGTCTAATGGGTCACAATATAATCAGAGCCTACATAAAACTAACAATGTAATGTCACAAAAATAACAATAGTGGGCTTCTATGTGGCACTGCAATAAAAACATGGGCGATACATGGGCACAAAATAACAATAAGGGGATACACTAAAAATAACAATAAGGGGAAAAAACTAGTATTATAGGGGCGTAACATGCCCCTCTCCTTAAAAAAAGTGTTGTCTTAAATGCTTGAGTAGTTTTGGATGCTTCTGCATAAAATTTTCATCCTCCCATGTGGATTCTTCAACGGATAAGTTCTTCCACTTAATGAGATACTATGAAATTAATCGATTTTGTACTTGTGGAGTTCTTGTTTTTGTGACTGCTTCGGGCTCAAGTATGATTTTTCCTTCTTCTTCTTCAAGTTCTGGAAACATTGTTTGAATTGGGACCTTGTCACCTATAACCTTATTTAATCATGAAACATGGAAAATTGGATGTCCTCGAGAAGATGCAGGTAGCTCCAATTTGTATGCCATAGTACCATTATTTTGCAACACCTTGTAAGGACCATAGTACTTGGGTGATAATTTATTATCCTTCTTATCTTCTTTGAGGGACATCTTTTTGTATGGTTGTAGCTGTAAAAATACCCAGTCACCTACATAAAAACTTATTTCATTGCAATGTTGATATGTATATTGTTTCATTCAATTATGTGTTAGAGTGAGGTTATCCTTTAGGAGTTGTATAACTTGTTGTTGATGCTCAATGTGATCTTCCACTTCTTGAACCTTATAATTTTCTCTTAAATGTGATGTGATCGATGGTGGATGATATCCATAAAGTTCCATAAATGGGGTAATTTTTGCTGCAGTATGGAAGGAAGTTTTATACTGCCATTCAGATATTGCTAACCACTTGAGCCAATGTGTTTGTTTCTCAGATACAAAGCAACAAAGATACCCTTCCAAAAATTTGTTCACTATCTCTGTTTTCCCGTTAGATTGAGGATGATAAGATGATCTATGAGCTAATTGAGTACCAAGAAAATAAAATAATTTTGTCCAAAAATTTACAAGGACTTGATTGATTCCTTATTAAGCATCCACTACATAACCTCATTGCTAGATCCCGATAATGGGTGGGATCAGGTGGAGCCTCAGATCACTCTCCGATATATTTGGAATTTCTGGCTGGTGAATAGAAACTCCATGCCCCATTAAAATTTAATGTTGGTTAGCTATGGGAGCCTGACTTCAAATTGATGGTCACATAAGAGTGGCAGCACTACAATCAATTTTTGGATAAGGAACCATGTAGAGTTTTCAATGATATTCTCAAACGTATCAAAGCAAGCAATATAAGATGGGCTAGACACAAAAGGATACTCGAGGAAGAGGAACTCAGAAGGACTGAATTGGAAATTACAGAGCTTACTAGTCTGAATTATTTGGGCTTTCGCTTCGCGTCTACAAAAGAGCATCTGATTGCTCTCGAAACCATTAGAGCCTACATCCTCCGTAAAAGGGAGGAGAAATGGAGATTAAAAAGCAAGGCCATTTGGTTGAAAGCTGGAGATGAAAATACCAAGTTCTTTCAACAGAGTTCCAAAGGAAAAAGAATCATAGATACTATCTGGGAAATTTCGGATAATACTGGTTATGAGGCCAAATCCCATGCACAAATTGCAAAACTGGGAATTCAACATTCCTCAAAACAATACAAAGCACCACTTAATTTTAATCTGCCGAAAATTATCCATATTGCTTGTACTTTTCACATATTTGTTGATGAGGAGCAATTGGAGGATCTCAAAGCGCCAGTTACCTTGAGGGATATTGAAGGTGTATTAAAATGGTTTAAGAAGGAAAAAATTGTTGGGCCAGGTGGATGGCCCATTGAATTTTATCTACATTTATTTGAACTGATTTGCAGGGATCTCCTTCTGGTCATCGAAGAAAGCAGAAAAACTGGTCAAATCTATGATGGTTTCAATTCCACATTCATTTCTTTGATCCCCAAATTCGATCACCCATCCACCTTCCACAACTTCAGACCTATCTCCCTCTGTAACTGCATATATAAAATTATATCCAAAATAATTTCTAATCGTATTAAACCCATTCTATCCTTTCATATTTCCAAGGAACAATTTGCATTTCTCCACCACATACAGATTCATGAAGCCATTGGCACTGCAAAAGAGGCTATGCACCTCATTAAAACAGAAAAACTCAAAAGCACCATACTCAAAATTGACCTTGCCAAAGCATTTGATCATGTTAATTGGAACTACATTCACCTCATTCTCATTCAAACGGGCTTCCCTCATTCTTTCACTAATTGGATTATGGGCTGCATCATGAACGCGACCTACAATATCCTTATCAACAGGGAAACTACTGATTTCTTTCATGCTGGTAGAGGTCTCAGGCAACGATGCCCCCTCTCACCACTCCTTTTCCTCCTTTTTATGGAAGGCCTCTCTTCTCTTATAAAACTGGCAAAATATGATGGTAAAATCCATGGTATTCGATTAAAGGAATTCCTTCAACTGACTCATTTATTACTTGTTGAGGATGTTATTATATTTTTGGATGGACCTTGTCAGCACAACTCACAAGTTGATAACAACTTGAAAATTTTCTGCAAAGCTACTAGTATGGCACCCAACAACAGAAAATCCACCATAATAATGACTAGGTGTTCGGCTAGTGAAATGGGGCATTCCATGAGGAGCTTCCCATTTGAGCACAGTAACATTGAGGAAGGTTTAAAATATTGAGATTGGCTTTAGCTATAAACTTGAATTTGATACATACAAATAAAATCCAATGATAATTTATTGTTAGAAAAATTGTTATATTCAATAATTTTATTATAGATTGTAACTTCTAGTATGTAGTGAAATAACAAAGCAAAAATTATACATGGAAATGTCATAGTTTAAATAAGAAAAAGATTTATACTTTAATAAAAAAAAAACATCAATGGAACTATAAGCATGAGATGATGTCATTACAATATTTAGTTATACTAAGGGCATTGAATGGTGTTGAACACATTTCTCCTCTGAAATTGTGAACATGCCTAGTTTCTAGAATAGATGGAAATTTTATTTACAAATTTCGGGGATAAATATTTGTTCCAGATTGCCCTCTCAATTCAGATTTCTTTCGTGCTTTTCCAACGTACCATTCCTTGCCATGAATTTTCTTGCCATTTAAACTCTCAACGCACTTTGTTGCATCTTCTGCATTCTCAAAATTGACAAATCCAAAACACTTTGACTTTCCTACAGCATCCCTCATTACTGCCACACTGACAATTTTTCCATAATCACCAAAATATTTCCTCAAATCCTCATCATTCATTGACTCTGATAAATTGTTAACAAAAACATTTTTAAACTTGGCTTCCCTGTTTGTTTGTTCCGGTTCTCGCTCCTGCTGCTCCTTTTTCATGAGTTTAGTTTTTTCTCTCTCCTCCTTTTTGATAAATGGGGCAACATAAACTGGTATATCGTTTATCAACGCACCATTCATACATTTAATTGCATTTTGTGCTGCTTCTTCCTTCTCAAAATGCACAAATCCATATCCTTTGGATTGCCCTGATGCATCCGTTGCTATCTTAGAAGAGAGAATGGGTCTTGGTCATGGCATCTCTGCAGATCACCGAGCCAATCCCTGACCACCGAGCCAATCCCTTGGAAGAGTTCCTGAATCTGGGCGTCGGTAACATTCGGCTCCAGATCCCCCACGTACAGAGATTTGGGTATTGATTCATTCTTCTTCTCCTTCTCGCTGTAATTATTCTCTTTCTCAACTTCCTGAGATTTGCGTACTACTGATTCATTCTCCTTCTTCTCGCTACCATTATTAATAACTTGCTGATTCATTCTCATTCTCCTTCTCCTTCTCCACTTCCTGAGATTTGGGTTCTACTGATTCATTCTCATTCTCCTTCTCCTTCTCCACTTCCTGAGATTTGGGTTCTACGGATTCATTCTCATTCTCCTTCTCGCTGCCATTATAATTATTAATAACTTCACTGCCATTAACTTTAACAACTGCCATTGCCTCTTTGCCTCTTTTGCCAGTCTCTGTTGAACCACAGCTTCCCAATTAAAAATAAAAATGAATGAAACACCAATTCAATCGAAATAGAAATATTTCTATTTCGACCCACCACGGCAGATTTATCAATTTTTCAATGTAATCAGCTCCTTGGCACAACCAGAGATACTACGCAGAGAACGAGATTGGTGAGAATTCAAAACCAATTCAATCCTAGTGGTGATATACATATTGAAATGTGGTGAATGGAGGTTTCTTTCCCACTCTTGGGTTTTCTTCATGAGTCGGCCGTGTATTATGGGGAGTTATCTTTTCCCTTCATTATCCTATCATAGCTGGCCTTAGAATTCGAATTGGAAAACCGAATAAAAAACGCCATTATGAAAATGTGAACAATTGACTAGTACACTCTTTGAAACCTCAAAGTTAAAAGATAACAATTGACTAGTACACTCTTTGAAACCTCAAAGTTAAAAGATAATGTAATTTTACTCATTAAGTAAATTAAATTAATTAATATGTAGTGAATAGTTCCAAGATATTATATGTTTATTAATTAAGTTTACTTAATTAATATGTGGTCAATAATTCGAAGAATATTGATGAGAAGATATAATTTAATAAAAGACCTATTTTAACAATTTCACAAATTCCTTTTTAATAGAAGTATAGGGTAGAGATTGTAAATTATGGTCTATATATGTGGTGGGAAAATGACTTAGGTATTAAGCCCAAAGACTTATTATGCAATCTAGTATGAGGGGACGTGGTGGGAAAATGACTTAGTCATTAGGCCAAGAGACTTATTCTACAATCTAGTATGAGGAGATGTGTAAGTATGTTTATTATGTCCCTTATAATAATATAAAAACAAATATGTTATAAAGTAATTAAAGGTAAAAAATGTGTGTGAATAAAATGTTTAAACCTTAGCATTTAAATAGATTATTTGAAAATCTATGTTAACCAATTTATGTTGATATCAATTTCATATATATATATATATATATATATATATATATATATATATAATATTTTAATAATGGATATAAAAATTATTCAATGTGGGTTATCAATAAAACATTTTAATACAAATTAATATTGACATGTTACTTAAAATATATTAATAAAAAAAATATTTTAATTTGCCCTAATAAAATGTCTTGATGCACGATATCAATTATGTATATAGCATATATCATTTTTTAACAGTTATGTATATATAGTGAAAAAATAGGTTTTTATGGTTAAAACATTTATTTGGTCATATATATACTTTAAATAGCATTCAAATATACAATTTAAAAAAATTATGCATTGTATTTTGTATCGTTTGCTAAATGAAGAAAAAATTGATCTCTCTCAACTCATATTAGATCCATATTTAAGATAGATCTATGCTAATTTTACTTAATTTATACATACAGATGGAGAAATAAACTATTGTTGTTCCTACTCTAAAAAAACTCATATTAAATCCATATTTAAGATAGATCTATGTTCATTTTACTTAATTTATACATATAGATAGAGAAATATAAATTATTGTTGTTCCTACTGTTAGGTCCCTGTAATTTTTCAGATTGGTAAGACCAAATAAACAAGGGTAACATGAAACCAACTTTGGAGTCATAGACCTAGCCTTCCTGGATTCAGAGAGGGCTCTCTCTATATTTGTATAAAATATATAACTTGATTGATTTAGGATGTTGATTTTAGGCTAGTTAAAATGATAGGGTTGTTTGTTTTGTTTTGTTTGGTTGGGTTGATTGTTAAGAAGAACAGATAGAGTAAGAGAAATTCAAACCATCAGGCTATGGGGTCTATAAAAGGTCTGAAGAGTTCCATAGGGCAAGTTAACAAAGCCAAATGGATCTTAATAGCTTATGTGGGTGTGAAATGAACGTTAAGTTGTGAGTTTAGTAGGTTTAAAGGGAAATTGAGAATCCTTTAACATATACTAGAACAAGAAGAGTCTTTAAGATCACTATGCTTAAGAAAGAACCAAAGGGCAAGGCACACCATAAGCTTCTTTGGCCGAGCTTTATCAAGTAAAATTTGAGACAACAATCCGACAAACCCTAGAGAGCAGGGAAATCCTAAATTCTCTAGCTATTCACTTTCGTTCAATGAAAAAATTTAATATAAAATTTCAGTAATGATTGAAGAGTAGGGAACTCCTAAATTCTTGAATCAGACTTCAAGGACTTTTAAATTGACTATTCAAGATAGACCAAAGGACAGGGCAAACCATAAACTTATTTAGCCTAAACCCTAGTAAGCAAATTTCAAAGAAAGACTTAAGAACAACATTCAAGCAAAACCAAAGGACAGGGCAAACCATAAACTTCTTTAGCCAAACTTTAGTAAATTAATCTCAAGGAAAAAAGCTAGGTGGAAATGGAGAGCAAGGAACTCCTAATTTCTCCAATCAAACCCAGTAGAGGAAAACATTTGAACAATAGAAGGTAGACAAAATTAAGGTACTTCTACACAACATATCTTAATCCAATGTTTGAAGTCTTTTCCTTTGTTACTGATTCTCTTTGACACTTTTTTTCTTTGTAGGTTGTTGAAGTCATTGAATTTCCTTTTCTTTTGCTTATTGAGGCTTGACATGTTCATTTTGACATATAGTAGCATCATCAAAATCTTCTCTAGTTTCCACCACAAAATCCAACTCATCTTTTTCTACCCTCTCTGGCCACCTTTTTCAAATCTCTAAGTGCCTGCATTTCTTTACAACAATCATCAGTGTTATCTTCTAATTTCTCTATATCCCTTTCAAGTTCATTCATTTATGTCCAGTTCACCTCACCTTTTTCCATATTCCATCAATATTTTCTGATAGAATTTCTTCATGTTTGGCCTTATGTGCTTCCTCCATGTCATTTTCCTGCAAGTAATCACTGCTTTGGCACTTCATATGGACAAACAAGTTTATAAACCCTAGTCATCTACAAGACCAGGTTTTTCCTCTTCCCCTTGCTGTAAATTTTTTTCATTCAGGTAGACAGTCTACATGATCAGTACTTTCTACAGATAAATCTTTCAACACCCCTGCAGAAGTGCTAAAATTTATCCCATTTTTCTTATTTGCAAACTAAGAAGATAATTCTCCTTGGAAATTTTAGGTCCTTATTGAATAACCATGTCTTGACATTCTAATACATCTAAGCCATATTCTAAAAAAGGAAAAGAAGTGCCTGAAACATCCAAGGATTTTGGGGAGCTAGAAGAATGCTTATCATAATCAATCCTTCACATATGTGTGCTGACCTCATCGGAATGAAAGGGAGACCTTGAAAAAATGCAAAACCCTAATGACCTAATAGGAGTGCTTTTTGACCAAATTTTGAATAAGATTTGAATTAGAGATTTTCAAGTGGAAACATAGCATTGTTATAGGTTATTATGCCCAAAGGGACATGTGAATGAGTTAGCAACAAGAAATATTAGAGGGATGATGGAGTTTATTGATAGGGGAGAATGGGGAAATGAGGTTTTAGGTAGGGAAGAAGGATGAAAATGAAGGGTATAAGCCCATAATGAGTCTTTTAATAGCAACAGGGAGACCTTGAGATGGAAAACCGATAGATATGGAAAAGGTTTTATGAAGATAATGAAGGTAGTGAGATTTCTGAAACTCAAGATATTCAAGGAATATTGTTTTAAAAAAAATAGAACCATTCTATAGTCATCTCGAGATAGTGAAAAATATTGATGACTAACACCTACCAAAACAAATCCAAATAAAATTGTGGTACAAGATATATTGTCACCTAACTGGTTTGGCTATATTAAAATGTTTGTTGGCTTTGTGTTACAAATATTTTTTTGGAAAATGACAGCGTACATTGTTGGTCATGATGCATTTTAAATAATAAACATCACAATCCCTATGCTTGTTTATTTCATATTTTGTTTTGTAAATTTTGTTTTAGTTTTAAAATCAGCTGCACGAAATATATTATACTTTTAACAATCAAAATTTGAACCAAAGGCGGGATTAGTTGTGTCCTAGTTTTGGATACATTATATCAATAACAACCATCTTATGAATGATGTGGAAGTATGTTGCTTCGTTGGACGTGAAATATGTCTATCGAACCTCCAAATCTCCAGTTTAAGATAGATCATCTACCAGGCTTTCAATATGAAAATAAAAAAGCTCTGGTGAACCATTGAATGTCACATAAGCATTGGGGACATTATCATATAGCTTATTTGCATATGCATCAAATTTAAGTTCTATCCCCCGCCACGCATACATAACATCGTCTTGGCTAATATTAGCAAGATAGTAGCCATCCAAGTTGAATTTTATTGTCCAAATGGAGCCTTATGAGATAATATTTCTTTACAGGTCGAAATTGTTGTTAATTCCTTGAATCACTTTTCACATTGACACACTTTCATCTACAACGACACACTTTCATCTACAACAACATATGTAGGAGAATATCTTATCATATGTACCAGAACTCCCTCTCATCATTGCTCTTCTCATCTTTGGTAGAACCAAATTGTGTGGGAAACCTTAATAGTTGTTAATAGCTTTTAATCAAGACCATTTGTTTTTAAATTGGAAACTAATCCTTTCATTTGAGTGAGGATCTTTTTCTTCTCTGCTTATTTCACACTTTGTTCAATGTGAGTTGTTGGAAAATAAGAGAAATCCCCACCTCTCTCTCAAATTCCTCAATATTTAATTATTTGTTAGTTTCCACATCTTTGAGCTTGTTCCCCATGTCATCTTCACCTATGTCCTTAAAAAAAACTCCTTTCTATTGTATACCCCTCCATTGTTCTCTATGTGAGAGTTAATGTGCAATATTCCAAACATGGAGAATATGAAGAGATCTATAATATTTTGTTTAATATTCTCTACCAAATTTTACTGAAAACCTCACAGTAATTTCCAAACCCCTGTTATGGAATCATAATAACTACAAAAAACATGCATTCATGGAAAAAATATTTAAATAACTCCTTTTACTAGTTACCTGAATTAAAACAAGAGCATGCAACCAAAAACAAAGAGCATAAAATAATATGAAAAATGTAGCCATTTTATTTTATTAATGGCTGGAAAAAAATATATATATACCAATAAAATTAACAATGAAGTCCTTGCAAAAGGCATGCAGGAATACTCATCAAATTTCTAAACTGAAACAATGAAGCATACTTGTGAACTAGTGCAGGAGCATTGGACGAATTTTGTGGTGGAAAAAAAATAGGGGCTTGACAATGTGGGAGGCCATTCCTAAGCATGGAGGATGTCCTCAGATGGCAGAGAGTCAAGTTTGTAGAGAGTGCAATTCATTATGCATTTCAAGAGCTGAAAATAGAGAAGCTACAGTAGAAAGAGCAGTGTATGTGGATGAAGCTCCAGAGATTAAACTATTGAGGTCAATTTTAAGCACAAGTTTGAGACAAAAACCCAAGTTGTCTACCTATGATGGCAGCCTGGTAGCTGATCCTTTGATGGGCTGGATTAGCGAACTAGACAAGTATTCCAAGTAGGAGGAGATTGAAGAATATAAGTAGGTAAAATTTGATGTAACTAGGTTGAAAGGCCATGTTGCATTATGCTGGGACAATGTGCAGGTTGAAAGAAGGAAAAAGGGGAAACCATTTATTAAAAGTTGGAACTGGATGATAACAAAGATGAAGGGGAATTTTCTGCCAGAATACTATCAACTAACCATTTATAGATAGGTGAATAACCTCAAGCAAAGGCTATTGAAAGTTCGAGAGTATATGTAGGAATTTTACAGGGTGAATTTGAGGGCAGGTTATATAGAAGACACCCCAGAAAAGACAACAAGGTATATCAATGGCTTGAAGTTGGAAATCTAAGATTAAATCATCATGCTTTCTCCAAGGACAATGGAAGAAGCATACCAATTTTACTTTAAGGTAGAAGAGAATGCAATGAGGAAGCATAATTCATGCAGAGGTCATGGTTTTGCTAGAGTAAGAGGGCAGAAAACTGGAAGAGGGAAGACTACCTTAATGAAGAGGTAGAGGTAGCGTCGAAAGTGTTGTTAATTCCTTCCACCATTTTTCACATTGACACACTTTCATCTACAACAACATGTGTAGAATAATATTGTTACACCATTTTTTGGTCATCTAACCTATTATCATTAGATGGACCCAAGTACACCATGTAAGACCAATTTTACCCTAAGTAAAATTGCCTTCACTATGTTAAATAACTTAATAAACCACATTTATTAGGTTGTTTATGGTCTAAACAGAAAACCCCAAAAGGAAATATTAAACAAACCTATATTTGTTTGATTTTCCTCATGGAATAATTAATTAAACCATAATTTAATTATTATTCCCAGCCATGTTTAACCCAAAAACAAAGAAATTAATTAGATAAACCTTTATTTATCTTATTATTTTCTAGGAATAATTATTTAAATCTTATTTAGATAATATTTCTTGTTAAATATGACCAAATCACCCACAAATAATTAAATAAATCATTATTTATTTGATTATCTTCCAACCACTTCCTTAAAAAGATAAATAAATCATTTATTTATTTATTTTTAACAAATTAAGGGATTTGACCCAAGTCAAATACCTTTTTCCTCCAACAAATATAATAAAATATTCCATAAAAAGTGGATCTAGATCTGGTTAACCCATGCACCAAGATCTAGAATGACCCAATATTTTGTTATAAATAGGAGGGTTTTTCCTATCATTCTTCACCTTTTGTTGCCTATTAGATCACTCTGGATCTATACACTGGGTCACATTTTTCCATCATTTGTTGTGTGAGCTCCCATTGAGCTCTATTCTTTGCATTGGGTTTTCTGCACCAACAAGAGAGAGAAATCTTAGATCTGAAGTGCTGAGGACTTCCAAGAACCCATCCCACTGAGGAGAATTGGATACGCCTTCTTGTTTTCCTCCCAGGTGCCCCATTAATATAAAAATTCTTTCAAAAAATTGTTCTTGTCTTGTCTATTGGTATATGGAGCAAACCCTTATTTTTTCTGCTTAATGTCTTTCCATGCATAGATCTGGTTTTTGCAGCTCTTTTATGTCTAACTAACCGCAGATCTGAAGATATTGGCAACCACTTTTGTTGTTAGGGCTATTAGTTATGCGTAGCTAAAGTGGTCCTTTTTCGTACACTTCAACAAAGGATTCATACTAACAAATGGCGACTCCACACGGGTTTTAAATTACGACCGCTGTCGTTTTTCATATTCCTGCATATCCAGCTACTTCAGACCCTAGGGTTTCTTTTCAACTGTTTATTTTTCCTATTTTTATGTTTTTTTTCTCACATAAAACCCTAAAACATTAAAATTTTTAACTTTCGTGTGTTTCTGGCCCTATTGCGCAGGTAAGCGACACCAGCCGCAACTGAGACGACAACTTTTCCGAAGATCTGCCGCCGAGACAACCGGAACAGGAGGTCACACTTTTTAGCCCAAAAACTGCGACCTGGAGCTCCAGGTCGCACTTTTCTGCCCAGTTTCTGTGACCTGCACTGAAAATAGGTCAGAACCTGCGACCTGCCATTTTTTCAGTGGTTTTTCTGCAATTTTTTTGGGTTCTGCTGAAGCTTCTGTCAGGGTTTTCCAGCCTCTGTCTCAGCCCGCTTTGACCTAGTTCTGATCTGTTTTTACTCATCTAAGTGGGAACCTAGACCCCTATGGCTTCAGTACCCTCCACTTTTTGTAGAAGAGTTTTAGCTGTTTCAGCCGTCTGTTTTTCAGAGTTTCAGCCTTCCCTTTTTCAGATCTGAAACCTCCTCCTCAGATCCCTTTAAATCAGCTTCTCTTCCTTTCAAATCACCTCTTGTCGTTTTTTTTGGACCTCCCTTTAGGACCTCCTCCCTATCGTTTCCTCTTTTTGTTGATTTCCTCATTTTTCCAGCCACCTTGCCTCTGTCTCTTGGCTATGATCTGCACCTCTTTTCAGCAGCTTTATCCTTTAGATCCCTGTCCCTTTTGACCCTAGATCTATTAGCCTCTTTTTAAGTGTGTTTTGAATAGATTTTTTCCCTTTTTTAGATCAGTTTTGAGTGACCCGCCTTCTTGGGTTGAATCGATGCAATAATAGCTGTTATTTTTCTGTTATTTTAGCATTATATACTGTTCTCTGCAGATTTATTTTCAGTTACGCAACACACTTTTTTCTTGCTCTCCAAACGAAAAGGGTTTAAAAATTAAAATTAACGCATGCCACACACTGACCCTAAGTGAAGAAGCGCCTGGTTAACACCGCCTAGAAAAGAATCTAAAATCAATTGTCACTGCACATTTTATGCCCGTGACCTCACTTGATTTTGTCCCTTTCTTCCCTTGTCGGTTTCCTTCTTCCCGTCATCATTGCGCCCCCAAGGCGCCTTTCCCGGAGACTTCTTGGCCTTCACCCTCAGTTTCCAGTCGATCGACCTGCTCTGTCCCGCCGTCGTTGAGCCAGCCCTCCTACGAGTCCGCACTCTGAATCCTCTTCTGATTCATTGGGTTCTCCTTCTCCTCCTGGTTCTCCCCCTGTCACCTTCACTATGTCTGGTCTAGGGCCTAACATTAGTGGTGCTCCAGGCCCCAATGCCAGAACCACTACTAGCGGAACCGCCACAGGAACTACCTCGGCCATACCCTTGTTGCCGTACATTGCAGGCCTTAGCCTCCCCAATTTCAATCGGTTGATCAATGACCCTATCCGCCACGATGTTGGTTGGCCTGCTATGCCAACCAAGCTCCCCTCCGACATCCCTAAGTTCGAAGGCCTTGCTGGAGAAGATCCAACCAATCATGTCCGATCTTTCCACATGTGGTGTTCTTCCAATTCCATTACTGATGACTCCATCCGTCTTCGTTTGTTCCAACACACGCTTACCGGCGAAGCTTCTAAATGGTATGTCGACCAAGCCACCTCTTCCCATACCACCTTTGTGACCATTTCCCAAGCCTTTTTATCTTACTTCCAGCTCCCTCTCCGATACAATACCGGTATGAAGCTCTTGACTTCCTTTAAGCAAACATCTTCGACCCGCCTTTCCACCCATGTTCAGGAATGGCGACGTAGACGCAGCTTATGTTGAGCTCTCCCCTTCGAATATCGGATCTATATGGACTGGTTCCTTCGCTCTCTCCTAGCTCCCATCGGCAAAGATGTCGCCTCCCATTTCCCTCAAAACGAAGAAGCCGCCCTCCAAATAGCCTTGAAATATGACCTGATCTACGCCCAGTCTGGTTATGTTTATACCGTCCTTCCTAACCTCCCCAGGCCCGGTGGTGCTAATACCCCGGGGGCATCTCATTCCGTCGACGGTATCGTTGGAGCCCTTTCCCATCCGTATGCTCAACCTCCTATGGGCTACGGTCTCCCTCACGAAGGGGCCAGCACCTCTAGCACTCTTCCCCCTCCCGGTAGCATGTACCCAGGATACAACATGCCTCCTCCTTTTTCCCAACCTCCTACTTACCTCAATGTTGCCCAACCTAACCATTACCCTTATCCGCAGCCTGGTGTGCCAGCTCCTCCAGCATATGCGCTTCCACCTCCCTTGCCTCCTCAACCCCAGCAGTAGCACCTACAGCCCCATTCAGGGCAAGTATTGGCACAGCAGGGTGCGACTAATCCCCCTTCTTCTCAAAGAAGGCGAAGAAGCAATCCAAATCAATCTGCCCCTGGTACTCATGGACCCAATCCTCAAGGTTTTGACCCTAACACTGCTAACCAGCAACAGGGAACTCAGCCCAAGCCGGACAAGCCTCTTCATACCCACAAGCCTTGTTCATGTTGCGGCCTTTATGGTCATTACACCCACGATTGCCCCCTTTTACCACAGATGCAGCAGATGTGGGAGTCTCAAGCCACATTGTGAGGAAAACATGCCTCCCCTCATGCTCCCCCTAATGTGGCCACTACTCAACCAGTTGTGTTTACTGATCCTTTTCCTCAGCAAGGATTCGTGGCTACCCAACCACCAGACGGGCGGGTCTCCACTCCACCTTCCATTTCTGGTGCCTCTGATTACCAGATCCTTATGATGAACTCTGATCCCTCCCCAACCGTCAACCTTCACCTTCAAACTCGGTCTCGCCATTACCCCAATCATCCCGCTCAGTCTGCCCTCGAGTCCTCTTCTTCCGGTTCTACAGAGCCTCTTTCGACATCCAATGGTCCCTTACATATCCCTCAACCCAAATTTGAGGTTCATACCAAGATTCCTAAAGGACTGTTACGTCAAAATGCTTCTTCTAGTCGAGCTGCTCATTCATATAGCATAATAGATGATTTTGCGCAATCTCCTGCTGCCATTTCCACACTGGAACTCCTCCAGTCATGCCCTTCCCAAAAGAAGGCTCTCCTATCTGCCGTGGGAACTGTAGATCCTGCTGATGACCAAATGATTGTTTTCAATGCCCATCAATCGGACCATCCTCCTCTTCCTGCTTCCTTCGCCTTCCAAATCCTAGTCAAGATCCGAAACGCCAACGTTTCTCGGTGTATAATTGATGAGGGGGCATCCACCTGTGTGATGTCCACTTCGGTTTGGAAGCAACTCGGATCCCCTAAGTTGGCCCCTTCCACGATCACCCTTCGAGTGTGGGATGGCCACGCCTCCCAGCCCATTGGCCTCTTCCGCAATTGTCCTATTACTCTTGCAGGCAAGACTGTTTGCGTTGACGTCGAAGTCATTGATGCCCCTCTAGATTAGAACATTCTCTTGGGGCGGAGCTACACTTATGCTATGTCTGTTGTCCCATCTGCAGTTTTCCGCAAGATGTCTTTCTCTCATAATGGAAAGATAGTCACCATTGACCAGTTGACATATCATGAGCCAAAATCTCAGACCTCACCTGAGACAACCATCTCTTCTGTAGCCAACAAGAAAACTATCGATTCCTTGACCAGTGTCTCTCCTGACGTCTACAAATACTCCTCTTTGCTTGGAACCTTCCCTGGTCTTCCTCCTCCTTCTGTCTCTGACCCCAGCTCATCGAATTTTTGCATGATGCAATCGTCTCAGGCTGCTCTCAAGAAACTTGCTTCGGCTAGTCAGCAACCACGCTCTCCGCAACCTGCTCCTAGCCCTTCACCTGCAGCTGGTAGTCATGAGCCTCTTTATCCTCCTGGCATGGTTTCTCCATGCCTTAGCCATTTCGGAGCCATCCCACCTGGCCATTACCCCTCTGGTCAGATACCGTTCCTAGCTCCCCCACCAGGAGCATACACGGTACCAGTCATGGCCACCCTCTCTCTTCCTAACCTGACCCTTGTGATTCTCGTCTGGTACCATGATCCTCCAGCGACAACCCTGCCTGGTCAACCCAAACCTTATATTGCTTTGACCCCAGTTCAACCGGTCCCCATGACTTCGCCCGCTCCAACAGTGCCTCAGTCACCTCAACAGGAACCACCTCCTGTTGCGACTGCTTTGGGTAAGAAGGGCAAAGCTCGCAAGGGGACATCAAAGGACAAGGCTACCCTGACAAACCCTGCCCCTCCTCGGCCTCCAAAGCATACCATCCAGTGTGATTTGTGTGACGTTGTTGTCCACGCCACCCATACCTGTCCTGAATTGCTTCATCTCAAGCCCATGGTTAATGTCGCGTTCCCTGAGTCCACGGTCTCGGAAGCCTCTATTCCTTCCGCGACCGCAATCAAGAACCCAAAGACTATTCACACCAAACACCCCTGTGCTTTGTGTGATCACCATGGCCATTACACCCACCTTTGTCCCCGCCTCGAGGACTTCCGCACCTCTCTAGCTGCGGTCCGCCAAATAGAGGCCAAGCACAATGAGTCCACCTCTCCCCTATTTGCGCATTTTTCTTTGGCAGAACTACCAGATATGACTGCTCCCTTTGACATTCCCCCTCCTAATGTTGAGATGATGGAGCCTTTGTCCAACATTTTCTACCTATCATCATTCATGAGACCCTCGGGGAACATTTCATCTGAATCCTCCCCTGTTGTTTCGCTTGACCTTCCTTCAACGATCATCTTGGGCTCAACATCGGTAGATCCTTTATCTACGTACTCTTCAGTCACCCCTTGTGATGATGCGCATGTGAACCTCTCTTCTCATGATGATGATTTTGGACGCTTCACCACATCAGGTGTTCTTTCTTCCACCAGTCACCCCATCCTCTATCACGATGACGACATTATGGAAAAAATCTCCACCCCTGACTTTATCTATTCCCCCTTACATCGAACCCATGCGCTCACATCACATCCACCTTGTGGCCATTACCTTGAAACCCAATGTTTGGGTAAGGGGGCACCCACATTTGAGAGACCAAGAGAAGCAATTCTCCACAACTCTCCTAGTGTATCTGGTCGTGTTGACTTTAGTCCCAGTATTCTTTCACATTTATAAGAACCTCTAAAGTCCCATATCACTTCAGATCACTCTAGGGATGATACCCCTTATCGTTCCCTCATCTTACATCAGCAACCCAGTCTCTTAGACATTATTGTTGACCAACATATAGCTTTTCTACAAGAGCATCAGTTCATTATCTCCAAATCCTCTTTTTGGGATAGTGACACCAGGTATGCCAACTCAGAAACTTAAAGTCCATTTGATCCCTATATGCAGTACCAAAAGAGATTGGTAATCCTCCATTTCCTTTCTCAAACTGCATAACCATAACGAGAACAAATGGCACACCACATCATTTAAATGTGTTTAGATTCCCCTTTTTCTAAATACATTTTTGCATGACCACACCATGCTCGAGGGCACCTATGCCCCTCAACCATAACCCTCCTCACCTTGTTTTTGGAGAGGAGATTGTCTTACCAATCGAGTGTGAAATCCCTTCCCTTCATCTGGCTGTTGAACTTCTCCCTGACACCCAACCTCTAGAACAACGACTTATCATGCCTGAGCGTGCCTCTGAAGACCGCCGTGTTGCATTGCAAACAATGGAAGCGGCCAAGAAATGCACCAAAGCTCAATATGACCAAAAAGTCCAGCCTCGTCCTTTTCACAAAGGCGACCTTGTTCTAGTATATGACCAAGCCCATGATGTCCTTGGTCATGGGAAGTTTGACTCATTATGGCTAGGCCCTTACGTCATCAGTAAGGATCTTGGTAAGGGGGCATACCTTTTAGAGGACTTCGAAGGAAATTCTCTTCCTAATCCTCGCAATGCACTCTATCTTAAGAAATATTACCCTCAACATTTCCCTTCTGAGATGCGTGTTTTATGTTCTGTTAGGTAGCCAGCATCTTTTTTGTAATTTCATCCTTCGCCAGGACCTATTTTGTCCAAGAAGGATCACTTCACCTCTCCTTCAAATCGAACTTCCTCACTTACAACACTTGTACTTCGGGCACCATTTTGCCTCCTTACTTGTCTTTGTTCGTGTCGATTTTCGTCATGAGTTACCATCTTGTACTCATGTTTTCATGGTCCCCCATTGGGCCTTTACTGTGTGGCAGCACCATCGAGTCACCCTTGTTTAGATCATCCAAGTTGAGTCATCATCGCATTCATGGAGTCTATCCCGAGTCCCTTTGTACCCCACTATAGCCCTCCATCCTTCATTGCTTGGTCTCTCTCTTGTGTCGCACATTATGGCCTTCAGTCCCACTGTCCCCTATCCCTTATGATATTGCATCAGTCGCTGCCATGTCATTCATGCCCTTTATGCTCTAACAAGGGAAGTCGTCCATTCGCTACTCAGTCCCTTCCATTTCACCATCATCATTAGTGTCAGTCTGTCCGTCGCTCTACTATTTTCTCTCGTGCCTTAGTTGAGGATCTCTCATTGCCTCACCTATGGCGGACCTCCTTCTGTCGACATCATCTCATTCATTCCAGAAGCCAGGTCTAGAGGGCGGTGTACCTTGGTTCCAGCTTCCACTCTTGTTCGGTGCCTCGGATCAGGCAAAGGGATCTCTCATTTCCCTTTGACTTGATTGTTTCTCCACTCCAGCTCCTTTCAACATGACCGAGATCCGTATACTTGATGGTTCAGTGATACAGCAGCAGCTCTTGATGATTCCCGGGTGTGTGTGAGATGTCTCAACCCTCATGAGGGGGTGGCCCTGCAGGTAGCCCCCCACATGCCCGGATGACCTCTTCCTTGCAGCCTTCGATGCAGCTCCATATATTTGATGATGTTGGCCTTAGCCACTTGCAGCGCCTCTTTGATTTGCATGTATCAGTCAGATTTTGTGAGCCCTTCCCCATTTACAGGGGGCATTTGGGTTGTCTTTGTATCTCATGTACTCAGATATTATTGTATCAGTCCTGGCTGTTATCCCAGGCACAGCATGTATGTGGGATTCCTCATTGTATTTTTATCTAGCTCATGATTATGCCGACTGTACTTTATGGTTCGGTCCCTTGTTTACTAGACACACTATTCTTTTTTACTTTGTCTCGGCGGGCATAGGTATGCCTCCCCCGCCGCCTTCAGCACAGGTACCCTCTCATAAAAAGAGACTTGTTGCACCTGCGAGTCTCGTCTCCTTGGGGTCTAGTCCTTCAGCACACTATCTACCTCACCTTTCTCTCTCTGACTTCCCTTTTGTTGTCTAGTGATTGAGTTCTTACAACGTACTTCGGTCATACGATTTGCTCCTGACACTCGCACGCTGGGGGGCAATCTGTTACACCATTTTTTGGTCATCTAACCTATTATCATTAGATGGACCTAAGTACACCATGTAAGACCAATTTTACCCTAAGTAAAATTGCCTTCACTATGTTAAATAACTTAATAAACCACATTTATTAGGTTGTTTATGGTCTAAACAGGAAACCCCAAAAGGAAATATTAAACAAACCTATATTTGTTTGATTTTTCCCATGGAATAATTAATTAAACCATAATTTAATTATTATTCCCAGTCATGTTTAACCCAAAAACAAAGAAATTAATTAGATAAACCTTTATTTATGTTATTATTTTCTAGGAATAATTATTTAAATCTTATCTAGATAATATTCCTTGTTAAATATGACCAAATCACCCACAAATAATTAAATAAATCATTATTTATTTGATTATCTTCTAACCACTTCCTTAAAAAGATAAATAAATCATTTATTTAGTTATTTTTGACAAATGAAGGGATTTGACCCAAGTCAAATACCTTTTCCCTCCAACAAATATAATAAAATATTCCATAAAAGGTGGATCTAGACTTGGTTAACATTATTTTAATCATGCACCAAGATCTAGAATGACCCAATATTTTGTTATAAATAGGAGGGTTTTTCCTACCATTCTTCACCTTTTGTTGCCTATTAGATCACTCTGGATCTATACACTTGGTCACATTTTTCCATCATTTGTTGTGTGAGCTCCCATTGAGCTCTATTCTTGGCATTGGGTTTTCTACACCACCAAGAGTGAGAAATCTTAGATCTGAAGTGCTGAGGACTTCCAAGAACCCATCCCACTGAGGAGAATTGGATACGCCTTCTTGTTTTCCTCCTAGGTGCCCAATTAATACAAAAATTCTTTCAAAAATTGTTCTTGTCTTGTCTATTGGTATATGGAGCAAACCCTTGTTTTACTGCTTAATGTCTTTTCATGCATAGATCTGGTTTTTGCAGCTCTTTTCTTGTTCAGCTAACCGCAGATCTGAAGATATTGGCAGCCACTTTTGTTGTTAGGGCTATTAGTTATGCGTATCTAAAGTGGTCCTTTTTCGTACACATCAACAAAGGATTCATACTAACAAATATCCTATCATATGTACCAGAACTCCCTCTCATTATTGCTCTTCTTATCTTTGGTACAACCAAATTGTGTGGGAAACCTTAATAGCTATTAATAAGACCATTTTATTTTAAAGTGGAAACTAAGCCTTTCGTTTGAGTGAGGATATTTTTCTTCTCTTATTATTTCACACTTTGTTCTACATGAGTTTTTGGAAAATAAGAGAAATCCCCGCCTCTCTCTCGATTTCCTCATTAATTAATTGTTTGTTAATTTCCACATCTCTGAGTTTGTTCCCCATGCCATCTTCACCTACATATTTCAAAACAAAATCCTTTCCATTGTATATAATATTTATCTTGCAAAAAGTTCCTCCATTGTTTTCTATGTGAGATTTAATGTGCAATATTCCAAACATGGAAAATATAAAGAGAACTGGAACACTATAATATTTTGTTTAATATTCTCTGCCAAATTTTACTAAAAACTTCACAATAATTTCCAAACCCTGGTTATAGAATCATAATAACTAGAAATAACATGTATTTATGGAAAACATGTTTAAATAACTCTTTTTACTAGTTACCTAAATTAAAACAAGAGCATGCAACAAAAAAAACAAGAAAACAAAATAATATGAAGAATGCAACCATTTTATTTTATTAATAGCTAGAAAATCAATACATACCAATACAATTAATAATGCAGTCCTTGCAAAAGGGATGTACAACTACTCATCAAATTGCATGCACGAGCATTAGATTAAGTTTGTGGTGGAAAACAAAGGGGGGGGGCTTGACAATGTGGTGGATTGGCCACATGTTCAGCTGCAAAAGTCAACTTTGTCTCCTTCAATGAGATTTTGAATAATCTAAATACAAAATTTGAATAAGTTATAGAGTCTAGGAAATGAAGAGTCATTTATGTTGTGTCTTTTCAACTCCCTCAATTAGAGAGAAGGGGAAGTGAATCAGTTGACAAGGATGTGCATAAAAGGAGCATCAATTCGAGAGGAGAGAGACTTATTCTCATGCCCCGACCCTGTACATGTGAAATACTTAAAGTAAATTCATGTGTAGCACATTCATTCATTTGTGTTATAATAATTTATTTGAACTTTGTGTACATGGTATTACATTCCAGAATTCACGTGATCAGAACATGTAGTATTATCTAGTTTCTAACACTCAATTTATGATTCGAATGGTTGTTCATACATGGTTTTTTCTATGAACCAAACCATATTTTGCAGTGCCTTTTTTTTGCAGGAAGTGACGTCATTTTGTTGATTTGAGTGTGCCCAATAATTCAATGAGGAGACGTTTGATGTGGAAAAGGAAGGAGAAGATCATTCTCTATAGAGAACAACATGGACAACCTGAGTAACTCGAGCACTTGATTGATCCTTTGGTCTAGATTTTGTCATGATTTTGTTAGAAGACTCTGTGTAACCATCGGTAAGGGAGATGAGGGAGGCCATGCCTGAGCATAGAGGATGTGCTCAAACAGTGGAGAGTCAAGTTTGTAGAGAGTGCAAGTCATTTTTCATTTCAAGAACTAAAAACAGAGTTTTTGGAGGCGCTATGAAAATATTTCCTAACCCGTTATGCAAATATTTTGTACTACCTACAGCCAGTTTATTTTTGCACTGTGTTATGCCCATATTTCCTTCTGAGTTTCTTTTTGCCATCAATTTTCAGCATCATAGTAGGTTTTAAGTAGAGCTACATTTGTGATAGAGTCGCATTTGATAGTGGGGGTGTTTTCTATTGCAAAGGGAGATGGAAATGTGAGCAATAAGAGCATGAGGTCATGAAGGGAGACCCGTAGCTAATGCAGAACTCCAAGAAGAGATACTGAGGTTGCAAGCTCATTTAGAAGCCATGGAGACTAGTAGTAAGTGAGACCCTAAAGCTAGAGAGAACATCAGATTAGAGGAAGAAGCTACAATAGAAAGAGAAATGCCTGTGGATGAAGCTCCAAAGATTAAACTATTGAGGTCATCTAAGCTCAAATTTGAGACCAAAACCTAAGTTTTCTACCTATCAAGGAATTCTAGTAATTGATACTTTGATGTAATGGATTAGAAAATTAGACAAGTACCTCGAGTAGGAGGATATTGAAGAATATAAGCAGGTAAAATTTGATGTAACTATGTTAAAAGGCCATGCTGCATTGTGGTGGGACAATGTGGAGGCTGAAAGAAGGAAAAGGTGGAAACCATTGATTAAAATTTGGGACAGGGTGACAGAAAAGATGAAGGAAAGTTTTTTTGTTTTGAAAGAATATCAGTTATCCATTTTTAGATAGGTGCATCACCTCAAAAAAAGGCTACTAAAAGTTAGAGAGTATATAGAGGAGTTTTATAGGGTGAATTTGAGGACAATTTATGTACAATACACCCTAGAAAATACAACAAGTTATATCAATGGCTTTAACTTGTAAATCCAAGATGAAATAATCATGCTTTCTACTAGGACAATGGAATAAGCATACTAGTTTTCCTTGAATGTAGAATAAAAGACAATGAGGAAGCATAATTCAAGCATAGGTCATGGGTTTTATAGAGGAAGAGAGCAGACAACTAGAAGGGTGAATACTTCAGCTTAAAGTAATGATTAAAATAATCCAAAACAACAAGGATAATAAGAAAAAGAAAGTGATCTAGAGGAGGAATACTTTACCAAAGAGGTAGAGGTAGAGGAAGTGGTAGAGAGATTGTTTATCGATGTTATAAATGTGGACTGTTGGGTCACAAATCTTTTGAATGTCCTGAGAATGAGAAAGGTGTGGAAATTTAATACAAATTATGTATTGCCTGGATTCTCCTGATCTAAAAATTATATGGCACTTTTAAATACAAAATCACTTCTACAAAAAATTAATTCTTGCAGAAAATTTAAAACACAATCGCCAATTGCAATATCAAGAAGAAAGATCAATCACACATAACACATATGTTTTTACCGAGAAAGCATAAAGCTAAAAACCCCACTATAATATATTATGTATTTAACATGGATCATGAAAAAATCTCATACCAAAATCTAATCCAAGAGCTCTCAGTACAATATGCAATCGTCTCACACCCTCATGCAAAAATTGGAAAATACATGCACCAATTTACTGCCTCTTGGAAGCCTGCCTCCACTACGCAATCCATATTGATAACAATCCCTGAAAGAATGAGATCTTGCTTGAATTTACTATGAAATCTTCATGGGCACATCAAATGTGTGTGTGGTTCCATGAGTGCACCCACTAATGTCACAATTGATAGTCAAACTGTCCCTTTCACCTATCTCTCAACTGGGTCTCCACTAGATCTGACATGCATGTAGTTAACGGTAGTAAATATTCAATTTCATATGAGACCACTGATTTTGAATTAATTAAATAATTAATTAACTGATCTCTCACTAGTGTATGTTCAGTTACAACTAGCACAATTGAGTTTAACTCACTTAACTGAATTAAACTACTTTACAACTCACATAACCACACATCCACCTCTGTTACAACTTCCAATCACTTAGTTACAACTAATTCCACTTTCATGTCCCACCAACCAACCACTCAACTACAAATTCACTTAGCTAACTGATTTCCTAGTGCTCATTGAGAATATATTATTGTTTATTGTCCAACTATTATTAATGGATAATAATAGTCGACATGCATCTATAAATAGACATGGGATCTATATATAGAACTCGCACATACATCTAAAAATAGAACATCATCTATAAATATAATTTTCTCACCATCTATAAATATCCATCATCTATAAATATGATTTTCTCGTGCATTCTAAAAATAGACTTCCACCTAAAAATAGCCTAAGGCTCCATCCTAGTGTAGGTGCTTAATTTTCACTAGCATATTCTTGTTGAATATCAACAAAAGGAGGACATATAGATGCATATGTAGCTAAATCAGAAGCAGTAGAAGCATAGGCACCTATGGGAAAAAATGCACTAGAGACGAGAGAATATTTAATGATGAATAAGGTCTTGTTGAAACCATACAAGGAGACTTTTGAACTAGCACAGAGGAAAACCTTGTATAGGGTTTCTTTCAAGGATGGAGGAAAATGTTGCAAAGTGGTGATTGATAGCAGGAGAAGTGACAATCTAGTTTCCACAAAAATGGTAGAAAAACTTGGATTGAAAAGGTTGAAGAATCCAACACCATATAAAGTGTCATGGTTATAGAAAGGGCACAAATTGTTGATGAGTGAGCAGAGTGAAGTGGAGTTCAAGATTGTTTGATATCAGGATAAGATAGTTTGTGACATCATGCCAATGGATTTCTGCCACCTTATTTTTGGATGACCCTCGTATTTTTATAGGAAAGTGATGCATGATGGAGAGATAAAAACCTACAAGTTTGAAAAGGATGGTATCAAGCATACCCTCCTACCATTAAAGGAAGAAATTATAGCAGGGACAAGTAGGTCAAAATCATAGTTGTTGGGAGGAAAGGAATTTATGCAGCAAATGGGGAAAGAAGAGTTTATTTATGCAGTGGTATGCAAGCCAAAAGGAATACTTTTGTTCACTTAAATTACATATTTACCTATTGAGATTCAAGATATGTTGCATGAGTTTAGTGATATCATGGTAGATGACTTTCTAAGTGTGTTTCCGACTAAGAGAAGTATCAACCATCAAATAGACCTGATTATAGGTGCAAGCCTTGCAAACAAAGTTTATTACTAAATGATACTCAAGGATAATGAAGAGATATGTAAGTAGATTAAAGGATTATTGGACAAAGGATTAATAAGGGAAAGCTCTAGTCTGTGTGTTTTCCCTGTGGTAATTAGTCCAAAAAAAGATGGACAATGAAGGATGTGCATAGATTCTAGAGAAATCAACAATATTACAATCTGGTACATATTTCTGTTTCCAAATATGGATGACATGATGGAATATTTTAGTGGGGAAACCAAATTTTCAAAGTTTTATTAAAATGGTGGTTACCATCATATCTAGATCGAAGAAGGGGATGAGTGGAAGACAACTTTCAATACCACTAGTGGACTATATGAACGGTTGGTCAAGCCATTTGGACTACAACTACACCAAGCATATTCATGTAGTTGATGAATGAGGTCTTGAAGGAGTTATTTGGTAAGTTTGTTATTGCTTATTTAGATGATATTTTTATTTTCATTCAAATAAAGGAAGAACACCTTAGGCATGTAAGGTATGTTCTAGAAAGTTTGCGGTAAGAGAAGTTGTTGATTAACTTGAAGAAATGTACTTTCATGAGGAATGAGTTGGTATACTTAGGATTTTTCATTTCAAAATATGGTGCTAAAAATGGATTCGGAAAAAATAGAGGAAATTGTGTGTTGGCCTTCACCCAAGAATATTTTTGAAGTTAGGATTTTTCATTGTTTATCTAAGTTCTACGGATGTCTATCAAGAATTTTAGTGGTATAGGTGAACCTATCATGGAGACAATCAAGAATGGCAGACAGCCATTTTTTTGCATAGTAACAGTAGAGAAAATCTTCAAGCTCTTGAAGAAAAATATCATTGAGAAGCTGGTGTCGAAGCTTCCTGACTTCAACCAGCTTTTCCAAGTCAGATGTGACGTTAGTGGTAAAACCATTGGAGTAGTATTGAGTCAAGAATTTTGACCTATTGCATATTTTAGGAAGAATTTGAATGACTCAAATCATAAATACTCCTCTTATGACAAGGAATTCTATGTGGTGGTTCAAGCATTGAAGCATTCAAGGCACTATTTGATGCCCACTGAATTTTTTTTTCTCATAAATCTTGAATTACAGTATATAATGCAACAACACATTTTGAACCATAAGCATTCCAAGTGGGTGGAATTCCTACAAATAATCACCTTTACTCTGAAACATGTGAGTGGACAAGAGAACAATGTAGTCACTGCTTTGAGAAGGAATATCTTGATCATGCAGGAGTGCCATGTGCATATTTTGGGATTTCATTATCTAAAGGACTTGTATGAGGAAAATGTTTCGAGAAGCCTTCCAAGAATTCAGGAACCCCTTAAGCAAAGACAACAACCCATGGAGGGATTTTATGTTGTAAGATGGTTTCTTGTTAAACAAATAGCCAGTTATGTATTACTCATTATTCAATGAGGGAGAATTGATGCATGAAAATAAAAATGGAGGATTGGCAGGGAATTTTGGTGCAGACAAGACACTCGGGCAGCTAAAACACTTATTTAGTTCCAAAGATTAGAGTTGATGTGTAGAAATATCTTGGTTGATTGTAACAACCCTCGTGAAAATTCCATATAATAAAGTTAAAATAATAACACAGTTGATGGGACACTTATTCCAAGCTGAATGTTGGGAAAACATCCGAGTGTGGGTGTTCACATGGTTATTATATGGCTAAGGAATTTGGTAAAGGCTATGACTAAGGCATTAAAGTGGAAAAAACTATTTTTGGCACATTTATTTATGAAAATAATGGAAATTAGGAGAAAATGGAGATGAAAGGTCACGGGTTGCATGTGAGGAGGAAAATGAAGGAAAATAATGGAAAATGAAGAAAATAGAGGCCTATTTTATAAAAAGGATTCTGAGGATTAGTTGGTACCTTTTGTGAGTGCATTTTTGGATCTCTCTCATACTCTTGGATACTTGGAGTTTTCTTGGAGGACTCTTGGGGAGTTCAGATACTTGGTGCTTTTGAGCAAGAAGGAAAAGGAAGAGAAGGAAAGTGCAAGAGGGCATCGAGGTCACTAGCGACAACGGTATTTTATCTCAGGTAATGAGTTTCATGTATTTTTCCTCACTAGTTTTGGTATGCACGGTGTATGCATGTGAATTTTTCTAGCATTTCCATTTCCTGGATAGCCATGTTTTTGTGGGTTTTCCAGTGATTGTTTTCTAGTTGGTTCTCATGATTCCTTTAGATGTGGGTTGAGTTATTAGTTCCTTGAAGCCTTGGTTGGACAAATTCTCTAGAAGCCCGAAGGACAACTATGGGTTGAGTTACTAGTCTTGGAAGCCTTGGTTGGAAAAATGCTTTGGAAGCCCTAGGTGGGTTGAGTTACTATTCCTAGAAGCCTTGGTTGGACAAACGCTCTTAAATCCCAGTAACATTTGGAGTTGAGTTACTATTCCTACAAGCCCTCATTGGATCAAACACTCTGAAGCCGTCCAACATCTTAGATAGAGACCAATCCATGATGGCTGTGATGTTTGAACGTGAGGTGGAGTCACTAGTTGAGGTTTGAGGTGGTTTTTCCTCTCAAAGTCTTGGATTGATTATGATTGATGTGTTTGGTGAGATCCCACATTCATGCTTGGAATATGGCACGAGGTTGATTGGCTAAAGTGAGACTTGGCTCAGCTAATATATGGTCAGCTGGAATGTGGATGTCCCATCTTTGGTTCGTTTTTACATTTAGTAATGAAGAGCCCATTCCTTTGGTATTTGGTATGCAAATGTATTGGTTATTATGTGGATTTTATTGTTGTTGTATCCATTGTATTTCTATTGTTATTATGTTGGTTATAAGCATGTATTCGATCAGTGATGATGTATGGCTATATCCATGTTTTTTCTTCTAAATTAATGCACAATGTGTCTATGGTTAAATAGATTGTATTACAACCTATTATATAGGGGAGAAATTCTTCTTAGTTATTCTCAGATAAGTATGATACCCCTATGTTTATATATGTTGTTTACACCTGTAGATGAAATGTTTGTGACATTTTGACGAAATGCATGTCATGGCTAGGAGGGGTCCATATGAGTTCATGACGATGTGATTCTGTACATACCTTTGTTTTAATGTTATTCATCATCCCCTAAATTTTCGTGAAGTTATCGGCAGTGACATGGGCTCTGGGGATAAAAAGGTGGCACAAATACCAGAGTTGCAAGCATAGAACTAACCATTTGGGGCCTTGGTCACTACCTTTCCTTGGTATTCCTATAGCTATAGGTTCCCAATCACTACCTTTCCCTGGCACGCTTGTGGCTATGGATCAAAAGGGTCAAAAATCCAACCTCCCTCAAGGGACAGGGGCCTGAAAGGTTGGGTTACCTCTTGAGGATGTTTTTGATGTTGTTTAAGGTGTACTTTTCTTGTTTCCATCGGTTCCACTTCCTTAAAGTCATCTAGGAGGTTGAATCTCATATTAGTATCCTCTCGTTGCATGTTTACCCCGTTTGGCCTGTTACTTGGGTAGATGTGGGAGGAGGGTGTTACACAGATGTAGAATATGTCAACATGGGAAAGGAAGGAGTCAGAATGTTGGACTATATACTCATTTTCCCATTCCTAACAAAACATGGGACTCACTGAGTAAATAATTTTTTTTGGGTTTAGCAAGGACACAAAAATGTAAGGATTCTATATTTCTTGTAGTTGTGGATAGATTTATGAAGATGACTCACTTTATACCATGTTGAAAGACTAGTGATGTTACAAATGTGGCTCATTTTTTTTTCAATGAGATTATCTAACCACATGGCTTTCTAATGAGTATAATATCTGACAGGGAAACCAGGTTCACAAGACATTTTTGGAAGAATTTGTGGAAGAAGCTTAGAACAAAATTGAATTTTAGCTCATCCTATCATCCACAATCTGATGGGAAAACTGAAGTTATTATGCAACTACCTCACAAAAAAAGAAAAATATAATAAACAACTTAAAAATTATCCTCTTCAAGGGGGTAACCTCCTTTACATTACATAAATGAACAATTATTGGATAATATAAATGATAAGACCACCTTGGTATATATAGGAGTCTAAGGAACCACTACTAACTTCAACCTAACAAATTTCACCTTTTCGAGGTAAAATGAGGGCGGCAATGGTCTCGACTGGTTTGGCCCTGCATCGACACCGCCATTAGGGGTGACATCCTTTACCATTTCTCTGGCTTGCCCATAAGGCTTATTATTCATCTCTACTTTCAGTCCTGAGAATTTCACCTTTACCCCATTTCTCCTTTTGCTATTGTTTTATAGTGCGACTTGCTGGGTTATTGATCACGAGTTCCATTGGAGGTTTATCTGAGTTGATCACTTCTCATTGCTCCATAGGTGGTCTGGGCCCATCTCCCACCTGACTGCAACTTTTTTTGGTCCTGACATTCAACTCGCTATTCAACATTCACTCTGACCTGGTACCCAAATTTTAATTATTGGAGCTCTACCCGCTTGGAAAAACAGTCTTCCACCAGCTGTTCATTTCATTGCGGCAGTATTTTCATTGGAGGGGATCATGACTAATCTCTATGGCTTACTTTAGTGGGAATTTCACCCTAACTTTTCGTGCTTATCGGGCTCACCATCAGTGACTGCGGTGATTTTCATTTTTTATACCCTCGACGGTCATGAGCATATACGAGGTGGAACTCGACTATTTCGTCGACCCTTTGGAGGGAGTTGAGATTTGGGGAGACTCATAGAGTGATGATGTGGCTACCATGGAGGATGGGGATTCAGAATTTTCTCTGCACCAGATTTCTCAGTGACTACCAGTCTCGTCAGTGGTCTGTTCTAACCCTGTTTTGAATCGGTTGGACTCTTTGTCATTCTCAATTTTTTCGCCATCTGTGTTGCGTCTCTGGGAGCCACAAGCCCAAGAGACCCATGAACTTCCAGCACACAACATCACTGTAACAGGCTCCGGTGTGGCAAGATTATCTGCCATTAATAGTGCAAAATATTTTTCCATTGAGAATCTCTACATCGGCGGGGCGAAGGATTATCAACAACCTGTCTCTTCATTTGTTGCCTCCTCGTCGATTGCATCATCAGGCTTCTTTAAGGACATTCCCATTGATGCTTTGTTGGTGGATGCATAGCACTCATCTAATTCTAATGACCTATCGAGCCGGGAGTGACCTCAGAGATTCTGAATCTGTTCAGAGGCAAGAAACCTCCCCACTGTATAAAAAATTGAAACAGTCGTAATTCAAATTTCGGGCCGAACAGGGGTATGGTGAATATTGAGATGACGGTGGCTACAGTTTAAGTGGGTAAGGTTCAGGAAAGAAAATACATTATTTCCAGGCTTAAAATCTGGACATAGGAGCTTTGGCGCAGTCACATGGAACACCTTCCTGAGGTCTTTATCATGAATCGGGGTTGGTTTGCCCTCACTTTCTCTCAACCAGTATTGGTGGACTAGGTATTATCCAAGTATCGGCACATTAAGATGCATTTGGTAATTTTGTCCCCTCTATTCGATCTGAATAAGGAGAATTCGGGGGCAGGAACGATTTGGATGTGTCTGCCTAGCCTTCCACTACAATTTTGGAACAAAGCCTCCCTCTGCAGCATTGGGGAGGATTTTGGTCATTATCTTAATCATGACAGATCCTATTTGGATACGGGTATCATATTTGTTGCAAGCATTTTGGTTTTCCTAGACATGAGGGATGGTCTGCATGATAACTACAACATGTTATTTGATGGCATGTTCTGGCAACAGTTACTGGATTACGAGGGGGTACCATTTCAATGTCGGCGAAGTCATTTGGTTGGACATCTCTACAAATATTTCCCTCTCATGGGAGGTGTGGCTCCCCTCCCCAAAATTGGCGTGCATGTGGCCACACAAACTAAGCTAGTTATTTTTTCCTTGACACCAGAGGTGAATCCTACGAGTGCCCAAGCTCAACCCGAGGAGTTTTTGCTATCTTGGTCGATTACTCAAGCTCGGACGTATAGCCATGCCATCTTCACTACTCAGAGGGAATCAGCTCCTATTACAGGTACTACTCTTCCCTCTCCTACTGTTTGTGCTTATTTATCATCTGCTTTATCTAATGTATCTCATCACACCATTTGCACACTGGACTCCCTTTTCTGCTCTGTTGCATCTACCCCCCCCCCCCCCACACTATCATGCCCACATTGCCACATACTTTCACTACGACCTCTTCCCCTTCCCCTAAAACTATCACTAACTTTTCCTCCGCTAGTCACCATTAATACCTTCGCTTATCCTTCCACTTGACTAGCCATTCCGCTCTCAGCATTGGCTTGGATCCGGGCCCATCAATTGTTAAACCGTGGGGTAAACCATTTGCCATTACCAAGGCCATCGACAGGGCCAATTTGGAGGTGGTTGTGGGTACACAGTCCTCTATACTTAGGGTTCTTAGAGCAAGAAAACCTAGGGACGTGGTTCCATCATGAGTTGTCTTTCTTTCAACTATAGGGGCCTAGCCAGCCCGAATAAAAAATTGGCACTCATGAGTCTTCTACTCTCCACTCGCATTGATGTTTTGTTCCTTCAAGAAAAATTGGGGGAAGGTACCTCCATTTCCAAGATCTTATCTACAATCCTACCAGATTGGAAATTTGTGACAATTGATGCCCGAGGTCAGTCAGGGGGTTGTGCTTTAGGCATTAACAACACAACCACTCGGTTAATGAATTGCTGGGGTTGGGTGGGTGCCATTGGTGCGGAAGTAATCACATGTGATTTTGAACATCCCATTACCCTGATCAATGTATATGGTCCTTTCAATCATAGATAAGTTTACTGGGATTATTTGTTACATTACACTCTACTCCGACAAAACAACATCATACTTGGCAAGGATCTGAACTTCTCTATTGGCATCTCGGAATCTTGGGGGCCACAAGCCATTCTGGATCCTCTATCAGACTTCTTCACTAATCACTTGGAATTGGCTGATTTAATTGATATAGATATGCACAAGAAGACTCCTACATGGAGGAACGGATGCACAGAGGAGGCATCCCTTGCACGTAGACTTGATCGATTCCTTATTAATCATCCACTACATAACCTCATTGCTAGATCCCGACAATGGGTAGGATCAGACGGAGCCTCGGCTCACTCTCCGATATATTTGGAATTTCTGGCTAGTGAACAGAAACCCTATGCCCCATTAAAATTTAATGTTGGTTAGCTACGAGAACCCCATTTCGATGTCGGTGATGCCATTTGTTTGGAAATCTCTACAAATATTTCCCTCTCTTGGGAGGGGATCCCTCACCAAAACTGTCGTGCATGCGGCCACACAAACTGAGCTGGTTAGTTTTTCCTTGAAACTAGAGGTGAATCCTGCGAGTGCCCAAGCTCAACCCGAGGAGTTGTTGCCATCTTTTTCGATTGCTCAAGCTCTGATGCACAACCATGCCACCCTCTCCTACTGTTTGTGCTTATTTATCATCTTCTTTATCTAATGTATCTCATCACACCATTTTCATTGGACTCCCTTTGTTATTCTATTGTATCTACCCCCCCACCTCCCCCCCCCACCCCCCCCCACTATCCAGCCCAAATTACCCCATACATCCATTGTGACCTCTTCCCCTTCCCCTAAAACTATCATTAACTTGTCCTACACTAGTCACCATTACTACCTTCGCTCATCCATCCACTTGACTAACCAGTCCGCCCTCGGCATTGGCTCAGATTCGGGCCCATCAATTGTTAAATCGTGGGGAAAACCATCTGCCATTACTAAGGCCATATGCAGGGCCAATTCGGAGGTGGATGTGGGTAAAAATTCCTCTATACTTAGGGTTCTTAGAGCAAGAAAACCCAGGGATGTGGTTCCATCATGAGTTGTCTTTCTTTCAACTGTAGGGGCCTAGCCAGTCCGAACAAAAAATTGGCACTCAGGAGTCTTCTACTCTCTATTCGCATTTATGTTTTGTTCCTTAAAGAAACATTGGGGGAAGGTACCTCCATTTCCAATATCTTATCTACACTCCTACCGAAATGGACATTTGTGAAAATTGATGCTCGAGGTCGATTAGGGGGTTGTGCTTTAGGAATTAACAACATGACCACTCAGTTAATGAATTGTTGGGGTCGGGTGGGTGCCATTGGTGCGGAAGTAATCACATGTGATTTTGAACATCCCATTACCCTGATCAATGTATATGGTCCTTGCAATCACAGAGAAGTTTACTGGGATTCTTCGTTGCATTACACTCTACTCCAACAAAACAACATCATACTTGGCGGGGATCTGGACTTCTCTATTGGCATCTCAGAATCTTGGAGGCCACAAGCCATTCTGGATCCTCTACGGACTTCTTCGCCAATCACTTGGAATTGGTTTATTTAATTGATATAGATATGCACAAGAAGACTCCTACATGGAGGAACAAACGAACAGGGGAGGCAACCCTTTCTCGTAGACTTGATCGATTCCTTATTAAGAATCCACTACATAACCTCATTGCTAGATCCTGACAATGGGTGGGGTTGGGTGGAGCCTCAGATCACTCTCCGATATATTTGGAATTTCTGGCTAGTGAACATAAACCCCATGCCCCATTCAAATTTAATTCTAGTTAGCTACCGGAACCCGACTTCCAATTTATGGTCACACAAGAGTGGCAACATTGCAATCAATTTCTATATCGAAAACCCTATAGAGTTTTCAATGATAATATCAAACGTATCAAAGCAAGGAATATAAGATGGGCTAGACACAAAAGGATACTCGAGGAATAGGAACTCAGTAGGATTGAATTTGAAATTACACAGCTTACTGGTTCAGATTATTTGGGCTTTTGCTCCGCATCTACAAAAGAGCATCTGATTGCTCTGGAAACCACTAAATCCTCCATCCTCTGTAAAAGCGGGGGGTGGAGATTAAAAATAAAGGCCATTTGGTTGAAATTTGGAGATGAAAATACCAAATTATTTCAACAGAGTGCCAAAGGCAGAAGGATCATAAATACTATCTAGGAAATTTCGGATAATACTAGTTATGTGGCCAGATCCCATGCACAAATTGCATAACTGGGAATTCAGCATTTTTCAAATCAATACAAAGCACCACTTAATATTAATCTTCCGAAAATTATGCATATTGCTAGTAATTTTCACATATTTTTTGATGAAGAGCAATGGGAGGATCTTAATGCACTAGTTAACTTGGGCGAAATTGAAGGTGTATTAAAATGGTTGAAGAAGGAAAAAATTCCTAGGCGAGATGGATGGCCCATTGAATTTAATCTACATTTCTTTGATCTGATTGGTAGGGATATCCTTCTGGTCATCGAATAAAGAAGAACAACTGGTCGAATCTATGATGGTTTCAATTTCACATTCATTGCTTTGATCCCCAAAGTCAATCACCCATCCACCTTCCACGACTTCAGACCTATCTCCCTCTGTAAATGCATATATAAAATTATATCCAAAATCATTTCTAATCGTATTAAACCCATTCTCTCCTTTCATATTTCCAAGGAACAATTTTCATTTCTCCACCACATACAGATTCATGAAGCCATTGGCATTGCACAAGAGGTTATGCACTCCATTAAAACCAAAAAACTCAAAAGCGCCATACTCAAAATTGACCTTGCCAAAGCATTTGATCATGTTAATTGGAACTACATTCACCTCATTCTCATTCAGACAGGATTCCCTCATCCTTTCACTGATTGAATTATGGGTTGCATCATGAACGCTACCTAGTGTATCCTTATCAATGGGGTAGCTATTGATTTCCTTCATGTTAGTAGATGTCTCAGGAAAGGATGCCCCCTCTCACCACTCCTTTTCCTCCTTGTTATGGAAGGCCTCTCTTCTCTTATAAAACTAGAAAAAGATGATGGTAAAATTCATGGTATTAGATTAAATGAATTCCTTCAACTGAATCACTTATTATTCATTGAGGATGTTATTATATTTTTGGATGGCTCCTGTCAGGACATCTCATAATTTCATAACATCTTGAAAAAATTTTGCAAATCTACTGGTATGGCACCCAACAATAGAAAATCCACCATAATAATGACTAGGAGTTCGGCTAATGAAATGGGGCATTCCATGAGTAGCTTCCCATTTGAGCACAGTTACATTGAGGAAGGTTTAAAATACCTTGGATTTCACTATCAGATCAAGGACTAGAACTTGCTGATCGCCAAGGTGGAGCGCAGAATCAATATGTGGCATCATAGGTGGCTCGCGTGGAAAGACAGATTGGTTTTAATCAAATCCATCTTAGAGGCCATCACTGTATACTGGATGTCCCTCACTTGGCTTCCTAAGGGTGTTACCAACCGAATTCAGTAGATTTGCATATAATTCCTTTGGAGGAGTTCTGGTAGAGAGACAACATTTTCTTGGGTGGCTTGGGATCGTATCAGCATGCCCAAGGATTGGGGTGGATGGGGTATTAAGGATCTATCCTTATTTGCTACTACATTGGCTTAAAAATTGGGATGGCACCTCGTTGCAGGTGAAAGCCTATAGAAAGAGGTTACTGTCTCCAAATACATCGCACCCCGATCTACATTGGACTAGATCAGAGGTGCAATTCAGCATTGTCCGGGGTCCTCGATCATTTGGAGGGTCATCACAAAATCCACCCATCTGATACAACGAGGTTTGACATGGCACATTGGCTACAGATCTAAGGTCTGTTTGGGAGCGGACTCTTGGTCGAGCAGTGGGAAGAATTACAAACTGCCACAAGACATCATTCAACATCTGGCCCAAGCTGGATATCTATATCTTTCACAGGTGGTTGATCCACATTATAATAATTGGGTGACACAAAACTGGTTATCAGCTCAGGATCTTCATATTCCCATTAATCGCCATCCCTACTGGAATCAGTTCATAAGAGCAATACAAGCCTCACACATTCAGCTCATTGATCATGAGGATGACCTTATGTGGGCTCTCTCGCCCAACAGTAAATATTCCCCGGAAATTGGATATACCACCCTCTATGCACCCAGGGAACCTCCAAATAAACAATGGTGGTGGCAGTCAATTTGTAAATTGCAGGCACCTCACAAAACACGACTCCTCATGTGGTGCATTCTCAATAATTGCCTTCCTACCATTGACAATCTTCACCGTCGGGCCATCCAAGGTCCATCCAGATGATGCTTTTGTTTTTATCATGTGGAAGATGTCCAATATCTTTTCCTCGAATACCCTGTCATTGGGGAATTATGGAGCTCGACATCACATACACTGGGTATCCCACTCATCTAGCACGACACAGCGTAGTGGCATGCTGCTTCTTGTGCCAAACTTTCGAACTTACATTTATTGATTGCATGGGGAATCTGGACTAGTTTGAATCGATTCACTTTCGATGGCGTGCATGTGGTCTGGGACCATATTTTTTCTACCATCATTTCTACTTACAACCTCATTCCTGATGTTTATCACCCCCGCCCCGCCGAAGGGAAATCACCCCCGAAGTTATTGATAACACTTACCCATGGGCATCTTTTGACGGGGCATAAAACAATCATGGGTGTGTGGGGGGGGGGTGTGATTTTAAATTTTTCTGCCACTCATTACTTTCAACTTAAGATGGGGCTGGGTCTAGGGCCTAATTATTTTGCTAAACTCCTCAGCCTTCGACTTCTTCTGCTTTTTGCCCAAGAAAAAGGATGCAACAGATTACAGATATTTGGGGATTCAGAAATTGTCATTAACTGGATCAATTCAAAATCACAGTCCCATTCACACACGCTTGTTACATTATTGAGATAGTTTCTCCTACTGAAATCATTATTTGACATTATCTCTTTCACTCACATTTACAAGCAGAGGTAGTAAGTGGTAGACAAGCTTTCCAAAGAAGCAACAGAGTTAGAGTGGAGTCGGTGGCTTATTACAGAACATGTGGGTGCACAGGTGTTCCAATTTTATCATAGACCCTTCATAGATGACATACGGGATATGGGAGCAGTCACTCCATGACTACAATTTTGTTATCATCATCATTTTTGAAGATATTTATTTTATCATGCTGACAATACTCTATCTTTCAATAGTATTATTTATCGGCTGCTACCATGTATTATTGTACATATTGGTGATTAGATATAGGTTTATTTGCACTGTTAGTAGTTGATTATCAGACTACAATTTGACTCTTCGAAGATAATATAGAACCATGGACATTCTGGTTTATTATCTGTAAAATGTAACATGTAATTTTTCTTACATATTAATGAAAAATTACGAATTTTTTCCTAGAAAAAAAAAATATATATATATAGGAGTCTAATGGGTCACAATATAATCAAAGCCTACATAAAAATAACAATGTAATGTCACAAAAATAACAATAGTGGGCTTCTATGTGGCACAACAATAAAAACATGGGGGATACATGGGCACAAAATAACAATAGGGGGATACACTAAAAATAACAATAAGTGGAAGAAACTAGTATTATAGGGACGTAACATGACCCTATCCTTCAAAAAAACATTGTATTTAATGCTTGAGTAGTTATGGATGCTTCTGTATAAAATTTTCATCCTCCCATGTGGAGTCTTCAGCGGGTAAGTTCTTCCACTTATTGAGATACTACAAAATCAATCGATTCTATACTTGTCGAGTTATTGTTTTTGTGACCGCTTCGAGCTCAAGTATGATTTTTACTTCTTCTTCAAGTTCTGGAAATATTGTTTGAATTGGGATCAGGTAGCTCCAATTTGTATGCCATAGTACCAATATTGTGCAACACCTTGTAAGGACCATAGTACTTGGGTGATAATTTATTATCCTTCTTAGCTTCTTTGAGGGACATCTTTTTGTATGGTTGTAGCTGTAAAAGTACCAAGTCACCTACATAAAAACTTATTTCATTGCAATTTTGATATGCATGTTGTTTCATTCGATTATGTGCTAGAGTGAGGTTATCCTTTAAGAGTTGTATGACTTGTTGTTGATGCTCAATGTGATCTTCCACTTCTTGAACCTTATAATTTTCTCTTAAATATGATGTGATCAATGGTGGGTGATATCCATAAAGTTCCATAAGTGGGGTAATTTTTGCTGCAGTATGGAAGGAAGTGTTATACCACCATTCAACTAGAGGTAACCACTTGACCCATTGTGTTTGTTTGTCAGATACAAAGAAACAAAGATATCCTTCCAAACATTTGTTCACTATCTCAGTTTTCCTGTTAGATTGAGGATCATAAGATGATATATGAGCTAATTGAGTACCAAGAAAATAAAATAATTTTGTCCAAAAATTTACAGGGAAAATGGGATCTCTATCACTTATAATAATATTTTGATTTCCATGTATCTTTTGAATTATTTCCATAAATGTAGTAGCAACTATATTGGCTTTAAAAAGATGACATAATGCACAAAAGTGTGCATAATTGGTAAGGTTATCAACTACCACCATTATGAGACTCTTTCCTTTAGACTTGGGTAAACCATTGATAAAATCCATTGAGACCTCCTCCCAACGCTGGCTTGGAATGGCTAAAGGTTGTAATAGACATGGGTTCTTATTTGTCTCAACTTTATTTTGTTGGAAAAAAAAACATTCTGCCATAGAATTCTAAATATCATATTTAAGGGCATCCCAAAAAAATTCCTTCTTGACCTCATGGTAAGTTTTAAAAAATATTGAATTCCCTCCTAAGGGGGAGGTGTGCAATTCCAAAAGAATATTTTTCTTGAGTTGGGAATTTTTTTTTATTTTTTTAATAACCAATGGTTATTTTTTAATTTGTTGAATTTAAGATTTATTCAGAAAATTAATCATCCCACAAATTCTCTTGCTCTCAGGAGGTATTTTTCACACCCTAGTGTCCTCCAAATTTTGAACCCTTAAACCTGGCCAAATGTCCACTTTTACCACAACTTTGACCATCTCTATCTCCTTCATATGATCTCATATTGGAGTTTCATTCAAACAGTTGGAATCATGGAGATGAGAACTTTGATATCGTCCTAGTTCGAGAGAAATCTGATGACTTTGAATTTTGAGATATTATAAGCCCTATTTAACCTCTGAGCATGTCTGGAGCCACCTGGGTCATGGTGTTTCCAACAATTCCAAAGAAGGACATTGTTGAGAAAAGTGTTTTCATTGATGTCAAGTGAAAAAATGGATTCAATTTTGAGCTACATATAATGCCATTGATATCACATAAATAAATATATAAATAGAATTATTAATAAATACCATAGATGCATCTAAACTATACATCTACCAAATTCCTAGATCACAGTATTACATTGATGTACACATGTAATTAATAAATTTATTAATATATCATTGACCTAGGTAACAACTACAACAACAAAAAACATGAAAAGTGATTTAAAAAAATGGAAACTTTGTTAACTATTAAACATTTCGAAAAATATAAAACTTTCAACTACTTAATTTCAAAAAGTTTATGATAACTTTCATAGCTATAAAATTCCAACATAATGTGAAATAACTTACTATATGAGATCGATGATGGTCCTCCTCCTCTGCCTGCCTCTAGCCCTCTTCAGATTGAAAGGCCCAGTACTGAGTCCGTTGTATGGCCACCTTCCAAAGGTGTACTCTGCAAGTCTTCTTATAATCCCAATGTCCGTGTCGCTCAACATTATAGTATTGTTGAAGACTTGTCTTAGGCGCCATTTGCCATGTCTGCTCTAGAAGTACTTCAGAGTTGTCTGTCTCAACGGAAATTTTTGTTATCTGTGATTCATGGGATTGATCCTGCTGATACTAGCCTTCTTTCTTTCGATTTAGAGAATTTCGTTCCACGACTCCTGCACCAGATTGCACTCATTATATAGGTTGTAATTAATGGTATCAATATCTATCGAGCGGGTGTGGACGAAGGTGCATCTACATGAATCATGTCATCTTCTTGTTGGAAAGCCATCGGTTCTCCGGCCTTGAATTCATCACCAAATTCCCTGGAAGCATTTGATGGAAGAGAATCAAAACCTTTGGGAGTTCTCCCTAGTTTACCGATTACCTTGAAATGGAAGACAGTCAATGTTGAGGTAGAAGTAGTTGATGCTAAACTCAATTACAATCTTCTCCTCGGTTGCAGTTGGACTCACGCCATGTTGTTTGTTCCATCCACTCTCTTTCATGTCCTGAAATTCCCGCATGAAGGAAATATTGTTACTATTGATCAATTGTCCTTCTTCACTTCTTTTCCGAGAACAATGTTCCATATGTGGATAACATCCCTATTCCCTACGAGAGCATTTGGCCGGTTCTCTTCATAGATCCCACCCTCATGGGTATTTTTCCTCTTCCTCCACCTAAATTTGTTTAGATCAATATGATCTCTCGGTCCGATGGCCCATGGATCATCCCTTCACCTGAACAGATAGAGTCTTTCATAAATTGGATGCCATTGAGTCCAATCGAGATTGACTATTGTGAGCTCATCACGTCTTTGGATCCTCCTCCTTCTAATCATGCTCCTTTGAGTATGTCTCTCGACGCTTATTCTCAATCCCCTTGGCTCGGTGATTCGGATTCATCCGATCCCTTACGCGAGATATTTCCTTCCAATGAAGCCATCGTGGAAACTATGTCTCTCGAGGATTTACCATGGGATGATGGTCATCATCATTCCTCGTTCATGCCTGGCCTCGAGACCATTTCTACATGTCTTGAGCAGTTTTAATCTCAAGTTCCTTCTCCTCTGCTTCAGACTTCTATTCCGACACATGATGCTTTTATGGAGGGAAATATAAGTAACATTATGCAAATGATGCCTATTGAAATTTCCGTCAAACCGTTAATTTTTGAGACGTCTTTCCATTTCTACGAGTTTCGTGATGTCTTTGCGTGGTCCTATGAAGAAACTCTTGGCATTGATCCCAGTATTGTGGCGCATGAAATTCCTACCTACCCTGGTTCGAAGCTTGTTCGTCAGCGCCTTCGTCCCATGCACCCTTGGAAAGTTGCTGCCATTAAACGTGAAGTTGAAAAAATTCTCAATGCTAGTTTCATCTACCCGATTCCCTTGACAGTATGGGTGTCCAACATTGTCCTTTTAGATAAGAAACGGAGTACTATTCGAGTCTGTGTTGATTATCATGACATTAATCAAGCCTGTCACAAGGATAATTATCCTACTCCCTTTATTGATCAGATCATTGATGACTGTGCTAGGAGTGAGATCTTTTCCCTAATGGATGACTTTTCTAGTTATAACCAGATTAGCATTCTCCCGACTGATCAGCATAAGATCGCTTTCATCTGTCCTTGGGGTACTTTCACATATAAGAAACTTTCTTTTTTCTTGAAGAATGTTGTGGCCACATTTCATTGCACGATGTCATATGATTTTAATGATATTAAACACATCATTCAACCTTATCTGGATGACCTTTTAGCTCATTCAACTATGTGTAAGTACCATCCTTACCATCTTCATCTGATCTTTCTTCGTTGTCTACACTACAACATCTGGCTCTATTTGCACAAATGTGTCTTCTGCATTGATTCCGGTAGACTTTTATGGTTTATCTTGTCCAAAGACGGGATTCACCTTGATCCACTCAAAGTTGAGGCTATTATTAATCTCCCCTCCCCATCTTCACTACATTAGTTGCAGCTTCTGCGGGGGAAGGCTAATTTTTTACGTCGTTTTATACCTAACTATGCCAAAGTAGCTAAAGGATTTACGGGGTTATTAAAGCAGGGTGTCCCATTCCTCTGGGATGAGATTGGTCAGAAGTCTTTTGACACATGTTTTTGTTTGTCAATGCTTCTCTGTTGCGCCCTCCAAACTATCATCCCAAATTTTCCTCTATTTAGCTACTACTTTCAGCACAATTTCCATGGTTTTGGTTCAAGATGATGATGATGTGACAAGAATGTTATTTATTACCTCTCTCATAACCTTCTCGATACCAAAACATGCTATGCTCATGTCAAGAAGTTAGCGTTAGCTGTTGTTCAAGCACTTCAAATTTTTCGTCATTATATTCTATTGCGTACTGTGACTGTGATTTCAGAATGCTACCCCATGACCAATATATTGTCTCGACAATTGCTAGGGGGAAAATACTCCAAGTGGATTTTCATCCTCCAAGAGTTTGATTTTGTGTTTACTACGACCAAGTCCAAGAAATCACTCGTATTTGCTGATTTAATTTGCTCACTTTCCTTTGACTCTGCTCTATCTGGTTCTGAAGAACGCATTCCAGGCGATACACTTTTTCTTATCTCCACGCTCGATCCTTGGTATGGTGATATCATCGTATATCTTTAGACTTCTACTTTCAGATAGGATTTAATGAAGGATGCTCGCGGACGCATCCGTCATCAGTCACAACCTTATCGTATAGTCATAGATACAGTCTACCGTGTTGGAGTAGATTCCATTCTACGTCGGTGTTTGACCCTTGAGGAGGCTGAAAAAGTTCTAAATGATTGCCATAGTGGTTCCTGTGGTGGTCACATGTCTGGTTATGCCATTGCACAAAATATTATTTATGCTGGGAATTTCTGGCCCTCTGTCTTCAAGGATTGCATTGTTGTTGTCCGTAAATATCATGATTTCCAGATCTATCGACGCAAGATGTGTGCGCCGCCTGCACACCTACAGCCTCTCATTACTGTTGGTCCCTTTACAAAGTGGGGCATCTATTTTATGATGTATAACAGTCACTCGGCCAGGGGGCATGCCTATATTATCATAGTCGTGGACTACTTCACCAAATGAGCCAAAGGAATGCCTACACTTGTCGTTGACGGCAAGACAGCCGCTCAATTCATATTCAATCACATCATTTCTAGGTTTGGTGTCCCTCAAGCCATCGTTACTGATCATGGTTCCCATTTTCGGTATTATATGGTCACAAAGTTGACTTCCAAGTTGGGCTTACGTCACAACAGCTCAATGCCACACTATTCTCAGGCCAATGGCCAGGTTGAAGCTGTGAACAAATTTTTAGTCACTATGCTTCAATGTAGAATTGGGATCCACAAATCCAATTGGCATCTCATGTTATCTTTGGCTCTCTGGGCATACCGAACCTCAGTCAAGGATGCAAATGCATTCACTCCATTCCAGCTTGTTTATGGTCTGGAAGCTACCCTTCCAATTGAGTGTGAAATTCCTTTGCTCAAGTTGGCTATTGATTTACTGCAAAACACTTCACCTGAAGAAGAGCATCTTCTATACTTAGAGAGGCTAGATGAAACAACCCGCTTTGCTGCTTTGGTCATCGAGGAATAGAAAAAATGGGTCAAAGCCCATTTTGACCAGTCAGTTTCCCGTCACTCCTTTATAGAAGGGTACCTCATCCTCTTGTACAGTCAAACTCATGATAAGCTGGGGGCAGGTAAATTTCAACCCATGTGGCATGGGCCTTACATCGTTAAACGTGTTTTGAAGAATGGGGCCTATGAGCTCATTGATTACGAAGGTAATCCTTTAGATCAGCCCATAAATGGGTTGTATCTCAAAAAATATTATGCATGAGACATTCGTGCATGTTTTGTGTACATAGGTGTTTTTTTCATTTTTGTACATTCTTCGCTTGGTGTTTTTTGCGAGCGTTTTCTTGCTTATTGGGTCATTTCTTATTATGCAGATGTCTATTACCCCTTATGTCGGTTTTGCAGATGATGCTTCCTGCAGTACCTAGAACTTGTCTTTAGTAGCCTAAGTGATGTATGATCCTGCTGGTGAGTTGATAGACCTACAAGGTATTTGTCTAGGACGAACTAAAAACAATGTTGCAGAATATAGTGATATCATTGAACTATTAGCCGAGGCACTTACCCTCGGCATTAGGACGCTGCTTGTAAATCTAAAGTCTCAGCTTGTTGTTCTTCAACTTAATGGGCATTATTCAGTTAGAAACCCTCACATTTTAAGGTTGTATTTAGGTGTTCATTTGCTGGAAAGACATTTTGATTATATCACATATCAACATATTCCTAGACAAATGAATGCATTAACTGATACATTGGCTAACATTGTATTGGATAGACATTTGCGTAATATGTAAAATCATCATCACATGAGAGACTCATATCAAATAGAAAATTAGATGTATATATATATATAGATATATATAGATATATATAGATATATATATATCGAATGTTTGCATCAGTGTGCACCATAAATTTCAAAACATATGTGTGTTTCTGTTACATCCTGAGACACCATGTCTCATAACAACATGTAGAAATAAAAACCTAGGTGTCTAATAAACATGATGATCATGATAGCATGTCACTGCCTGGACAAGCCACCTCAACAAGCAGTGAACTTGGTCTGACAACCCTACAGTACGTCTTTGATACGCAGGATTAACATCATCGAACCGTGCATAGTCCGGGACCCCACGGGCAATTCCCTCCAAGTTGTGCAGGATTTCCTCCTCCTCACCTTGAGGGGCAACATAAAAATCACGAGGTATTCACCTCACTATCAGAGACATCTCTTCAGGTATTTCTAGGCCTACATCTGCAAATGCATGGATTGGTTGTCAGACCATACATACCCAAAAAAAAAAATCATAATACTCATAAAACTAAAAATGAGGCTTACCTAGTGCTTCATCCCAATCCTTCTGAGAGTGGGAGGTCTGAATCACCAGTGAAATCTGTGTCAGAATAGGGCCAGTCCTCCATGACAATTAATTGTCGGCGGAGCCAATAAAAAATTCCAATCTCCAGGACATCCGTTGACCACCCCCTGATCTTAGCATTAGAGTTGCCCATTGAGCCATCTGTGGTTCCAGTGTTGGTGGTGTTGGGACTATCACCTCCTGACGCGGAAATATTGGTAATTGTTCTAGAATGAACGATACCAGGATGGATCCATAACCAAAATGTTTCAATTTTATCTTCTTGCACTTTGTTAGCTGACGTTTTATATTGACTTTTACTGCCTCTACCCAGTTGTAGATGGTTGGTGACAAGCAGTCTATAGCAAAAAGTAGTTGTGTTTTTGTTGCTTCGTGCAGTGCTTGTGTTCTTGCAGCTTGTGTGATCATGTGTAGCACTACACTTAGTGTTAATTCCATGATAGTTTGGATATACACCTTCCTGCTTTTTTATCCTTTCCATGCTCCTGGGCATACCCTTTCAATCACCAAGGCCATGTTCTCCATAGTGGGCCGGGTGCCAGTCAAGATCAGTGCTACCCCCCTCTGTGATAGTCCTGTTATGAAATAAATATCATAAACATCAATCTCGAGCTCCAGATCTCGAATAATGATTTTTTCCTGATCCTCGTCCCAGATATTGATCAAGTATTGCAATAGCTCTGATTGAGCTCTGATGCATGGTGTCATGAAGAACTTCTTCAGTCCACAGTCTCTGAGAGCTTCGATGCATCTCAAATTTTCCATGGAAATCTCATCCTCTTCACTGTGTTCTCGTTCCTTCCACTCTTTCACCATTTTGTCACTCTTTCACGTGCAAATATGTTCATATGGACATTATTAGCCAAATCCAAAGTTGAAATTTGTGAAATTTAGACTTGTTTTCTTACATTGGGAGTTCTTTGAGAGGTCTGCATAGTTGGCGCAACTGTTTAATGGGTGTGCCTTAGTTTAGAAAATTGGGTGATTGACGCGAGTCCGTACTCAAAACCCACGCTGACCGTCGTGCCCTAATTTTCACAATTTCCCCCTCAGAAATCAAAACTGTAGGTTGCAGGAACAAAAAGAATGCTTAAAATATGGGGAAGGATGTCAGCTCTTACCTAGAATAGACGGATTTGAGATTGGTCTGCTGGATTGCCCGCTATCGTCGCCGCAAAATCAGAAGGTAAAATGGGTCACTATTGCTCCACAAGAGGTAAAAATGAAAAGTAATTATTTTTTACCATTTTTGGCATTTTATAACTTTTCAGAACCCTAATTAGGTTTTAAAACATGTTTTTCGATTATTACATTATTTTATTTCGAGAAATGGGTTTTATGTTTGTTTCTTGTGCAACGACAAGTCATTAATGCGAAAGCAATGAAGTCACGAGTTGTATTTTATACTTTTACAGACTCGGTAAAAACACGAAATAGTCACTACTGGAGTCATATTTCAGCTCTTTTCTGACTCTCTAAAACTGAAAATATTGCCGAGACTCTTCTTCTTTTGAACTCGTTAAATGGATGCGAAACAATATCTTCCTAGTATACATTTACCCCTTTTTCGAGCTGTGATAGATTATTTACGAAAAAGGAATACCTTAGCCTATCGCGACTAAGAGGTTCTTTCAAATATTGTTTTCTACCTTTTCGGATCTGAGAGACTACTTATGAAAAGGGACAAGCTAGAGTTTTATTTTCTGCTTATTTTCAAACTCTCTAAACATGAAAAGACGTTGAGTTCTTCCTTTGTCAGATTCGTTAAACCCTGATGACATCAAACATCATCGCCATGACGTTCACCGAGTTCCTCCTTCCTAGGGCTCGTAAAATGCACTAGGTTGGATTTTTCTGAAGGACAAACTTACAGCACAAGCATATGTTATCCCTTTCAAGCTTGTTTTAAAATATAATTGGGGTACTCACCAGAAATGGTGGAGAAAATTTAACTAGATTTTAGTTATGTCGGCAGTATGTCACTCTTGAACATGACACTCGTCTGCATTCGTGTCTGGTTGGGAACATCTCATTTCATCATATTTTTCCTCCATGGGTTTGGGTAATATGTTTTGAACTCTCATCTGCTATTTTCCATGTCACCATGACCTCAGATCCCTTGATGTCAAATACTACCAAATCCAGAGTCGTGTCGCTGATATGTTCAAGAGAAGTTTTCCTTTGCAGTTTTCAACCTCCCTCTGATTCTCTGTTGGTCCTAATTCACTATCATTACGTTCCTCTGTCTCGTGTCGATGATGTGGGATACATGATGGCCCTCCTTTGACCAGGTCATTTCCTGTCGACCTCATCTCATTATCCAGGAAGTTGGTCTAGAGACTTCCTACCGATACCTTGGAACCTGCATGCCTCAATGGCAGGTTCTTCGCATTCGATGATAGGTCCACATCATTGACCTTCGATCGAGTGATTCTGCGGGTGTTCGATGCCAACTCACTATTCACATTCTATGGATTGTACCTGTTGTACCTTGAGAGACATTTTCATTATTGGTGGTTTCTCTCGCACTTGTTAACAACTTTCATCATTTGTTGGTAATCAAGTGACTTTCCTTCGTGTTTGACTTCAACCCACATATTCGCATGCTTGAATTTGTACTTGTTCGGGTCGATATGGAGCGCAAGACCCTGAGTTTTTTCTAATAAGATCCAACCTGTAGGATATTATGATTTAGCATGAATTTATTACATGATTGTTTTGATTGGATGGTTACGACCATACCTGAGTCTATTTTTTGATCCTTACTGTTGGATGGCTGCGTCCATGCCTCGAATCTCAGTTTATATGTACTCTATTATGGATGGCTACGGCCATACCACATGTTCATGTCCCAGAGATATTAGTTGTATTTTTCATTGCAGGTCTTCCGACATTAGTGTTTGGTTCGAACGTGTTCTCGTAAAGCATTTCACCCCTTTCTCTCTCTCAGACCTCATGCTTTAGGGGGCATCTGTTACACAAAATTTTGTCACTGTCCCTGCAATCCTCATCCCGCACATAGGAGGCTCATTTCTGTGATAAAAATAAAGTGTCATGCCTTGCAAATATCATCATTGCATCCCTTCCCATGAGGACAACATTCCTTCTGTTGACCATTTCCTAAATAGACCATCAAAAACACATGTTTTTTCCTTGGCACTAGTAGCATGTTATGCCCTCGCGCCGATGAGGTAGATTAACACTATCCCCCGTGCCAGTTGGTGCTCTGTCTTAGTTAGCGACCCATGCCAATATGTTTATGGAAATTTTTTTAAAAATAGAGGCGAAGTTTCGATCACAACAACCTCGTGGATGAGTCATGGGGAGTGGTTCGACTGAATAACGATGGCCTTCCTCCTTTGGCCTCTTGTTTCCACCTTTTGGGGAAACCTCCCAAAGGATAAGGCCTCCTTACCACCATAGTGGGGATCCCAACCTCCTCATTTCCCTCTATAAATATATCCATCCTCCATTGATGAAGCTAGCTGAACTGGAGATATTGTAGCAGAAACGTTGGAGAGATTTATATTCAAGATAGAACGAAAGGGTATCTGATTGAGAGAGCTTAGGCTTGTGCCTTTACCTTGTCCGAATTCCCTGACAATCATTGAGACACACTTCATCTGAACCCCACTGAAGGAGGCTGCAACGTCAAGGCTTGCTTGTAACTCTTTCTTCTATTAATAAATATGTATAACTATTGTATGGTTCCCATGTCGTGTTGATGTATTTTATTGATGCAACATGCTTAGCCCTCCTTGACTCGTTAGTAATTATGAATGATATTTTTTCTTCATCCACTGCTATTGTTTGTTGATCTTGTGCAGGTATCCAAGTATCGTTGCAAAAGGATTGTGACTTGCCAAGACAAGAATCGAGAGGCCACCACTACAATAGCCACAACGACAGCATTGGACTCCAGGTAAGTTGATCTACCTCGTCTATTTCATTCAGTAATTAGGAACCTACACTCTAGTTTTTCTTTTTGTTACTAGACCCACTCTAGGGCTAGAAGGATCGTCTCTGTCCGCAGAGAAGATTTACTTCCATAACACCCATGCCCCATTCAAATTTAATGCTGGTTAGCTATGGGAACCCGACTTCTAATTGATGGTCACACAAGAGTGGTAGCACTAAAATCAATTTCTGGATCATGAACCCTCTAGAGTTTTCAATGATAATCTCAAACGTATCAAAGAAGGCACTATAAGATGGGCTAGAGACAAAAGGATACTCGAGGAAGAGGAACTCAGAAGGACTGAATTGGAAATTACATAGCTTACTGGTCTGGATTATTTGGGCTTTCGCTCCACGTCTACAAAAGAGCATCTGATTGCTCTAGAAACCACTAGAGCCTCCATTCTCCGTAAAAGGGAGGAGGAATGGAAATTAAAAATAAAGGCCATTTTTTTGAAATCTGGATAAGAAAATACCAAGTTCTTTCAACAGAGTGCCAAAGGAAGAAGGATCATAAATAATATCTGGGAAATTTCGGAAAATACTGGTTATGTGGCCAAATCCCATGCACAAATTGCAGAACTGGGAATTCAACATTTCTCAAATCAATACAAAGCGCCACTTAATATTAATCTGCCGAAAATTATGCATATTGCTAATACCTTTCACATATTTTTTGATGAGGATAAATTGGAGGATCTCAATGCACAGGTTACCTTAGGCGAGATTGAAGGTGTATTAAAATGGTTTATGGAGGAAAAAATTCCTAGGCCACATGGATGGCCCATCTACATTTCTTTGATCTGATTGGCAGGGATCTCCTTCTGGTCATCGAAGAAAGAAGAAAAAATGGTTGAATCTATGATGGTTTCAATTCCACATTCATTGCTCTGATCCCCAAATTCGATCACGCATCCACCTTCCACGACTTTAGACCTATCTCCCCCTGTGAGAACATTATCCGAATAGGTTTTTCATTAAGGGGTGTAAAATTCAAGGTGCGTAAAGCCTCGGTGGAATTTTCAGCAGTGCTGTAATTGACATAGCCGTATCCTAAAGAAGTCTTGGTCATGGCATCTCTGCAGATGTGAACACTGACCACCGAGCCAATCCCTTGGAAGAGTTCTTGAATCTGGGCATCGGTAACATTCGACTCCAGATCTCCCACGTACAGAGATTTGGGTATTGATTCATTCTTCTTCTCCTTCTCGCTGTAATTATTCTCCTTCTCAACTTCCTGAGGTTTGCGTACTACTGATTCATTCTCCTTATTCTCGCTGCCATTATTAATAACTTCCTGAGATTTGGGTTCTACTGATTCATTCTCATTCTCCTTCTCCTTCTCCACTTCCTGAGATTTGGGTTCTACTGATTCATTCTCATTCTCCTTCTCGTTGCCATTATTAATAACTTGCTGATTCTCCCCGCAATTATTAATAACTTCACTGCCATTAACTTTAACAACTGCCATTGCCTCTTTGCCTCTTTTGCCAGTCTCTGTTGAACCACAGCTTCCCAATTAAAAATAAAAATGAATGAAACACCAATTCAATCGAAATAGAAATATATCTATTTCGACCCACCACGGCAGATTTATCGATTTTTCAATGTAATCAGCTCCTTGGCACAACTAGAGATACTACGCAGAGAACGAGATGGGTGAGAATGCAAAACCAATTCAATCGTAGTGGTGATATACATATTGAAATGTGGTGAATGGAGGTTTCTTTCCCACTCTTGGGTTTTCTTCATGAGTCGGCCGTGTATTATGGGGAGTTACCTTTTCCCTTCATTATCCTATCATAGCTGGCCTTAGAATTCGAATTGGAAAACCGAATAAAAAACGCCATTATGAAAATTTGAACAATTGACTAGTACACTCTTTGAAACCTCAAAGTTAAAAGATAATGTAATTTTACTCATTAATTAAATTAAATTAATTAATATGTAGTGAATAGTTCCAAGATATTATATGTTTATTAATTAAGTTTACTTAATTAATATGTGGTCAATAATTCGAAGAATATTGATGAGAAGATATAATTTAATAAAAGAACTAGTTTAACAATTTCACAAATTCCTTTTTAATAGAAGTATAGGGTAGAGATTGTAAATTATGGTCTATATATGTAGTGGGAAAATGACTTAGGTATTAAGTCCAAAGACTTATTATGCAATCTAGTATGAGGGGACGTGGTGGGAAAATGACTTAGTCATTAGGCCAAGAGACTTATTCTACAATCTAGTATGAGGAGATGTGTAAGTATGTTTATTATGTCCCTTATAATAATATAAAAACAAATATGTTATAAAGTAATAAAAGGTAAAAAATGTGTGTGAATAAAATGTTTAAACCTTTGCATTTAAATAGATTATTTGAAAATCTATGTTAACCAATTTATGTTGATATCAATTTCATATATATATATATATATATATATATATATTAAAATAAAATATTTTAATAATGGATATAAAAATTATTCAATGTGGGTTATCAATAAAACATTTTAATACAAATTAATATTGACATGTTACTTAAAATATATTAATAAAAAAAAATATTTTAATTTGCCCTCATAAAATGTCTTGATGCACGATATCAATTATGTATATAGCATATATCATTTTTTAACACTTATGTATATATAGTGAAAAAATAGGTTTTTATGGTTAAAACATTTATTTGGTCATATATATACTTTAAATAGCATTCAAATATACAATTTAAAAAAATTATGCATTGTATTTTGTATCTTTTGCTAAATGAAGAAAAAATTGATCTCTCTCAACTCATATTAGATCCATATTTAAGATAGATCTATGCTAATTTTAATTAATTTATACATACAGATGGAGAAATAAACTATTGTTGTTCCTACTCTTAAAAAAATCATATTAAATCCATATTTAAGATAGATCTATGTTCATTTTACTTAATTTATACATATAGATAGAGAAATATAAATTATTGCTGTTCCTACTGTTAGGTCCCTGTAATTTTTCAGATTGGTAATACCAAATAAACATGGGTAAAATCAAACCAACTTTGGAGTCATAGACCTAGCCTTCCTGGATTCAGAGAGGGCTCTCTCTATATTTGTATAAAATATATAACTTGATTGATTTAGGATGTTGATTTTAGGCTAGTTAAAATGATAGGGTTGTCTATTTTGTTTTGTTTGGTTGGGTTGATTGTTAAGAAGAACAGATAGAGTAAGAGAAATTCAAACCATCAGGCTATGGGGTCTGTAAAAGGTCTGAAGAGTTCCATAGGGCAAGTTAACAAAGCCAAATGGATCTTAATAGCTTATGTGGGTGTGAAATGAACGTTAAGTTGTGAGTTTAGTAGGTTTAAAGGGCAATTAAGAATCCTTTAACATATACTAGAACAAGAAGAGTCTTTAAGATTACTATGCTTAAGAAAGAATCAAAGGGCAAGGCGCACCATAAGCTTCTTTGGCCGAGCTTTATCAAGTAAAATTTGAGACAACAATCCGGCAAACCCTAGAGGGCAGGGAAATCCTAAATTCTTTAGCTATTCACTTTCATTCAAAGAAAAAATTTAAGATAAAATTTCAATAATGATTGAAGAGTAGGGAACTCCTAAATTCTTGAATCAGACTTCAAGGACTTTTAAATTGACTATTCAAGATAGACCAAAGGACAGGGAAAACCATAAAATTCTTTAGCCTAAACCCTAGTAAGCAAATTTCAAAGAAATACTTAAGAACAACATTCAAGCAGAACCAAAGGACAGGGCAAACCATAAAATTCTTTAGCCAAACTCTAGTAAATTAGTCTCAAGGAAAAAAACTAGGTGGAAATGGAGAGAAAGGAACTCCTAAGTTCTCCAATAAAACCCAGTAGAGGAAAACATTTGAACAACAGAAGGTAGAAAAAATTAAGGTACTTCTACACAACATATCTTAATCCAATGTTTGAAGTCTTTTCCTTTGTTACTGATTCTCTTTAACACTTTTTTTCTTTGTAGGTTGTTGAAGTCATTGAATTTCCTTTTCTTTTGCTTATTGAGGCTTCACATGTTCATTTTGACATATAGTAGCATCTTCAAAATCTTCTCTAGTTTCCACCACAAAATCCAACTCATCTTTTTCTACCCTCTCTGACCACCTTTTTCAAATCTCTAAGTGCCTGCATTTCTTTACAACAATCATCAGTGTTATCTTCTAATTTCTCTATATCCCTTTCAATTTCATTCATTTATGTCCAGTTCACCTCACCTTTTTCCATATTCCATCAATATTTTCTGATAGAATTTCTTCATGTTTGGCCTTATGTGCTTCCTCCATGTCATTTTCCTGCAAGTAATCACTGCTTTGGCACTTCATATGGACAAACAAGTTTATAAACCCTAGTCATCTACAGGACCAGCTTTTTCCTCTTCCCCTTGCTGTAAATTGTTTTCATTCAGGAGTAGACAGTCTACATCATCAGTACTTTCTGCTGATAAATCTTTCAACACCCCTGCAGAAGTGCTAAAATTTATCCCATTTTTCTTATTTGCAAACTGAGAAGATAATTCTCCTTGGAAATTTTAGGTCCTTATTGAATAACCATGTCTTGACATTCTAATACATCTGAGCCATATTCTTACAAAGGAAAAGCAGTGCCTGGAACATCCAAGGATTTTGGGGAGCTAGAAGAATGCTTATCATAATCAATCCTTCACATATGTGTGCTGACCTCATCGGAATGAAAGGGAGACCTTGAAAAAATGCAAAACCCTAATGACCTAATAGGAGTGCTTTTTGAATAGATTTTGAATAAGATTTGAATTAGAGATTTTCAAGTGGAAACAGAGCATTGTTATAGGTTATTATGCCCAAAGGGACATGTGAATGAGTTAGCAACAAGAAATATTAGAGGGATGATGGAGTTTATTGACAGGGGAGAATGGGGAAATGAGGTTTTAGGTAGGGAAGAAGGATGAAAATGAGGGGTATAAGCCCATAATGAGTCTTTTAATAGCAACAGGGAGACCTTGAGATGGAAAACCAATAGATATGGAAAAATTTTTATGAAGATAATGAAGGTAGTGAGATTTCTGAAACTCAAGATATTCAAGGAATATTGTTTTCAAAAAAATAGAACCATTCTATAGTCATCTCCAGATAGTGAAAAATATTGATGACTAACACCTACCAAAACAAATCCAAATAAAATTGTGGTACAAGATATATTGTCACCTAACTAGTTTGGCTATATTAAAATGTTTGTTGGCTTTGTGTTACAAATATTTTTTTGGAAAATGACTGCGTACATTGTTGGTCATGATGCGTTTTAAATAATAAACATCACAATCCCTATGCTTGTTTATTGCATATTTTGTTTTGTAAATTTTGTTTTAGTTTTAAAATCAGCTGCACGAAATATATTATACTTTTAACAATCAAAATTTGAACCAAAGGCGGGATTAGTTGTGTCCTAGTTTTGGATACATTATATCAATAACAACCATCTTATGAACGATGTGGAAGTATGTTGCTTCATTGGACGTGAAATATGTCTATCGAACCTCCAAATCTCCAGCTTAACATAGATCATCTACTAGGCTTTCAATATGAAAATAAAAAAGCTCTGGTCAACCATTGAATGTAACATAGGCATTGGGGACATTATCATCTAGCTTATTTGCATATGCATCAAATTTAAGTTCTATCCCCCGCCACGCATACATAACATCGTCTTGGCTAATATTAGAAAGATAGTGGCCATCCAATTTGAATTTTATTTTCCAAATGGAGCCTTATGAGATAATATCTCTTTACAGGTCGAAATTGTTGTTAATTCCTTGAATCACTTTTCACATTGACACACTTTCAACTACAACGACACACTTTCATCTACAACAACATATGTAGTAGAATATCTTATCATATGTACCAAAACTCCCTCTCATCATTGCTCTTCTCATCTTTGGTACAACCAAATTGTGTGGGAAACCTTAATAGTTGTTAATAGCTTTTAATCAAGACCATTTGTTTTTAAATTGGAAACTAAGCCTTTCATTTGAGTGAGGATATTTTTCTTCTCTGCTTATTTCACACTTTGTTCAATGTGAGTTGTTGGAAAATAAGAGAAATCCCCACCTCTCTCTCAAATTCCTCAATATTTAATTATTTGTTAGTTTCCACATCTTTGAGCTTGTTCCCCATGTCATCTTCACCTACGTCCTTAAAAAAAATTCCTTTCTATTGTATACCCCTCCATTGTTCTCTATGTGAAAGTTAATGTGCAATATTCCAAACATGGAAAATATGAAGAGATCTATAATATTTTGTTTAATATTCTCTACCAAATTTTACTGAAAACCTCACAGTAATTTCCAAACCCCTGTTATAGAATCATAATAACTAGAAAAAACATGCATTCATGGAAAAAATATTTAAATAACTCCTTTTACTAGTTACCTGAATTAAAACAAGAGCATGCAACCAAAAACAAAGAGCATAAAATAATATGAAAAATGTAGCCATTTTATTTTATTAATGGCTAGAAAAAAAATACATACCAATAAAATTAACAATGAAGTCCTTGCAAAAGGCATGCACAAATTCTCATCAAATTTCTAAACTGAAACAATGAAGCATACTTGTGAACTAGTGCAGGAGCATTGGACGAATTTTGTGGTGGAAAAAAAAGACGGGCTTGACAATGTGGGAGGCCATTCCTAAGCGTGGAGGATGTCCTTAGATGGCATAGATTCAAGTTTGTAGAGAGTGCAATTCATTATGCATTTCAAGAGCTGAAAATAGAGAAGCTACAGTAGAAAGAGCAGTGTATGTGGATGAAGCTCCAGAGATTAAACTATTGAGGTCAATTTTAAGCACAAGTTTGAGACAAAAACCCAAGTTGTCTACCTATGATGGCAGTCTGGTAGCTGATCCTTTGATGGGATGGATTAGCGAACTAGACAAGTATTCCAAGTAGGAGGAGATTGAAGAATATAAGTAGGTAAAATTTGATGTAACTAGGTTGAAAGGCCATGTTGCATTATGATGGGACAATTTGCTGGTTGAAAGAAGGAAAAAGGGGAAACCATTTATTAAAATTTTGAATTGGATGATAACAAAGATGAAGGGGAAGTTTCTGCCAGAATACTATCAACTAACCATTTATAGATAGGTGAATAACCTCAAGCAAAGGCTATTGAAAGTTAGAGAGTATATGGAGGAATTTTACAGGGTGAATTTGAGGGCAGGTTATGTAGAAGACACCCCAGAAAAGACAACAAGGCATATCAATGGCTTGAAGTTGGAAATCTAAGATTAAATCATCATGCTTTCTCCAAGGACAATGGAAGAAGCATACCAATTTTACTTGAAGGCAGAAGAGAATGTAATGAGGAAGCATAATTCATGCAGAGGTCATGGTTTTGCTAGAGTAAGAGGGCAGAAAACTAGAAGAGGGAAGACTACCTTAATGAAGAGGTAGAGGTAGCGTCGAAAGTGTTATTAATTCCTTCCATCATTTTTCACATTGACACACTTTCATCTACAACAACATGTGTAGAATAATATTCTTACACCATTTTTTGGTCATCTAACCTATTATCATTAGATGGACCCAAGTACACCATGTAAGACAAATTTTACCCTAAGTAAAATTGCCTTCACTATGTTAAATAACTTAATAAACCACATTTATTAGGTTGTTTATGGTCTAAACAGGAAACCCCAAAAGGAAATATTAAACAAACCTATATTTGTTTGATTTTTCCTCATGGAATAATTAATTAAACCATAATTTAATTATTATTCCTAGTCATGTTTAACCCAAAACAAAGAAATTAATTAGATAAACTTTTATTTATCTTATTATTTTCTAGGAATAATTATTTAAATCTTATTTAGATAATATTCCTTGTTAAATATGACCAAATCACCCACAAATAATTAAATAAATCATTATTTATTTGATTATCTTCTAACCACTTCCTTAAAAAGATAAATAAATCATTTATTTATTTATTTTTGACAAATCAAGGGATTTGACTTAAGTCAAATACCTTTTCCCTCCAACAAATATAATAAAATATTCCATAAAAGGTGGATCTAGACTTGGTTAACATTATTTTAATCATGCACCAAGATCTAGAATGACCCAATATTTTGTTATAAATAGGAGGGTTTTTCCTATCATTCTTCACCTTTTGTTGCCTATTAGATCACTCTGGATCTATACACTTGGTCACATTTTTCCATCATTTGCTGTGTGAGCTCCCATTGAGCTCTATTCTTTGCATTGGGTTTTTTGCACCAACAAGAGAGAGAAATCTTAGATCTGAAGTGCTGAGGACTTCCAAGAACCCATCCCACTGAGGAGAATTGGATACGCCTTCTTTTTTTCCTCCCAGGTGCCCAATTAATACAAAAATTCTTTCAAAAATTGTTCTTGTCTTGTCTATTGGTATATGGAGCAAACCCTTGTTTTTATTGCTTAATGTCTTTTCATGCATAGATCTGGTTTTTTGCAGCTCTTTTCTTGTTCAAATAACCACAGATCTGAAGATATTGGCAGCCAATTTTGTTGTTAGGGCTATTAGTTATGCATAGCTAAAGTGGTCCTTTTTCGTACACTTCGACAAAGGATTCATACTAACAAATGGCGACTCCACACGGTTTTTAAATTACGACCGCTGTCGTTTTTCATATTCCTGCATATCCAGCGACTTCAGACCCTAGGGTTTCTTTTCAGCTGTTTATTTTTCCTATTTTTATGTTGTTTTTCTCACATAAAACCCTAAAACATTAAAATTTTTAACTTCCGTGTGTTTCTGGCCCTATTGCGCAGGTAAGCGACACCAGCCGCAACTGAGACGGCAACTTTTCCGAAAATCTGTCGCCGAGACAACCGGAACAAGAGGTCACACTTTTTAGCCCAAAAACTGCGACCTGGAGCTCCAGGTCGCACTTTTCTGCCCAGTTTCAGCGACCTGCACTGAGAACAGGTCAGAACCTGCGACCTACCATTTTTTCAGTGGTTTTTCTGCATTTTTTCTGGGTTTTGCTGAAGCTTCTGTCAGGGTTTTCCAGCCTCTGTCTCAGCCCGCTTTGACCTAGTTCTGATCTGTTTTTTCTCATCTAAGTGGGAACCTAGCCCCCTAGGGCTTCAGTACCCTCCACTTTTTGTGGAAGAGTTTTAGTTGTTTCAACCGTCTGTTTTTCAGAGTTTCAACCTTCCCTTTTTCAGATCTGAAACCTCCTCCTCAGATCCCTTTAAATCAGCTTATCTTCCTTTCAAATCACCTCTTGTCGTTTTTTTTGGACCTCCCTTTAGGACCTCCTCCCTATCGTTTCCGCTTTTTGTTGATTCCCTCATTTTTCCAGCCACCTTGCGTCTATCTCCTGGCTGTGATCTGCACCTATTTTCAACAGCTTTATCCTTTAGATCCCTGTCCCTTTTGACCCTAGATCTATTGGCCTCTTTTTAAGTGTGTTTTGACTAGATTTTTGCCCTTTTTTAGATCAGTTTTGAGTGACCCACCTTCTTGGGTTGAATCGATGCAATAGTAGCTGTTATTTTTCTGTTATTTCAGCATTATATATTGTTCTCTGCAGATTTATTTTCAGTTACACAGCACAATTTTTTCTTGCTCTCCAAACGAAAAGGGTTTAAAAATTAAAATTAATGCACGCCACACACTGACCCTAAGTGAAGAAGCGCCTGGTTAACACCGCCTGGCAAAGACGCTAAAATCAATTGTCACTGCACATTTTATGCATGTGACCTCACTTGATTCTATCCCTTTCTGCCCTTGTCAGTTTCCTTCTTCCCATCATCATTGCGCCCCCAAGGTGCCTTTCCCAAAGACTTCTTGGCCTTCACCCTCAGTTTCTGGTCGATCGACCTACTCTGTCCCGCCGTCGTCGAGCCAGCCCTCCTCCGAGTCTGCACTCCGAATCCTCTTCTGATTCATTGGGTTCTCCTTCTCCTCCTGGTTCTCCCCCTGTCACCTTCACTATGTCTGGTCTAGGGCCTAACGTTAGCGGTGCTCCAGGCCCCAATGCCGGAACCACTACTAGCGGAACTGCCACAGGAACTACCTCGGCCATACCCTTGCTGTCGTACATTACATGCCTCAGCCTCCCCGATTTCAATCAGTTGATCAATGACCCTATCCGCCACGATGTTGGTTGGCCTGCTATGCCAACCAAGCTCCCCTCCTACATCCCTAAGTTCGAAGGCCTTGCTGGAGAAGATCCAACCAATCATGTCCGATCTTTCCACATGTGGTGTTCCTCCAATTCCATTACCGATGACTCCATCCGTCTTCGTTTTTTCCAATGCACGCTTACCGGTGAAGCTTCTAAATGGTATGTCGACCAAGCCACCTCTTCCCATACCACCTTTGCGACCATTGCCCAAGCCTTTTTATCTTACTTCCAGCTCCCTCTCTGATACGATACCGGTACGGAGCTCTTGACTTCCTTTAAGCAAACATCTTCGACCCGCCTTTCCACCCATGTTCAGGAATGGCGACGTAGACGCAGCTTATGTTGAGCTCCCCCCTTTGAAGATCGGATCTATATGGACTAGTTCCTTTTCTCTCTCCTATCTCCCATCAGCAAAGATGTCGCCTCCCATTTCCCTCAAAACGAAGAAGCCGCCCTCCAAATAGCCTTGAAATATGACCTGATCTATGCCCAGTCTGGTTATGTTTATACCATCCTTCGTAACCTCCCCAGGCCCGGTGGCGCTAATGCCCCGGGGGCATCTCATTCCGCCGACGGTATCGTTGGAGCCCTTTCCCATCTGTATGCTCAACCTCCTATGGGCTACAGTCTCCCTCACGGAGGGGCCAGCACCTCTAGCACTCTTCCCCCTCCCGGTAGCATTTACCCATGATACAGCATGCCTCCTCCTTTTTCCCAACCTCCTGCTTACCTCAATGTTTCCCAACCTAACCATTACCCTTATTCGCAGCCTGGTGTGCCAGCTCCTCTAGCTTATGCGCTTCCACCTCCCTTACCTCCTCAACCCCAGCAGCAGCACCTACAGCCCCCTTCAGGGCAAGTATTGGCACAGTAGGGTGCGACTAATCCCCCTTCTTCTCAAAGAAGGCGGAGAGGTAATCCAAATCAATCTGCCCCTGGTACTCATGTACCCAATCCTCAAGGTTTTGACCCTAACACTGCTAACCAGCAATAGGGCACTCAGCCCAATCCGGACAAGCCTCTTCATACCCACAAGCCTTGTTCGTGTTGCGGTGTTTACGGTCATTACACCCACGATTGTCCCCTTTTACCACAAATGCAGCAGATGTGGGAGTCTCAAGCCACATTGTGAGGACAACATGCCTCCCCTCATGCTCCCCCTAATGTGGCCACTACTCAACCAGTTGTGTTTACTGATCCTTTTCCTCAGCAAGGATTCGTGGCTACCCAACCACCAGACGGGCGGGTCTCCACTCCACCTTCCATTTCTGGTGCCTCTGATTACCAGATCCTTATGATGAACTCTGATCCCTCCCCAACCGTCGACCTTCACCTTCAAACTCGGTCTCGCCAGTACCCCAATCCTCCTGCTCAGTCTGCCCCCGAGTCCTCTTCTTCCGGTTCTACAGAGCCTCTTTCGACATCCAATGGTCCCTTACATATCCCTCAACCCAAAGTTGAGGTTCATACCAATATTCCTAAAGGATCGTTACGTCGAAATTTTGCTTCTGGTCGAGCTGCTCATTCATATAGCATAGTAGATTATTTGGCGCAATCTCCTGCTGCCATTTCCACACTGGAACTCTTCCAGTCGTGCCCTTCCCAAAAGAAGGCTCTCCTATCTGCCATGGGCATTGTAGATCCTGCTGATGACCAAATGGTTGTTTTCGATGCCCATCAATCGGACCATCCTCCTCTTCCTGCTTCCTTCGCCTTCCAAATCCCAGTCAAGATCCGGAACGCCAACGTTTCTCGGTGTATAATTGATGAGGGGGCATCCACCTGTGTGAAGTCCACTTCGGTTTGGAAGCAACTCGGATCCCCTAAGTTGGCCCCTTCCACCATCACCCTTCGAGTGTGGGATGGCCACGCCTCGCAGCCCATTGGCCTCTTCTGCAATTGTCCTATTACTCTTGCGGGCAAGACTGTTTGTGTTGATGTCGAAGTCATTGACGCCCCTCTAAATTACAACATTCTATTGGGGCGGAGCTACACTTATGCTATGTTTGTTGTCCCATCCGTAGTTTTCCGCAAGATGTCTTTCCCTCATAATGGAAAGATAGTCACCATTGACCAGTTGACATATCATGAGCTAAAATCTCAGACCTCACCTGAGACAACCATCTCTTCTGTAGCCAACAAGCAAAATGTCGATTCCTTTACCAGTGTCTCTCCCGGCGTCTACAAAGACTCCTCTTTGCTTGGAACCTTCCCTGGTCTTCCTCCTCCTCCTGTCTCTGACCCCAGCTCATCGAATTTTTGCATGATGCAATCGTCTGAGGCTGCTCTCAAGAAACTTGCTTCGGCTAGTCAGCAACCGCGCTCTCCGCAACCTGTTCCTAGCCCTTCACCTACAGCTGGTAGTCATGAGCCTCTTTATCCTCGTAACATGATTCCTCCATGCCTTAGCCACTTCGGAGCCGTCCCACCTGGCCATTACCCCTCTGGTCAGATACCGTTCCTAGCTCCCCCACCAGGAGCGTACACGGTACCAGTCATGGCCACCCTCTCTTTTCCTAACCTGACCCTTGGGATTCCAGTCTGGTACCATGATCCTCCAGCGGCAACCCTACCTGGTCAACCCAAACCTTATATTGCTTTGACCCCAGTTCAACCAGTCCCCATGACTTCGCCCGCTGCAACAGTGCCTCAGTCACCTCAACAGGAACCACCTCCTATTGCGACCGCTTCTGGTAAGAAGGGCAAAGCTCGCAAGGGGACATCAAAGGACAAGGCTACCCCGACAAACCCTGCCCCTCCTCAGCCTCCAAAGCATACCATCCAATGTGATTTGTGTGACGTTGTTGGCCATGCCACCCATACCTGTCCTGAATTGCTTCATCTCAAGCCCATGGTTAATGTCGCGTTCCCTGAGTCCACGGTCTCAGAAGCCTCTATTCCTTCCGCGACCGCAATTAAGAACCCAAAGACTATTCACAACAAACACCCCTGTGCTTTGTGTGATCACCATGGCCATTACACCCACCTTTGTCCCCGCCTCGAGGACTTCCACACCTCTCTAGCTGTGGTCTGCCAATTCGAGGCCAAGTGCGATGAGTCCACCTCTCCCATATTTGTGCATTTTTCTTTTGCAGAACTACCAGATATGACTGCTCCCATTGACATTCCCCCTCCTGATGTCGAGATGACGGAGCCTTCGTCCAACATTTTCTACCTATCATCATTCATGAGACCCTTGGGGAAAATTCCATCTGAATCCTCCCCTGTTGTTTTGCTTGACCTTCCTTCAACGATCATCTTGGGCTCAACATCGGTAGATCCTTTATCTACGTACTCTTCGGTCACCCCTTGTGACGATGCGCATGTGAACCTCTCTTCTCAAGATGATGATTCAGGTCACTTCACCACGTCAGGTGGTCTTTCTTCCACCAGTCACCCCATCCTCTATCACGATGACGACGTTATGGAAAAAATCCCCACCCCTGACTTTATCTATTCCCCCTTACATCGAACCCATGCGTTCACATCACATCCACCTTGTGGCCATTACATTGAAACCCAATGTTTGGGTAAGGGGGCACCCACATTTGAGAGACCAAGAGAAGCAATTCTCCACAACTCTCCTATTGTATCTGGTCGTGTTGACTTTAGTCCCAGTATTCTTTCACATTTATAAGAACCTCTAGAGTCCCATATCACTTCAGATCACTCTAGGGATGATACCCCTTATCACTCCCTCATCTTACATCAGCAACCCAGTCTCTTAGACATTATTGTTGACCAACATATAGCTTTTCTACGAGAGCATCAGTTCATTATCTCCAAATCCTCTTTTTGGGATAGTGACACTAGGTATGCCAACTCGGAAACTTAAAGTCCATTTGATCCCTATATGCAGTACCAAAAGAGATTGGTAATCCTCCATTTCCTTTCTCACACTGCATAACCATAACGAGAACAAATGGCACACCACATCATTTAAATGTGTTTAGATTCCCCTTTTTTCTAAATACATTTTGGCATGACCACACCATGCTCGAGGGCACCTATGCCCCTCAACCATAACCCTCCTCACCTCGTTTTTGGAGAGGAGGTTGTCTTACCAATCGAGTGTGAAATCCCTTCCCTTCATCTAGCTGTTGAACTTCTCCCTGACACCCAACCTCTAGAACAACGAATTATCATGCCTGAGCGTGCCTCTGAAGACCGCCGTGTTGCATTGCAAACCATGGATGCGGCCAAGAAACGCACCAAAGCTCAATATGACAAAAAAGTCCAGCCTCGTCCTTTTCACAAAGGCGACCTTGTTCTAGTATATGACCAAACCCATGATATCCTTGGTCATGGGAAGTTTGACTCATTATGGCTAGGCCCTTACGTCATCAGTAAGGATCTTGGTAAGGTGGCAATGCACTCTATCTTATGAAATATTACCCTTAGCATTTCCCTTCTGAGATGCGTGTTTTATGTTCTGTTAGGTAGCCAGCATCTTTTTTGTAATTTCATCCTTCGCCAGGACCTATTTATTCCAAGAAGGATCACTTCACCTCTCCTTCAAATCGAACTTCCTCACTTACAACACTTGTACTTCGAGCACCATTTTGCCTCCTTACTTGTATTTGTTCGTGTCAATTTTCGTCATGAGTTACCATCTTGTACTCATGTTTTCATGGTCCCCCATTGGGCCTTTACTATGTGGCAGCACCATCGAGTCGTCCTTGTTTAGAGCATCCAATTTGAGTCATAATCGCATTCATGGAGTCTATCTCGAGTCCCTTTGTACCCCGCTATAGCCCTCCACCATTCATTGTTTGGTCTCTCTCTTGTGTCGCACATTATGGCCTTCAGTCCCACTGTCCCCTATCCCTTATGATATTGCGTCAGTCGCTGCCATGTCATTCATGCCCTTTATGCTCTACCAAGGGCAGTCTTCCATTCGCTACTCAGTCCCTTCCATTTCACCGTCATCATTAGTGTCAGTCTGTTCGTCGCTCTACTATTTTCTCTCGTGCCTTAGTTGAGGATCTCTCATGTCCTCACCTATGGCGGACCTCCTTCTGTCGACATCAGCTCATTCATTCTAGAAGCCAGGTCTATAGGGCGGTGTACCTTGGTTCCAGCTTCCACTCTTGTTCGGTGCCTCGAATCAGGAAAAGGGATCTCTCATTTCTCTTTGACTTGGTTGTTTCTCCACTCCAGCTCCTTTTAGCATGACTGAGATCTGTATACTTGATGGTTCAGTGATACAGCAGCAGCTCTTGATGATTCCTGGGTGTGTGTGAGATGTCTCAACCCTCATGAGGGGGTGGCCCTGCCGGTAGCCCCCCACATGCCCGGATGACCTCCTCCTTACAGCCTTCGATGCTGCTCCAGATATTTGATGATGTTGGCCTTAGCCACTTGCAGTGCCTCTTTGATTTTCATGTGTCAGTCAGATTTTGTGAGCCCTTCCCCATTTATAGGGGGCATTTGGGTTGTCTTTGTATCTCATGTACTCAGATATTATTGTATAAGTCCTGGCTGTTATCCCAGGCATAACATGTATGTGGGATTCCTCATTGTATTTTTATCTGGCTCACGATTATGCCGGCTGTACTTTATGGTTTGGTCCCTTGTTTACTAGACACACTATTCTTTTGTACTTTGTCTCGACGGGCATAAGTATGCCTCCCCCGCCGCCTTCAGCACAGGTACCCTCTCATAAAAAGAGACTTGTTGCACCTGCGAGTCTCGTCTCCTCAGGGTCTAGTTCTTCAGCACACTATCTACCTTGCATTTCTCTCTCTGACTTCCCTTTTGTTTTCTGGTGATTGAGTTCTTACAACATACTTCGTCATACGATTTTCTCCTAACACTCGCACGCTGGGGGGCAATATGTTACACCATTTTTTGGTCATCTAACCTATTATCATTAGATGGACCCAAGTACACCATGTAAGACCAATTTTACCCTAAGTAAAATTGCCTTCACTATGTTAAATAACTTAATAAACCACATTTATTAGGTTGTTTATGGTCTAAACAGGAAACCCCAAAAGGAATTACACAATATCAATTGAATTTCTTATTGATTGCTATGTGCGTTAATGGATTGCATTGCTGTTCTATTTTAACAAGGATCGTGATTCTGTATTACTCATCTTGCTATCACGTATAAAGCTTTGTTGTTCCATACTTAACTTTGTTTGCTATGCCATTGGATTATTTCAATTGATTACTTAATAACGTTTGCTGTCGATAGGGTTGGAGTTTAATAGGATTTGTTATCTAATTTTGTAAAGTTCATATTTGTTGTTCAATTCCTGTTTGTTGTTCATTTCTAATTCATTAGTTTTAGATTGCAGAAAGATTGTTTATTTACAGATTGCTGTGTAGGCACATAGATTACAAATTGTTGTTCCTTTCCAATTCTTACTTTTAAAGGAAATTCTTCTTAGTTTATTTTCAACAGCAAGTAGTTCAATTTCAGATTTCACTTTGATTGCTTAAATAGCACGACTATCAACTGTAGAGAACATTGGTTATAGCTTCCAAGTTCCTAGATTGATTGCCTTGTTCCAATGTGATTTCAGTTGCATCGATTTCTAAAGGAATGAGTTATTGCTTTTGTATCCTTGATTGATGCTTTGCAGAGTAAGTAGTTAAGATTTTAGAGTATTTTCATTCATGTTATTGTAATTAAATTTCTTTACAAGCATATGTTTACTCTTGTATCTAGAATACTATACTACATCTCTCACAACATTACTTTTAGCTAAATTGCAGTCTCAAATAGAGTACACTCTTGAAACAAAAAGTCGTTCTCGGATTGATAATTAATGTAGGATAAATAGGTGTTAAAAATATACCTTTTATACCTCAACATTTTTGCGTTGTTGCCAGGGAGGGTAAATGCCATTTTGAAGGAGTGATGCACATTTGATTTTTTTTCTGCTTGCGAAGAATTAGGTATTAAAGACGGAAGGTAAGAACCTACGCACCGGGCAAGGAACATACTTGCTCACAGCCCGCTTCACAGCATAATTAGGTAAAACTTCTTTCTTTCGTTAGGAATGAAGGCTTGTTTTCTTGAATGAATAAACCAGCGAAACAAAACAAAATTCCTCCTAAAACCCAAAAACCTAAGGGCCCGGTGACCCTTGGGCGAACAACTTCCATTAACGAAATCCTTAAGAATATTGAATCTTAGCCATCAGTAGGACCTAGGAAATTTATCTCTATACAACCTACTAGTTCCCTTCAGGCCACAGAGTCACCATCTGAAGCCTTTGCTGAGATACATAATCAAACAGTGGGAATTGAGAAAGATTCCCAAGAAATTGAGAATCCCTGACTAATTTCTCCATAAGAAGGGAACTCTAGCAATCTCTGCGAAGGAGAATGGGAAACAGGAGAAACAAAAGAATCAAAATCTACTCTTGAAATAGTCCAAACGGTGAATAGTCTAGATAAGGGAAGTGTTGTCAAACTCCCTAATTCTCCCCACAATTATTAATAACTTCACTGCCATTAACTTTAACAACTGCCATTGCCTCTTTGCCTCTTTTTCCAGCCTCTGTTGAACCACAGCTTCCAAATTAAAATTAAAAATGAATGAAACACCAATTCAATCGAAATAGAAGTGTTTCGACCCACCACGGCAGATTTATCAATTTTTCAATGTAATCAACTCCTTGGCACAACCAGAGATACTACGCAGAGAACGAGATTGGTGAGAATGCAGAACCAATTCAATCGTAGTGGTGATATACATATTTAAATATGGTGAATGGAGGTTTCTTTCCAACTCTTGGGTTTTCTTCATGAGTCGGCCGTGTATTATGGGGAGTTACCTTTTCCCTTCATGAGTCCGCGTTGTATTATCCCATCATAGCTAGCCTTCAAATTCGAATTGGAAAACTGAATAGAAAACGCCATTATGAAAATTTGAACAATTGACTAGTACACTCGTTGAAACCTCAATGTTTAAAAAGAATGTAATTTTACTCATTAAGTAAATTAAATTAATTAATATGTGGTCAATAGTTCCAAGATATTATACTTCTATTAATTAAGTTTAATTAATTAATATGTGGTCAATAATTCAAAGAATATTAATTAATTAGATTAAAAGATATAATTTAATAAAAGACATAGTTTAACAATTTCACAAATTCTTCTTTAATGGAAGTATAGGGTAGAGATTGTAAATTATGGTCTATATATGTAGTGGGAAAATGACTTAGTCATTAAGCCCAAAGGCTTATTATGCAATCTAGTATGAGGGGACATGATGGGAAAATGACTTAGTCATTATGCCAAGAGACTTATTCTACAATCTATTATGAGGAGATGTGTAAGTATGTTTATTATGTCCCTTATAATAATAAAAAAACAAATATGTTATAAAGTAATTAAAGGTAAAAAATGTGTGTGAATAAAATGTTTAAACCTTAGCATTTAAATAGATTATTTGAAAATCTGTGTTAACCAATTTATGTTGATATCAACTTCATATATATATATATATATATATATATATATATATATATATATATATATATATATATATATATATATATATATATATATATATATCTAAATAAAATATTTTAATAATGGATATAAAAATTATTCAATGTGGGTTATCAATAAAACATTTTAATAGAAATTAATATTGACATGTTACTTAAAATATATTAATAAAAAAAATATTTTAATTTGCCCTCATAAAATGTCTTGATGCTCTATATCGATTATGTATATAGCATATATCATTTTTTAACAGTTATGTATATATAGTGAAAAAATAAGTTTCTATGGTTAAAACATTTATTTTGTCATTTATATATATATATATATATATATATATATGTATATATATATATATATATATATATATACATATATATAGCATTCAAATATACAATTTTAAAAAATTACGCATTGTATTTTGTATTGTTTGCTAAATGAAGAAAAAATTGATCTCTCTCAACTCATATTAGATCCATATTTAAGATAGATCTATGCTAATTTTACTTAATTTATACATATAGATGGAGAAATAAACTATTGTTGTTCCTACTCTAAAAAAACTCATATTAAATCCATATTTAAGATAGATCTATGTTCATTTTACTTAATTTATACATATAGATAGAGAAATATAAATTATTGTTGTTCCTACTGTTAGGTCCCTGTAATTTGTCAGATTGGTAAGATCAAATAAACAAGGGTAACATCAAACCAAATTTGGAGTCCTAGGACCTAGCCTTCCTGGACTCAGAGAGGGCTCTCTCTATATTTGTATAAAATATATAACTTGATTGATTTTGGATGTTGGTTTTAGGCTAGTTAAAATGATAGGGTTGTTTGTTTTGTTTTGTTTGGTTGGGTTTCTTGTTAAGAAGAACAGATAGAGTAAGATAAATTCAAACCATTGGGCTATGGGGTCTGTAAAAGGTCTGAAGAGTTCCACAGGGCAAGTTAACAAAGCCAAATGGATTTTAATAGCTTATGTGGGTGTGAGATGAACATTAAGTTGTGAGTCTAGTAGGTTTAACAGGAAATTAAGAATCCTTTAACATATACTAGAACAAGAAGAGTCTTTAAGATCACTATGCTTAAGAAAAAACCAAAGGACAGGGCACACCCTAAACTTCTTTTTCCTAGCTTTATCAAGTAAAATTTGAGACAACAATCCAACAAACCCTAGAGAGCAGGGAACTCCTAAAATATCTAGCTATTCACTTTCAAACAAAGAAAAATTTTAAGATAACATTTCAGTAATTATTAAAGAGCAGGGAACTCCTAAATTCTTCAATCAAACTTCAAGGACCTTTAAAATGACTTTTCAAGATACACCAAAGTACAGGGCAAACCATAAACTTCTTTAGCCTAAAACCTAGTAAGAAAATTTCAAAGAAAGCCTTAAGAACAACATTTCAAGAAAAACCAAAGGACGGGGCAAACCATAAACTTCTTTAACCAAACTCTAGTAAGTTAATCTCAAGGAAACAAACTTGGTGGAAATGGAGAGCAGGGAACTCCTGAGTTCTCTAATCAAACCCAGCAGAGGAAAACATTTGAACAAGACAAGGCAGACAGAATTAAGGTGCCTCTACACAACATATCTTAATCTAATGTTTCAACTCTTTTCCTTTGTTACCAATTCTCTTTGACACTTTTTTCTTTGCAAGTTGTTGAAGTCATTGGATTGGATTTTATTTCGCTTATTGAAGCTTGACATGTTCATTTTGACATATAGTAGCATCTTCAAAATCCTCTGTAGTTTCCACCATAAAATCCAACTCATCTTTTTCTACCCTCTCTGACCACCTTTTTCAAATCTCTAAGTGCCTGCATTTCTTTACAACAATCATCAGTGTTGTCTTCTAATTTCTCTATAGCCCTTTCAAGTTCATTCATTTTTGTCTAGTTCACCTCACCTTTTTCCGTATTCCATCAATACTTTCTGATAGACTTTCTTTAATATTTTCTGATGCACTTTCTTCATGTTTGGCCTTATGTGCTTCATCCATTTCATTTTCCTTCAAGTAATCACTGCTTTGGCACTTCAGATGGACTAACAAGTTTATAACCCTAGTCATCTACAAGACCAAGTTGTTCCTCTTCCCCTTGCTGTAAATTGTTTTCATTCAGGAGTAGACAGTCTACATCATCAGTACTTTCTGCTAATAAATCTTTCAACACCCCTGCAGAAGTGCTAAAATTTATCCCTTTTTTCTTACTTACAAACTGAGAAGATAATCCTCCTTGGGAATTTTAGGTCCTTCTTGAAAAACCATGTCTTGACATTCTATTACATCTGCGTCGGATTCTAACAAAGGAAAAGCAATGCCTGAAACATCCAAGGATTTTGGCGAGCTAGAAGAATGCTTATCATAATCAATCCTTCACATATGTTTGTTGACCTCATCGGAATGAAAGGGCGACCTTGAAAAAATGAAAAACGCTAATGACCTAATAAGAGTGTTTTTTGACCAGATTTTTAATAAGATTTGACTTAGAGATTTTCAAGTGGAAACATAGCATTGTTATAGGTTATTATGCCCAAAGGGACATGTGAATGATTTAGCAAAAATAAATCTTATAGGGAGTATGGAGTTTATTGACAGTGGAGAATGGGGAAATGAGGTTTTAGGTAGGGAAGAAGGATGAAAATGAGGGGTATAAGCCCATAATGAGGCTTTTAACAGCAACAGGGTGACCTTGACATGGAAAACTGATAGATATGGAAAAGGTTTTATGAAGATAATGAAGGCAGTGAGATTTCTAAAACTCAAGATATTCAAGGAATATTGTTTAAAAAAAAAAAATAGAACCATTCTATAGTCATCCCAAGACAGTGAAAAATATTTATGATTAACACCTACCAAAAAAAATCCAAATAAAATTGTGGTACAAGATATATTGTCACCTAAAGTTCCATAAATGGGGTAATTTTTGTTGTGGTATGGAAGGAAGTGTTATACCAACATTCAGCTAGAGGTAACCACTTGACCCATTGTGTTTGTTTTTCATATACAAAGCAACAAAGATATCCTTCCAAAAAAAAATTCACTATCTTAGTTTTCCCGTTAGATTGAGGATGATAAGATGATCTATGAGCTAATTTAGTACCAAGAAAATAAAATAATTTTGTCCAAATATTTACAGGGAAAATGGGATCTCTGTCACTTACAATAATATTTTGATTTCAATGTATATTTTGAAATATTTCCATAAATGCAGTAGCAAATGTATTGGCTTTAAAAAGATGATATAATGCAGAAAAGTGTGCATAATTGGTAAGGTTATCACCTGGCACCATTCTGAGACTCTTTCCTTTAGACTTGGGTAAACCATTGCTACATCCTCCCAATGTTGGCTTGGAATGGCTAAAGGTTGTAATAGACATGGGGTCTTATTTGTCTCAACTTTATTTTGTTGGAAAACCAAACATTCTACGAGAGAATTCTAAATACTATATTTAAGGCCATCGCAAAAAAATTCCTTCTTAACCTCGTGGTAAGGTTTAAAAAATACTGAGTGCCCTCCTAAGGGGGAGGTGTGCAATTCCAAAAGAATATTTTTCTTGAGTTGAGAATTTTATTTTATTTTTTTAATAAACGATGGTTATTTTTTACTTTGTTGAATTTAAGATTTATTCGGAAAATTAATCATCCCACAAAGTCGCTTGCTCTAAGGAGATAGCTTTCAGAACCTAGTGTCCTTCAAATTGTGAACCCTTAAACCTAGCCAACTGTCCACTTTGACCACAAATTTGACCATCTCTATCTCCTTCATATGATCTGGTATTGGAGTGTTGTTCACACAGTTGGAATCATTGAGACGACCACTTTGATATGGTCCTAGTTCGAGAGAAATCTGATGACTTTGAATTTTGAGATATTATAAGCCCTATTTAACCTCTAAGCATGTCTGGAGCCACCTGGATCATGGTGTTTCCAACAATTCGAAAGAAGGATATTGTTGATAAAATAGTTTTGATTTCAATAATATCTTTTGAATTATTTCCATAAATGCAGTAGCAACTGTATTGGCTTTAAAAGGATGATATAATGCACAGAAGTGTGCATAATTGGTAAGGTTATCAACTGGCACCATTACGAGACTCTTTCCTTTAGACTTGGGTAAACCATTGATAAAATCCATTGAGACCTCCTCCCAATGTTGGCTTGGAATGGCTAAAGGTTGTAATAGACATGAGGTCTTATTTGTCTCAACTTTATTTTGTTGGAAAACCAAACATTCTGCCACAGAATTGTAAATATCATATTTAAGGCCATCCCAAAAAAATTCCTTCTTGACCTTGTGGTAAGTTTTAAAAAACACTGTGCCCTCCTAAGGGGGAGGTGTGCAATTCCAAAAGAATATTTTTCTTGAGTTGGGAAAAAAAAAAATTTTCAATAACCAATGGTTATTTTTTACTTTGTTGAATATAAGATTTATTCGGAAAATTAATCATCCCACAAATTCGCCTGCTCTTAAGAGCTAGTTTTCACACCCTAGTGTCCTCCAAATTGTGAACCCTTAAACCTTGCCAACTGTCCACTTTGACCATCTCTATCTCCTTCATATGATCTCGTATTGGAGTGTTGTTCACATAGTTGGAATCATGGAGACGAGCAATTTGATATGGTCCTAGTTTGAGAGAAATTTCATGACTTTGAATTTTGAGATATTATAAGCCCTATTTAACCTCTGAGCATGTCTAGAGCCACTTGGATCATGGTGTTTCCAACAATTCCAAAGAAGGATATTGCTAAGAAAAGTGTTTTCATTGATGTCAAGTAAACAACTGGATACAATTTTGAGCTATATATAATGCCATTGATATAACATAAATAAATATATAAATAGAATTATTAATAAATACCATAGATGCATCTAAACTCTACATCTACCAAATGCCTAGATAACATTATGACATTAATGTACACATGTAATTAATAAATTTATTAATATATTGTTGACCTAGATAACAACTACAACAACAAAAAACATGAAAAGTGATTAAAAAAAAATGGAAACTTTGCTAACTATTAAAAATTTCGAAAAATCTAAAACTTTCAACTACTTAATTTCAAAAACTTTATGATAACTTTTATAGCTATAAAATGCCAATGTAATGTGAAATAAATTGCTATATGATATCTTTGATGGTCCTCCTCCTCCGCCTGCCTCTGGCCCTCTTTAGATTGAAAGGCCCAGTACTGAGTCTGTTGTATGACCACCTTCCAAAGGTGTACTCCATAAGTCTTCTTATAATCCCAATGCCCATGCCACTGAACATTACAGTATTGTTGAAGATTTGGCTTAGGCGCCATCTGCCATGTTTGCTCTAGAAGTAATTTAGAGTTTTCCGTCTCAAAAGAAAGCCTTGTTATCTGTGATTGGCAGGATTGATCCTGCTGATACTAGCCTTCTTTCTTTCGATGTAGAGAATTTTGTTCCATGACTCCTGCACCAGATTGCACTCATTATATAGGTTGTCATTAATGGTCTCGATATCCATCGAGCGGTTGTGGACGAAGGTGCTTCTATGTGCATCATGTCATCTTCTTGCTAGAATGCCATCGGTTCTCTGGCCTTCACTTCATCACCAAATGCCCTAGAAGCATTTGATGGAAGAGAATCAAAACCTTTGGGAGTTCTCACTAGTTTACAGATTACCTTGAAAGGGAAGACATTCAATGTTGAGGTAGAAATAGTTCATGCTCAACTCAATTACAATATTCTCCTCGGTCTCAGTTGGGCTCACACCATTCTGTGCATTCCATCCACTCTCTTTCGTGTCCTGAAATTCCCGCATGAAGGAAATATTCTTATTGTTGATCAATTGTCCTTCTTCACTTCTTCTTTCGAGAACAATGTTCCATATGTGGATAAGATCCCTATTCCCTAGGAGAAAATTGGGCCGGGTCTCTTCAAAGATCCCGCCCTCATGGGTATTTTTCCTCTTCCTCCACCTAAAACTATTCAGATCAATATGATCTCTCAGTCTGATGACCCATGGATCATCCCTTCGCCTGAACAGATAGAGTCTTTCATAAATTAGATGTCATTGAGTTCGATCGAGATTGACTATTATGAGCTCATCGTGGCTTCAGATCCTCCTCCTTATAATCATGCTCATTTGAGTATCTCTCTCGACGCTTATTCTCAATCCCCTTGGCTTGGTGATTCGGATTCATCCGATCCATTACGCGAGATATTTCCTTCCGATGAAGCCATCGTGGAAACTATGTCTCTCGAGGATTTACCGTGGGATGATGGTCATCATCATTCCTTGTTCAGGCTTGGCCTCGGGGCCATGACTACGTGTCTTGAGCAGTTTTCATCTCAGGTTCCTTCTCCTCCACTTCAAACGCCTATTCTGACAAATGAAGTTCTTACAGAGGGTGATATGAGTAACATTACGCAAACGATGGCTATTAACATTTCTGTCAAACTGAGAATTTTCGAGAACATCCATCTCGGGGTTACCTGTTCTCCGGATGAAGTTTAGGTTTATACTAGTCTTTTCCGCGAGTTTCGTGACATCTTTGCATGGTCCTACGAATAAATGTCTGGCATTGATCCTAGTATCATGGTGCATGAAATTCCTACTTACCTTAGTTTGAAGTCTGTTCGTCAGCGCCTTCATCTCGTGCACCCTCGGAAAGTTGCTGCCATTAAATGTGAAGTTGAAAAACTTCTCAATGTTGGTTTCATCTACCCAATTACTTTGACAGAATCGATGTCCAATATTGTCCTTGTAGATAAGAAACAAGGTACTATTCGAGTCTGTGTTGATTATCATGACATTAATCGGGCCTGTCCCAAGGATAATTATCCTACTCCCTTTATTGATCATATCATTGATGATTCTGCTGGGAGTGAGATATTTTCCCTAATGGATGGCTTTTCTGGTTATATCCAGATTAACATTCTCCCAACTGATCAGCATAAGACCGCTTTCATCTGTCCTTGGGGTACTTTTGCGTATACAAATCTATCTTTTGGCTTGAGGAATGCTGGGGCCACATTTCAGCGCGCGATGTCATACGCTTTTAATGATATTAAACACATCATTCAACCTTATCTAGATGACCTTCCGGCTCATTTAGCTAAGCGTAAGGACCATCCTGACCATCTTCATTAGATTTTTTTCCGTTGTTGACTCTACAATATCCGGCTCAATCCGCATAAATGCTTCTTCTACATTTATTCCAGTATAATTTTAGGGTTTATCGTGTCCAAAGATGGGATTCGCCTTGATCCACTCAAAGTCGAGGCTATTATTAATATCCCCTCCCCATATTCACTACATCGATTGCATATTCTGCAAGGGAAGGCTAATTTTTTACACTGTTTTATACCTAACTATGCCAAAGTAGCTAAAGGATTTATGCAGTTATTAAAGAAGGGTTTCCCATTCTTCCGAGATGAGATTTCTTAGAATTTTTTTGACACATTTTTTTTCTTGTCAACGCTCCTCTGTTGTGCCCTCCAAACTATCATCACAAATTTTCCCTCTATTTAGCTGCCGCTTTCACCACAATTTCCATGGTTTTGGTTCAAGTCAATGATGAAGGTGATGAGCATGTTATTTATTACCTCTCTCATATCCTTCTCTATACCTAAACATGCTATTCTCATGTCAAGCAGTTAGCGTTAGCTACGATTCAATAAGTTCATTTTTTTTGTCATTATATTCTATTTTGCACTGTGACTATGATTTCAGAATGCAACACCATGACCTATATATTGTCTTGACAATTGCTGGGGGTCAAATGCTCCAAGTGGATTGTCATCCTCCAAGAGTTCGATTTGCTATTTACTATGGCCAAGTCCAAGAAATCACTTGTCTTTGTTGATTTAATCTGCTACCTTCCCTCTGACTCTGCTCCATCTGGTTCTGAAGAATGCATTCCGGACGATACAATTTTTCTGATCTCCACGCTCGATCCTTGGTACGGTGATATCATCGTATATCTTCAGACTTCTACTTTAAGATCTGATTTGATGAAGGATGCTCTCCGACGCATCCGTCATCATTTGCAACCTTATCGTATAGTCAGAGATGCAATCTACCATGTCGGAGTAGATTCCATTCTTTGTCGGTGTTTGACCCTCGATGAGGCTGAAAAATATATAAATGATTGCCATAGTGGTGCCTATGGCAGTCACATGTCTAGTTATGCCACTGCAAAAAATATTCTTCGTGCTAGGTATTTTTGGCCCTCTATCTTCAAGGATTGAATTGTTGTTGTCCGTAAATGTCATGATTTCTAGATATATCAGCGCAAACTGTGTGCCGCCTGAACATCTGCACCCTGTCATTACCGTTGGTCCCTTTTTGAATTGGGGCATCAATTTTATGATGTGTAACCCTCACTTGGCCGGGGGGCATGCCTATATTATCATAGTCGAGGACTACTTCACCAAATGGGCCGAAGGAATGCCTACACTTGCTGTCGACGGTAAGACAACCGCTCAGTTCATATTCAATCACATCATTTGTAGGTTTTTTGTCCCTCAAGCCGTCGTTACTGATCATGGTTCCCATTTTTGGAATTATATGGTGGTGGAGTTGAATTCAAGTTTGGGCTTGCATGACGACAGCTCAACATCATTCCATCCTCAGGCCAATGGCCAGGTTAAAGCTGTGAACAAAGTTTTAGTCACTATGCTTCAACGTACAATTGGGATCCACAAATCCAATTGGCATCTCATGTTATCTTCGGCTCTATGGTCATACCGAACCTCAGTCAAGGATGCGACTGCATTCACTCCATTCTAGCTTGTTTATGGTCTGGAAGCTACCCTTCCGATTGAGTGTGAAATACCTTTGCTCAAGTTGGCTGTTGAATTACTACCCAACACTTCACCTGAAGAAGAGCATCTTCTCTACTTAGAGAGGCTATATGAAACTCGCCACTTTGCTTCTTTGGTTATCGAGGCACGAAAAGAGCGGGTCAAAGCCCATTTTGACCAGTCAGTTTCCCGTCGCTCCTTTGTAGAAGGAGACCTCGTTCTCCTGTACTATCAAGCTCATGATAAGCTGGGGGCAGGTAAATTTCAACCCATGTGGCATGGGCCTTACACCATTAAACACATTTTTAATAATGGGGCTTATGAGCTCATTGATTACAAAGGTCATCCTTTAAATCAGCCCAGAAATGGGTTGTATCTAAAAAAGTATTATGCATGAGTCATTCGTGCATGTTTTGTGTACATAGGAGTTTTTTTTCATTTTTTTACATTCTTCGCTTGGTGTGTTTTGTGAGCATTTTCCTGCTTATTGGGTAATTTCTTATTGTGCAGATGTTTATTACCCCTTATGTCGGTTTCACGGATGGTGCTTTCCGAAGTACCCGAAACTTGTCTTCAGTAGCCTGGGTGATTTATGATCCTACTGGTGAGTTGATAGACCATCAAGGTATTTGTCTAGGATGAACTACAAACAATGTCGCAGAATATAGTGTTGTAATTAAACTATTAACCGAGGAAATTACCCTCGGCATTAGGACGTTGCTTGTAAATATAAACTCTCAGCTTGTTGTTCTTAAACTTAATGGACATTATTAAGTTAGAAACCCTCTCATTTTAAGGTTGTATTTACGTTTTCGTTTTCTAGAAGGACATTTTGATTATATCACATATCAACATATTCCTAGACAAATGAATGTATTAACTGATAAATTGGCTAACATTGTATTGGATAGACATTTGCGTAATCTGTAAAATCATCATCAAATGAGAGATGCATATCAAATAGGAAAGTAGATGTGTGTGTGTGTCTATATATATATATATATATATATATATATATATATATATATATATATATATATATAATGTTGGCATCATTGTGCACCATAAATTTCAAAAAATATGTGTGTTTTTGGTTACATCCCCGAGATTCATGTCTCATAACAACATGCAAATAAAAGACAGGTGTCTAATCGACACATGATGATCATGATAACATGTCAATCGCTCTCGGACAAGCCACCTCACCAGGAAATCTGGCCTCGACAACCCTCACATTTATATTCATGAACCATCCAACCGTGTATAGTCCGAGAGTCGAGACCCCACGGGTGATTCCCTCCAAGTTATGCAGGATTTCCTCCTCCTCAGCTTGAGGGGCAACATAAAAATCATGAGGTATTTTCCTTTATCGGCTATCCCCACAGTCTTTCGGGCCTACATTCCGCATATGCATGGATTAGTCACGTAACATACTCACTCCCAAAAAAAAAAAATCATAAAACTCATAAAACTAAAAATGAGTCTTACCCAGTGCTTCATCCCAATCCTCTCCTTCCGGGAGTGGGAGGTCCAGATCACCAGTGAAATTTGTGCCAGAATAGGGCCAGTCCTCCACGACAATCAACTGTTGGCAGAGCCAATCAAAAAACTCCGATCTCCAGGACATTTGTTGACCGCCCCCTGTCCTTGGCATCATAGTTTCCCATCGAGCCATATGTGGTTCCAGTGCTGGTGGTGTTGGGATTGTCACCTCTTGAAGCTGAAATATTGGTAATCGTTCTAAAATGAATGATACCAGGATAGATCCATAACGAAATTGTTTCAATTTGGTCTTCTTTCACTATGTTAGCTGACGTTTTATATTGATTGTTACTGCCTCTGCCGAGTTGTAGATGGTCGGTGACAAGCAGTTTACAACAAGAAGTAACTGCATTTTTGTTGCTTCGTGCGGTGCTTGTGTTCCTGCAGCTTGTGTGATCGTGTGTAGCACTACCCTTAGTGTTAAATCTGGGATAGTTTGGATATCCACCTTCCCGTTTTTTGATCCTTTCCATGCTCTCGGGCACACCCTGTCAATCACCATGGCCATGTTCTCCATAGTGGGTCGGGTGCTGGTCAAGATCGGTGCTACCCCCCTCCGCAATAGTCCTGTTATGAAAGAAATATCATAAACATCAATCTCGAGCTCCTGATCTCGAAGAATGAATTTTTCCTGATCCTCGTCCCAGATACTGATCAAATATTGCAGTAGCTCTGGTTGAGCTCTGAGGCACAGTGTCATGAAGAACTTCTTCATTCCACAGTCTCTGAGAGCTTCCATGCATCTCAATTTTACCATGGAAATCTCATCCTCTTCACTGTTTTCTCATTCCTTCCACTCTATCACCATTTTTTCACTCTTTCACCTGCAAATATGTTCATATGGACATTATTAGCCAAATCCAAAGCTGAAATTTGTGAAATTTAGACTTTTTATCTTGTATTGGGAGTTCTTTAAGAGTTATGTGCGGTTGGCACGACTGTTTTGAAAACAATCGCGCCAATGGGCACGCCCTAGTTTATAAAATTGGGCGGTTGGCGCGAGTTTGTGCGTGAAACCCGTGCCAACCTCCTTTCCCGAAAATTCACAATTTCTCCCTCAGAAATCAAAACTAAAGGTTGCAGGAATAGAAATAATGCTTAAAATATGGGGAAGGATGTCATCTCTTACCTAGAACAGACGAATTTGAGATTGGTCTGCTATATTGCCCACTATCATCGCCGCAAAATCACAAGGTAAAATGGGTCACTATTGTTCCACAAGAGGTAAAAGTGAAAAGTAATTATTTTTTACCATTTTTGGCATTTTATAACTTTTCAAAACCCTAATTAGGTTTTAAGACATGTTTTTTATTATTACATTATGTTATTTCGAGAAATGGGTTTTACGTTTGTTTCTTGTGCATCGACAGGTCTTTAATGCGATAGTGATGAAGTCATGAGTTATATTTTAAAATTTTTCGAACTCAGTAAAAACACGAAAAAGTCACTACTGGAGTAATCTTTCAGCTCTTTTTTGACTCTCTAAAACTGAAAATATTTCCGAGACTCTTTTCATTTTGAACTCGTTAAATGGATGCGAAACGATATCTACCTAATATATTTTTACCCCTTTTTCAGGCTGGGATAGATTATTTACGAAAAAGGAATACCTTAGGCTATCGCGACTAAGAGGTTCTTTCAGATATTGTTTTCTACCTTTTCAGATCTAAGAGACTACTTACAAAAAGGGACATGTTGGAGTTTTCTTTTCCGCTTATTTTCAAACTCTCTAAACATGGAAAGACGCGGAGTTATTCCTTTATCAGACTCGTTAAACCTTGATGACATCGAACATCGTCACCATGACGTTCACCGAGTTCCTCCTTCTCAGGGCTGGTAAAATGTACTAGGTTGGATTTTTCCGAAGGACAAAATTACAGCACAAGAATATGCTATCCCCTTCAAGCTTGTTTTAAAAAATAATTGGGGTACTCGCCAAAAATGGTGGGGAAAAATTGAACCAGATTTAGTTGTGTCGGCAGTATGTCGCTCTTGAACATGGCACTTGTTTGCATTCGTGTCGGGTTGGAGACATCTCATCTCGTTTTCACTTGCCTTCGTGGGTTTGGGTGATCCTTTTTGACCTCTCATCTACTCTTTTCCTCGTCACTATGACCTCTGATCTCTTGATGTCAAATACTGCCAAATCTAGAGTCGTGTTGCTGATATGTTCAAGAGAAGTTTTCCTTTGCAGTTTTCAACCTCCCTCTCATTCTCTGTTGGTCCTAATTCAATATAATTACATTCCTCTGTCTCATGTTGATGATGTGGGATACGTGATGGCCCTCCTTCAACCAGGTCATTTCCTATCAACCTCAGCTCATTATCCAAGAAATTGTTCTAGAGACTTCCTACCGGTCCCTTGGAGCCTGCATGCCTTAATGGCATGTTCTTCACATTCAACGATAGGTCCACATCATTGAACTTAGATCGAGTGATTCTGTAGGTGTTCAACACCATCTCGTTGTTCACATTCTTTGGATTGGACCTGTTGTACCTTGAGAGCCATTGTCATTATTGGTGGTTTCTCTCTCACTTGTTAACAACTTTCATCATTTGCTGGTAATCAAGTGACTTCCTGCATGTTCGACTTCAGCTCACATATTCGCATGCTTGAATTTGTACTTGTTCGGGTTGAGATGGAGCGCAAGACCCTCAGTTTTGTCTGATAAGATCAAGGCTACAGGATTTTATGATTTAGCAATACTTTATTACATGACTCTTTTGATTGGATGGCTACAACCATACCTGAGTCTATTTGTTGATCCTTATTGTTGGATGGTTGCATCCATGCCTCAGATCTTAGTTTGTATGTACTCTATTATGGATGGCTGCACCCATACCACATTTTCATGTTCGAGAGATATTAGTTGTATTTTTAATTGTAGGTTGAGGCAGAGCCAACCCTGCATAACCCAGAATCTTCATCATTATTGTGCATATCAACATTTACACCCAAACTAAGACTTCAAGTCCGGCAATTCCCAACTCTCAATGTCGAAGCTTATCAAAACATAGGATTTAAAATCCCTCAATCCATAATCAAATTAAATACCTCTCAATTTCCATTTAAATCCCAACCTTCACATATGCACTTTAAATAACGGATTTTAAAATCCAAGTTCAATAAAAGAAATGCACCCATAGACAAAGTGATACCACTGCATATCAGTGTTATACATCACAATATAAATAAGACTTGGACTTGCTCGTTTTAATACCAGCGCTCCACTTTATATTCAACCAGAATAACAACAATCTGGCCAGGTAAATTAACTTACCTCTCATCCAACCAGTAAATGTAGGATCTCAACGTTTGTTCACTTCACTCTTAAACTCTGAACACTGTATTGATTTTTTACTTCTACAACGGAAATTCATTATCAGATGATTCACAGAGTCCTCAATACACAACTCTGTAATTGCTGTGGAACAGTCATATGTGCCCAGCATTCGATCTTAAACTTTTCAGCGTTGCAAATCATTTTTGCTCCATTCACTGATTGTTCAGTATCAACAAGACTCTAGGACCATTCACGTGGTTCATTTAACTCACAGATCGATTCTAAAACTGCGCTATGGTACTTACGCCATAAATCGATTCACCAATACAGAAATCTGCTTTTGTATTAATATGCTCCACCATTTCTATGATTATGTAAAGAGTCAATGCATACCATTTATCTCTAAATTGACATAAAAACCACTCCAGTCTGCAATTGAGCCATCAATTAATGTGAACACCTGCACAGTTTCATTCAGATTTCATTAAACAAACCATACAAATACAGAACCTGCCCAATCGAATTCCATTCGATTGTATACCATCCGATTTTCAACGCTGCATTCCTGATTACTTGGGCTTTTAAAAATCGATTCACAATGGACTGGAATTTCTTAAAAAAGAAATTGTGCCTTTCATATAATTACACCATGCTAGAAATCGACTTCCAAAAGTCGATATAAAATACCACATATGATTCAGCCCTCCTCTACGTTGATCATCCCTCTGCATCTTTTTCAACAATTTTAAATTCCATTTGACTTAAACATGAATCGATATCAGTTCTCAACTACATTCAAATTCATTATTTCAGCAACAGAGATTTAACCTCTATTCAAACATTTACTTGGACTCTGTGCCATTTCATACATGCCAGTCCTTCAAGATTACACAATATCAATAGAATTCAAAAATTCACCCCTACACAGAGAATGTAGACTCAATTTTGTGCTGGACATTGTCATTCAACAATAAATCAATTACTTTTAATTCCATCACTCCGGCAAACGGAGGTTTAACCTTCGATTCATTCATCACTTCACTATTGAACTTAGTGTTTTCGTAGATTCATTGAAATTTACATAGCTATGTACTCAACACAATTTCCTTAACTTTGATTTCATAATTGAAGTTCGATTTTGATCTTTTTTATGTGAAATCGATCATTCCAAGGATCAATACAGTAAATATTATACCTTTCAGCTATGCGCACAATCTCAACAACTTCAATGGCATCGATCCAATCAAATATCAAGACTAATTTATCATTTCTATAACCAATTTTCATCCATACAATAGTTGACCAATTCAAGCGCACGATTCAACTCTCAATTTCAGAATCTAACAAGAAATTTCCCAATCAACCAATATATATATAATCTGAAACAAAACAGGTACTTTGTGTGATTTGTGAGATGTTTGAATCTAGCCCTTTACAATTTTCATTTTGGTAAAAACATACTCTCTACTTTCACTCTCATCTCTCTTCTTCATTCAAGTGTCTTCTTCTCACAAAAACCCTCCATGTTGCTATCAATATTAATTTAATTCACTCCAAAGTCTCTCCACTAATTTCAACTATGCTTCTTTTGAAGAGTTTATAGGTGTGGACTCAACAAAGTCCCATACATAGAATTCCTACTCCCTAATTTTTCTCCTAATTCTATTTCTCTCATATCATTTTAATTAATAAAAGAATATTTACAAAATCCTCTTTTATAATTTATCTCCTATTCTATTAATTAATAAAACAATTAAAATATCACACCCCCCTTTATTACATATAAAAAAATGAAAATTGGCCTTGATGCTCCTGCATCAAACTCCCAAGGTTGAAATTAAACATGATCGCCTGATCATGTGTTCGGATCTGTGTATGCCTGGATCCCATATCTTGTGCTATAACTTTCCACTTGTTGCTGCTTCTATCTGTTGTTCTTCTCCAAGTCTCCACACTTTATGGTGCATTTCCCCAATGGCTGTGCTCTCGCAATCTTTTGCTATCTTTCTCTTGTTTAAATCTTTTGCTTTCTTGCTACTGTCTGCTGCTTCTGAGACACCTTCATCATCATTCTTCTGATGCTTTCAATCTCTATGTCCAACCTACTGCTGTTGTCTCCAATTTCTGTCAATTCAGCTACTGTAGCTGCCACCATAAATGTTGCTACCTCCCAAACTTCCTATCCCTCTGTAGCATTCCTTTGCTCATCACTTGAAAATTTATCTGCCACTTCTGTCTCCAGCAAACATTTCAACCATTTCTCCTTAAGCATTTCATCAACATGCTGCAAATCAGTTCTAACATAACATTCATCTTCCCCTTCGACAATCTTCAGTAATTGTCTATCATCATCTTGATTGATTCTGGCAATCAAATCAAGTTCTTCAAACATTGTAGCCTCATCCTCTAACACTGTAGCAATTTCAAAAATTTGTCCCAAAGTCTTCTCTTGGCTATACAGACAAGCCAAATCTTTCTTGTCACCCATGGTAACAAGCTTCTTCTTATGAGACATGATTGTCTCATTTCCTTTCTGCAACAATTCTTCTTCTCTCGAGACAATTCCAAGTGATGGTCTGTCTTCTACATCACCTGTAAACACAATCAAATGGTCAGCATCAAAATCACAAGGCCCAATGGTCTCACTTGTTGATTCAGTCACCAAGTTTCCTCTCTGCAGTTCCAAGTCTTCTTCAGGACTCAGAAAATCTTCGTTGGCTTTCTCCTCAACTTTCTCTGGCAACACTTCAGTATGCTACTCTGAGTTTATTTCCAACTCCTTTGTCAGCACATCAGTATGCTGATTTTCATTCACCATGAGACTGTCAGCTAGTCTCTCCTTACCATCCTCTGCTCCATGACTGTCATTCATGAAAACTTTCTTATCTTGCTTCTTCAGCAAATTATTTTGTGTGTAAGTTCTCTGCCTCTCCAATTCTCTTCTCTGAAGATCTAGTTTCCTATACAATTTAAAATTTTCATTAGGAGTAGAACTTGGAAACTTCACACAATTTTCCATACCTTCACCAGCTCTTGACCAATCATCAACTGGTCCTCCTCTCTCTGCACCAATATTTTGATTAGACTCCTTTGTCTTCATTTCCTCCTGAGATCTTGCTATCTCAGCATCGATCTGAACAAACTTCAGATTCAACTCTTCTTGAACAAACTCTAAAGCTTGCTCATCTCCCTGTGTTGTACCTACAAACATACACAACTTATTAGTTTTAAAACCACAAGAATTTTTAGTCTTGACTGCTTCCTCCAACACTTTCCTTTGAACAGATCTGCATGTGGAATCTTCAAATTCCATCTCTGGCTCAAGAACTCTGAGTTCCTTCTTCAATAAGGCAATCACACTTTTCCTCAAATTCATCTGTAATGGTTTCCAAATCACTCTCTTTCCCTTCTGTGGAAAGATCCATCCTCCTTTCTAATCTTCCTGCTCTTGCAGCCATTCCTGTAGTACCTGCAATTGTACCTTCATTACTGCAATTTCTCTGTCTCTGACTTCTTTATTCATCTCCCCTCTATGGCATTCCTCTGAACCTCTTGTCTGATCCTCCATGATCATATTCTCCATGAGTTTCTCACTCACCATGAGTTTCCCTAGCCTCTGCAACAACAAGCTCTCCTGCTACCCCTTACCTCACCAATCCGCTTCACTGGATCTGGTCTTTTGGTAAGTACTGATTCACTGCCTCTGGAACCTCTTGAGCACTCTCCTCTGCTCTCTCTAGGCTATCTCTTCAACTCAATTTCTCTTCAGGAAACTACAATGGTCCTCCCTATCCAGCCGTTAGCTGAATGTCAGGTTCACTGCCACCATCTTGTCTGCAACCATAAAATTTAATCACAAATTTCAAATCAGAAAATTATCTCACCTTTAAGAACCTGCATGATCTTGTCCTCCATTCGCTTCTGTAATCCTATTCACTGCAATTGTGTAGCTTGCATATCAGATTTAGAGTACATTCAAATAAAACACTCTTCAGTTCTCAATAGAACCTTCCTGCACTCATTCAGAAAAAAACAAACATCTTCCATTTCAACAGAGCCTTCCTGCTCTGATACCAAAAATGATGCAGAGCCAACCCTGCATAACCCAGAATCTTCATCAGTGCTGTGCATCACAACATTTACATCCAAACTAAGACTTCAAGTCTGGAAATTCCCAAATCTCAATGCGGAAGCTTATCAAAACATAGGATTTAAAATCCCTCAATCCATAATCAAATTAAATACCTCTCAATTTCCATTTAAATCCCAACTTTCACATATGCACTTTAAATACCGGATTTTAAAATCCAAGTTCAATAAAAGAAATGTGCCCATATACAAAGTGATACCATTGCATATCAATGTTATACATCACAATATAAATAAGACTCGGACTTTCTCGTTTTAATACCAGCGCTCCACTTTATATTCAACCAAAATAACAACAATCTGGCCAGGTAAATTAACTTACCTCTCGTTCAACCAGTAAATGCAGGATCTCAACGTTTGTTCACTTCACTCTTAAACTCTGAACACTGTATTGATTTTTTACTTCTGCAATGGCAATTCATTATCAGATGATTCACAATGTCCTCAATACACAACTCTGTAATTGTTGTGGAACAGTGATATGTGCCCATCGTTCGATCTTAAAATTTTCAGTGTTGCAAAACATTTTTTCTCCATTCACTGATTGTTCAGTATCAACAAGACTCCAGGACCATTCACGTGGTTCATTTAACTCACAGATCGATTCTAAAACTGCGCTATGGTACTTATGCCATAAATCGATTCACCAATACAGCAATCTGCTATTGTATTAATATGCTCCACCGTTTCTATGATTATATAAAGAATTAATGCATACCATTTATCTCTGAATTGACACAAAAACCACTCCAATCTGCAATTGAGCCATCAATTAATGTGAACACCTGCACAGTTTCATTCAGATTTCATTAAACAGACCATACAAATACAAGACCTACCCAATCAAATTCCATTCGATTGTATACCATCCAATTTTCAACGCTGCATTCCTAATTACTTGGGCTTTTAAAAATCGAATCACAATGGACTGGAATTTCTTAAAAAAAAAATTTGTGCCTTTCATATAATTACACCATGCTGGAAATTGACTTCCAAAAGCCGATATAAAATACCACTTATGATTCAGCCCTCCTCTACGCTGATCATCCCTCTGTGTCTTTTTCAACAATTGTAAATTCCATTTGACTTAAACATGAATCGATATTAGTTCTCAACTACATTCAAATTCATTATTTCACCAACAGAGATTTAACCTCTATTCAAACATTTACTTGGACTCTGCACCATTTCATACATGCCAGTCCTTCAAGATTACACAATATCAATAGAATTCAAAAATTCACCCCTACACAGAGAATGTAGACTCAATTTTGTGCTGGACATTGTCATTCAACAATAAATCAATTACTTTTAATTCCATCACTCCGGAAAATGGAGGTTTAACCTTCGATTCATTCATCACTTCACTATTGAACTTAGTGTTTGCGTTCATTCATTGAAATTTACACAGCTATGTACTCAACACAATTTCCTTAACTTCGATTTCATAATTGAAGTTCGATTTTGATCTTTTTTACGTGAAATCGATCATTACAAGGATCAATACAGTAAATATTATACCTTTCAGCTATGTGCACAATCTCAAAAACTTCAATGGCATCGATCCAATCAAGATCAAGACTAATTTATCATTTCTATAACCAATTTTCATCCATACAATAGTTGACCAATTCAGGCGCACGATTCAACTCTCAATTTCAGAATCTAACAAGAAATTTCCCAATCAACCAATATATATATATATATAATCTGAAACAAAACAAAATTACTTAAAAACTCTTGATTTGGCCAGATATTCGAGATCTATGGCCCTTTACAATTTCTCGAAGGCTTGCAAGTAGAAACCTACTCTCTACTCAAACTCTCACTCTCTCTTCAACCATTCAAGTGTATTTTCCTCACAAAAACCACTCATATTTATACATAAATAATGAATTTAATTCACTCCAAAAATCTCTCCACCTAATCCTCAACTAAACCTATTTTAAATATATTTTAGGAGTGAACTCAACAAAGTCCCATACATAGAATTCCTACTCCCTAATTTTTCTCCTAATTCTATTTCTCTCATATCCTTTTAATTAATAAAAGAATATTTACAAAATCCTCACTTTTATAATTTATCTCCTATTTTATTAATTAATAAAAAAATTAAAATATCACACCCCCCTTTATTACATATAAAAAAATGAAAATTGGCCTTGATGCTCCTGCATCACAGGTCTTCCAACAATGGTGTTTGGTTCAAACGTGTTCTCGTAAAGCAGTTCACCCCTTCCTCTCTCTCAGACCTCATGCTTTAGGGGGCATCTATTACACAGCATTTTTTCATTGTCCCTGCAATCCCCATCCTGCACATTGGAGGCTCATTTATGTGATAAAAATAAAGTGTCATGCCTTGAAAATATCATCATTGCATCCCTTGCCATGGGGTATTAAGGAACTATCCTTATTCGCTATTGCACTGGCTTCAAAATTGGGATGGAACCTCGTTTCTCGTCAAAGCCTATGGAAAGAGGTTACTGTCTCCAAATACATCACTCCCCAATCTACATTGGAATAAATCAGAGGCGTTATTCAACATTGTTCGGGGTCCTCAATCATTTGGAGGGTCATCAAAAAATCCACTGATCTGATATAGCAAGGTTTGACATGGCACATTGACTCCGGATCTAAGGTCTGTTTGGGAGCGGACTCTTGGTTGAGCATTGGGAAGAATTACAAATTGCCACAGGACATCATTCAGCATCTAGCCCAAGCCGGATATCTATATCTTTCAAAGGTGGCTGATCCATGTCAGACTAATTGGGTGGCACAAAATTGGTTATCGACTCAGGATCTTCATATTCCCATTAATCACCATCCCTACTGGAATTGGTTCATAAGAGCATTATAGACCTCACACATTCAGCTCACTGATCATGAGGATGACCTTATGTGAGCTCTCTCGCCCAGTGGTAAATATTCCCTGATAATTGGACATACCACTCTCCATGCTTCCACGGAACCTCCAAATAAAAAATGGTAGTGGCACTCAATTTGGATATTGCAGGCACGTCAAAAAACACGAATCCTCATGTGGTGCATTCTTAATAATTGCCTTCCTACCATTAACAATCTTAACCTTCCAGCGGGATTAGGCGGAGCCTCGAATCACTCTCCGATATATTTGGAATTTCTGGCTGGAGAATAGAAACTCCATGCCCCATTAAAATTTAATGTTGGTTAGCTACGGGAACTCGACTTCAAATTGATGGTCACACATGAGTGGCAGCACTGCAATCAATTTCTGGATAAGGAACCATGTGGAGTTTTCAATGATAATCTCAAACGTATCAAAGCAAGCAATATAATATGGGCTAGACAAAAAGGATACTCGAGGAAGAGGAACTCAGAAGGACTGAATTGGAAATTACACAACTTACTGGTCTAGATTATTTGGGCTTTCGCTCCGCATCTACAAAAGAGCATCTGATTGCTCTGGAAACCACTAGAGCCTCCATCCTCCGTAAAAGGGAGGAGGAATGGTGATTAAAAATCAAGGCCATTTGGTTGAAAGCTGGAGATGAAAATACCAAGTTCTTTCAACAGAGTGCCAAAGGAAAAGGGATCATAAATATTATCTGGTAAATTTCGGATAATACTAGTTATGTGGCCAAATCCCATGCACAACTTGAAGAACTGGGACTTCAGCATTTATCAAATCAATACAAAGCACCACTTAATATTAATCTACCAGAAATTATGCATATTGCTTGTACTTTTCACATATTTGTTGATGAGGAGCAATTGTAGGATCTCAATGTGCCGGTTACCTTGGGCGAGATTGAAGGTGTATTAAAATGGTTTAAGAAGGAAAAAATTAATGGGCCAGATGGATGGCCCATTGAATTTTATCTACATTTATTTGATCTGATTGGCAGGGATCTCCTTTTGGTCATCGAAGAAAGCATAACAACTGGTCAAATCTATGATGGTTTCAATTCCACATTCATTTCTCTGATCCCCAAATTTGATCCCCCATCCACCTTCCACAACTTCAGACCTATCTCCCTCTGTAACTGCATATATAAAATTATATCCAAAATAATTTCTAATCGTATTAAACCCATTCTCTCCTCTCATATTTCCAAGGAACAATTTGCATTTCTCCACCACATACAGATTCATGAAGCCATTGGCACTGCAAAATAGGTTATGCACTCCATTAAAACCAAAAAACTCAAAAGAACCATACTCAAAATTGACCTTGCCAAAGCATTTGATCATGTTAATTGGAACTACATTCACCTCATTCTCATTCAAACGGGCTTCCCTCATTCTTTCACTAATTGGATTATGGGTTGCATCATGAACGCCACCTACAGTACCCTTATCAACGGGGCAGCTACTGAATTATTTCATGCTGGTAGAGGTCTCAGGCAAGGATGCCCCCTCTCACCACTCCTTTTCCTCCTTGTTATGGAAGGCATCTCTTCTCTTATAAAACTAGAAAAATATGATGGTAACATCCATGGTATTTGATTAAATTAATTCCTTCAACTGACTCATTTATTATTTGTTGAGGATGTTATTATATTTTTGGATGGCTCTTGTTAGGACAACTCAAAATTTGGTAACATCTTGAAAATTTTCTGCAAAGCTACTAGTATGGCATCCAACAACAGAAAATCCCCCATAATAATGACTAGGTGTTCAGCTAATGAAATGGGGCATTCCATGACGAACTTCCCATTTGAGCACAATTACATTGAGGAAGGTTTAAAATACCTTGGATTTCACCCTAAGCCAAATGACTATCATATCAAGGACTGGAATTGGCTGATCACCAAGGTGGAGTGTAGAATCAATATTTGGCATCATAGGTGGCTCTCATGGGTGGGCAGATTGGTTTTAATCAAATCTTTCCTAGAGGCCATCCATGTATACTAGATGTCCCTTGCTTGGCTTCCTAAGGGTGTTACCAACCGAATTTAGCAGATTTGCATACAATTCCTCTGGAGGAGTTCTGGTAGAGAGAGAAAATTTGCTTGGGTGGCTTGGGATCATATCATCATGCCCAAGGATTGGGGTGGATGGGGTATTAAGGAACTATCCTTATTTGCTACTGCACTGGCTTCAAAATTAGGATGGCACCTCGTTGCTAGTCAAAGCTTATGGAAAGAGGTTATTGTCTCCAAATATGTCGCTCCTTGATCTACATTGGACTAAATCATAGGCGTTATTCAACATTGTTCGGGGTCCTCAATCATTTGGAGGGTCATCACAAAATCCACCCATCTGATATAGCAAGGTTTGACATGGCACAACGGCTCCGGATCTAAGGTTCGTTTGGGAGCGGACTCTTGGTCGAGCAGTGGGCAGAATTACAGATTTCCACAGGACATCATTCAACATCTAGCCCAAGATGAATATCTATATCTTTCAAAGGTGGCTTATCCACATCAGACTAATTGGGTGGCACAAAATCGATTATCGACTCAAGATCTTCATATTCCCATTAATCACCATCCCTACTGGAATCGGTTCATAAGAGCATTACAGACCTCACACATTCAGCTCACTGATCATGAGGATGACCTTATGTGGGCTCTCTCACCCAGTGGTAAATATTCCCTGAAAATTGGATATACCACTCTCTGTGCGCCCAGGGAACCTCCAAATAAAAAATGGTAGTGGCACTCAATTTGGATATTACAGGCACCTCAAAAAACATGACTCCTCGTGTGGTGCATTCTTAATAATTTCCTTCCTACCATTAACAATCTTCACCATCGGGCCATCCAGGGTCCATCCAGATGTTGCTTTTTTTTTCTCATGTGGGATATGTCCAACATCTCTTCCTCGACTACCCTATCATTAGAGAATTATGGCGTTCGACATCACATGCACTGGGTTTCCCACTCATCTGGCACGACACATCTATAACAGTGGTCTAGACAGCATGGTGGCATGTTGCTTCTTGTGCCAAACTTTGGAACTTACCTCTGTTGATTGCATGGGGAATCTAGACTAGTCAGAATCAATTCACTTTCGATGGTGTGAATGTGGTCTGGGACCACATTTTTTCTACCATCATTTCTACTTACAGCCTCATTCCTAATGCTAATCACCCCCTGCCAAAGGGAAATCATCCCCGAAGTTATTGATAACACTTACCCATGGGCATATTTTGAGGGCGCATCAAACAATCATGGATGTGTGGGGGGTGGGGGGTGGGGGGGAGGGGCAGGTGGTGTTGCGGTTTTACATTTATTTGCCACTCATTACTTTCAACTTAAGATGGCGCTGGGTCCAGGGACTAATAATTTTGCTAAACTCCTCAGCCTTTGGCTTCTTATGCTTTTTTCCTGAGAACGAGGATGCAACAGATTACAGATACACACTTGTGCCATTGACAATCACAGTGCCATTGTGCAGATCTTCCTTAGAGAAATTTATCCATCCACCACCCTTAAGCATGCACTCTGTACTCTATTTCTCTTCTCCTTATATAGTTTTTCCTTTAGTAAAACCATGAGTCAAAACCACCAAACTGCTGATGGTATCCCTTCTTTTATTGGAATTTTATTTATCAAATTCGTGGAATTTGATAAATAAACATTATCCACACCCTTTGGCAATTTAAAATATATAATAGGACTTTATATTAATAACCAATGCTTTTAAATCGACCTTAACAATGAGCAATATAAATTAAACTGGGGCCTAGCGCTAATAATCGACCCGATCGAAGGGCTCATGTTCCATCGCGCCACAACATCCAATCCGACGGATATCACTTGGGCAACTTGCACGGGCAATAATGTGCGATAGCGCACCGTACTTGTGTTTTTTTTCGCACATCTTCCAAACACAGCCACCGTCCGATGGCATCTTCCCAGATCAACGATTTATATCAATATCACTGGACATCTTGGGTCGAACGACAATGCGTAATGGCGCGCAGTGGTAAGCGGTTTTGTGAAATCGTACAAGTACGCGTATCGCCCATTCTATGGAATCTCTCCCTGTTAAACACAATGTTAAAGCACACACATGGTGTATGAGGCTTTCTTTCAGAATAACTGGGTTTCTGAAAGATAAGCGTGAGGCTTTCTTTTTTTCCATTATAAAAAGATGTACATTTATAGTACAATGGTGTGACTCTTGGTTTCATATTCCAAGGTCACTTGGACTCCATTGTGACTTTTCGTATTCCACACCTACCCATGTAGGATTAGGTGTTCCAACACTCCCCACCTCTTGAATACCGCTTGCCCGTCGAAAACTGTGCGATGAAAACTAGAAACCGCTTGTACTATTCCTCCTTCGTGGTTCTGCCCTTCGCTCAAGGTTCCGTCCTTCCTTCAATGTATTATTATAATTAAGTTGTGCTTTAATGTTTTGCCTTTTATTACAGTTTCATTGCTAAATTTAACGCTCTGTTGACAATTTTGTTTACATTCTTTACACTAGTTGCTGCCTTCCGACCTCGACACAACACAATGTTACTCTGTCTTCAATTCTGCTATGATGTATATAATATATCAACCTTCCATTGCATGTTCGGAGCTCTATCCTATCATAGTTCTACTTCTAACTACACATTCAAGTTCTTGATTCCGCAAGATGATTACTGTACTATGATTCATCGTAATTATAATCTTCGCTACATTCAAAACCATCATATCTCCGCAACCATTAATTCCTTCAATTTATACACTAAATCTTTAATTTCGAATCCTTGCCACAGTTTTACGGACAATGATTCATAGTTGTCCACAGGGACTCAAGTATCCTTCCTTCTGAATTCTATCAAGAATATACAAATAATTCACAGATAATGCAGAACCTTTTTGTTTGATGGCCTTTTTCTTCCTATATTGTCTCTGGACAACTTTCAATTCACTGCTTGTCCCTACTCCTTGACTGATACTGCTCTTTGTAGCTCAACCTGTAGATGCACTCTTTCTCTGTTCTTCTCTGCTACATTTCTTTTCTCTGTACCTAGTTAATGTTTCAGATGCCAAGTCCTTTGCCACTGTTTTCTCTGATGTCTCTGCTACCTTTCCAGATGTCCAATCAACTAACCCTTCTAAAACTGCCTCAGCTTCATATTTCATTTTCTCTTTTCTTTGTTGATGTTTCAAGTGCTCCTCTTTTGGCATTGATGGAGATACATCATTCTTAAATCTTTAACACATAGGTTGCTTATCATAGGCAACTTATCAAGTAGGTTTCCATCAAGGAAAACACTCTGTATCATATTTCCAACAGAAAATTGGATGTCCTCGGGAAGATGCAGGTAGCTCCAATTTGTATGTCATAGTACCAATATTTTGCTACACCTTGTAAGGAAAATAGTACTTGGGTGATAATTTATTATCCTTTTTAGCTTCTTTGAGGGACATATTTTTGTATGGTTGTAGCTGTAAAAATACCCAGTCACCTACATAAAAACTTATTTCATTGCAATGTTGATATGCATGTTGTTTCATTCGATTATGTGCTAGAGTGAGGTTATCTTTTAAGAGTTGTATGACTTGTTGTTGATGCTCAATGTGATCTTCCACTTTTTGAACCTTATAATTTTCTCTTAAATATGATGTGATCAATGGTGGATGATATCCATAAAGTTCTATAAATGGGGTAATTTTTGCTACAATATGGAAGGAAGTGTTATACCACCATTCAGCTAGAGGTAACCACTTGACCCATTGTGTTTGTTTTTGAAATACAAAGAAACAAATATATCCTTCCAAACATTTGTTCACTATCTCAGTTTTCCCATTAGATTGAGCATGATAAGATGATCTATGAGCTAATTGAGTACCAAGAAAATAAAATAATTTTGTCTAAAAAATTACAGGGAAAATTGGATCTCTGTCACTTACAATAATATTTTGATTTCCGTGTATCTTTTGAATTATGTTCATAAATGCAGTAGCAACTGTATTGGCTTTAAAATGATGATATAATGCACAAAAGTGTGCATAATTGGTAAGGTTATCAACTACTCTTTCCTTTAGAATTGGGTAAACCATTGATCAAATCCATTGAGGCCTCCTCCCAACGCTGGCTTGGAATGGCTAAATGTTGTAATAGACATGGGGTCTTATCTGTCTCATCTTTATTTTGTTGGAAAATCAAACATTCTGCCACAAAATTCTAAATAGTCATATTAAAGGCCATCCCAAAAAAATTCCTTCATGACCTCGTGATAAGTTTTAAAAAATACTGAGTGCCCTCTTAAGGCGGAGGTGTGCAATTCCAAAAGAATATTTTGCTTGTGTTGGGATTTTTTTTTAATTTTTTTAATAACCAATGGTTATTTTTTACTTTGTTGAATTTAAGATTTATTCGGAAAATTAATCATCCCACAAATTCGCTTGCTCTTAGGAGCTAGTTTTCACTCCCTAGTGTCCTTAAAATTGTGGAACCCTTAAACCTGGCCAACTGTCCACTTTAACCACAACTTTGACCATCTCTATCTCATTCATATGATCTCGTATTGGAGTGTCATTCGAGCACTTTGATATGGTCCTAGTTCGAGAGAAATCTGATGACTTTGAATTTTGAGATATTATAAGTCCTATTTAACCTCTGAGCGTGTTTGGAGCCACCTGGATCATGGTGTTTCCAACAATTCTAAAGAGGGATATTGTTGAGAAAAGTGTTTTCATTGATGTCATGTCTAGTCATTATTTTCAAGTGAACAAATGGATACAATTTTGAGCTATATATAATTCCATTGATATCACACAAATAAATATATAAAGAGAATTATTAATAAATACCATAGCTGCATCTAAACTTTACATCTACCAAATGCCTAGGTCACATTATCACATTAATGTACACATGTAACTAATCAATTTATTAATATATTGTTGACCTAGATAGCAACTACTACAACAACAAAAACATGAAAAGTGATTAAAAAAAAATGGAAAATTTGTTAACTACTAAAAATTTCAAAAACAATTTAGGCAACTCTAAGTGAAATAAACATGACTACTTAATTTCACAATATTTCCTCAAATCTTCCATTATCACCAAAATATTTCCTCAAATCTTCAACATTCATTGACTCTGATAAATTGTTAACAAAAACATTTTTAAACTTGGCTTCCCTGTTTGTTTGTTCCGGTTCTCGCTCCTGCTGCTCCTTTTTCATGAGTTTAGTTTTTTCTCTCTCCTCCTTTTTGATAAATGGGGCAACATAAACTGGTATATCGTTTATCAACGCACCATTCATACATTTAATTGCATTTTGTGCTGCTTCTTCCTTCTCAAAATGCACAAATCCATATCCTTTGGATTGCCCTGATGCATCCGTTGCTATCTTAGAAGAGAGAATGGGTCCGAACACACAGAATTTGTGATAGAGGGTTTTATTGTCTACTGCCTTGTGAAGATTTTTAATAAATATGTTTGCGGATCCAGAGTTGCGGATGGTGGGGTCACGCTGTGAGTACATTATCCGAATAGGTTTTCCATTAAGGCGTGTAAAATTCAAGGTGCGTAAAGCCTCGGTGGCATTTTCAGCAGTGCTGTAATTGACATAGCCGTATCCTAAAGAAGTCTTGGTCATGGCATCTCTGCAGATGTGAACACTGACCACCGAGCCAATCCCTTGGAAGAGTTCCTGAATCTGGGCGTCGGTAACATTCGGCTCCAGATCCCCCACGTACAGAGATTTGGGTATTGATTCATTCTTCTTCTCCTTCTCGCTGTAATTATTCTCCTTCTCAACTTCCTGAGATTTGCGTACTACTGATTCATTCTCCTTCTTCTCGCTGCCATTATTAATAACTTCCTGAGATTTGGGTTCTACTGATTCATTCTCATTCTCCTTCTCCTTCTCCACTTCCTGAGATTTGGGTTCTACTGATTCATTCTCATTCTCCTTCTCGCTGCCATTATTAATAACTTGCTGATTCTCCCTGCAATTATTAATAACTTCACTGCCATTAACTTTAACAACTGCCATTGCCTCTTTGCCTCTTTTGCCAGTCTCTGTTGAACCACAGCTTCCCAATTAAAATTAAAAATGAATGAAACACCAATTCAATCGAAATAGAAATATTTCTATTTCGACCCACCACGGCAGATTTATCGATTTTTCAATGTAATCAGCTCCTTGGCACAACCAGAGATACTACGCAGAGAACGAGATTGGTGAGAATGCAGAACCAATTCAATCGTAGTGGTGATATACATATTGAAATGTGGTGAATGGAGGTTTCTTTCCCACTCTTGGGTTTTCTTCATGAGTCGGCCGTGTATTATGGGGAGTTACCTTTTCCCTTCATTATCCTATCATAGCTGGCCTTAGAATTCGAATTGGAAAACTGAATAAAAAACGCCATTATGAAAATTTGAACAATTGACTAGTACACTCTTTGAAACCTCAAAGTTAAAAGAGAATGTAATTTTACTCATTAAGTAAATTAAATAAATTAATATGTAGTCAATAGTTCCAAGATATTATATGTTTATTAATTAAGTTTACTTAATTAATATGTGGTCAATAATTCGAAGAATATTGATGAGAAGATATAATTTAATAAAAGACCTAGTTTAACAATTTCACAAATTCCTCTTTAATAGAGGTATAGGGTAGAGATTGTAAATTATGGTCTATATATGTAGTGGGAAAATGACTTAGTCATTAAGCCCAAAGGCTTATTATGCAATCTAGTATGAGGGGACGTGGTGGGAAAATGACTTAGTCATTAGGCCAAGAGACTTATTCTACAATCTAGTATGAGGAGATGTGTATGTTTATTATGTCCCTTATAATAACAAAAAAACAAATATGTTATAAAGTAATTAAAGGTAAAAAATGTGTGTGAATAAAATGTTTAAACCTTAGCATTTAAATAGATTATTTGAAAATCTATGTTAACCAATTTATGTTGATATCAATTTCATATATATATATATATATATATATATATATATATATATATAATATTTTAATAATGGATATAAAAATTATTCAATGTGGGTTATCAATAAAACATTTTAATACAAATTAATATTGACATGTTACTTAAAATATATTAATAAAAAAAATATTTTAATTTGCCCTAATAAAATGTCTTGATGCACGATATCAATTATGTATATAGCATATATCATTTTTTAACAGTTATGTATATATAGTGAAAAAATAGGTTTTTATGGTTAAAACATTTATTTGGTCATATATATACTTTAAATAGCATTCAAATATACAATTTAAAAAAATTATGCATTGTATTTTGTATCGTTTGCTAAATGAAGAAAAAATTGATCTCTCTCAACTCATATTAGATCCATATTTAAGATAGATCTATGCTAATTTTACTTAATTTATACATACAGATGGAGAAATAAACTATTGTTGTTCCTACTCTAAAAAAACTCATATTAAATCCATATTTAAGATAGATCTATGTTCATTTTACTTAATTTATACATATAGATAGAGAAATATAAATTATTGTTGTTCCTACTGTTAGGTCCCTGTAATTTTTCAGATTGGTAAGACCAAATAAACAAGGGTAACATCAAACCAACTTTGGCTAGCCTTCCTGGATTTAGAGAGGGCTCTCTCTATATTTGTATAAAATATATAACTTGATTGATTTAGGATGTTGATTTTAGGCTAGTTAAAATGATAGGGTTGTTTGTTTTGTTTTGTTTGGTTGGGTTGCTTGTTAAGAAGAACAGATAGAGTAAGAAAAATTCAAACCATCAGGCTATGGGGTCAGTAAAAGGTCTGAAGAGTTCCATAGGGCAAGTTAACAAAGCCAAATTGATCTTAATAGCTTATGTGGGTGTGAAAAGAACATTAAGTTGTGAGTTTAGTAGGTTTAAAGGGAAATTAAGAATCCTTTAACATATACTATAACAAGAAGAGTCTTTAAGATCACTATGTTTAAGAAAGAACCAAAGGGCAAAGCGCACCATAAGCTTCTTTGGCTAAGCTTTATCAAGTAAAATTTGAGACAACAATCCGACAAACCCTAGAGAATAGGGAAATCCTAAATTCTCTAGCTATTCACTTTCGTTCAAAGAAAAAATTTAAGATAACATTTCAGTAATGATTGAAGAGTAGGGAACTCCTAAATTCTTGAATCAGACTTCAAGGACCTTTAAAATGACTATTCAAGATAGACCAAAGGACATGGCAAACCATAAAATTCTTTAGCCTAAACCCTAGTAAGAAAATTTCAAAGAAAGCCTTAAGAACAACATTTAAGCAGAACCAAAGGACAGGGCAAACCATAAACTTCTTTAGCCAAACTCTAGTAAATTAATCTCAAGGAAACAAACTAGGTGGAAATGGAGAGCAAGGAACTCCTAAGTTCTCCAATCAAACCCAGTAGAGGAAAACATTTGAACAACAGAAGGTAGACAAAATTAAGGTACTTCTACACAACATATCTTAATCCAATGTTTGAAGTCTTTTCCTTTGTTACTGATTCTCTTTGACACTTTTTTTCTTTGTAGGTTGTTGAAGTCATTGAATTTCCTTTTCTTTTGCTTATTGAGGCTTGACATGTTCATTTTGACATATAGTAGCATCTTCAAAATCTTCTCTAGTTTCCACCACAAAATCCAACTCATCTTTTCCTACCCTCTCTGGCCACCTTTTTCAAATCTCTAAGTGCCTGCATTTCTTTACAACAATCATCAGTGTTATCTTCTAATTTCTCTATATCCCTTTCAAGTTCATTCATTTATGTCCATTTCACCTCACCTTTTTCCATATTCCATCAATATTTTCTGATAGACTTTCTTCATGTTTGGCCTTATGTGCTACCTCCATGTCATTTTCCTACAAGTAATCACTGCTTTGGCACTTCATATGGACTAACAAGTTTATAAACCCTAGTCATCTACAAGACCAAGTTTTTCCTCTTCCCCTTGCTGTAAATTGTTTTCATTCAGGAGTAGACAGTCTACATCATCAGTACTTTCTGCTGATAAATCTTTCAACACCCCTGCAGAAGTGCTAAAATTTATCCCATTTTTCTTATTTGCAAACTGAGAAGATAATTCTCCTTGGAAATTTTAGGTCCTTATTGAATAACCATGTCTTGACATTCTATTACATCTGAGCCAGATTCTAACAAAGGAAAAGCAGTGCCTGAAACATCCAAGGATTTTGGGGAGCTAGAAGAATGCTTATCATAATCAATCCTTCACATATGTGTGCTGACCTCATCGGAATGAAAGGGCGACCTTGAAAAAATGAAAAACCTTAATGACCTAATAGGAGTGCTTTTTGACTAGATTTTGAATAAGATTTGAATTAAAGATTTTCAATTGGAAACAGAGCATTGTTATAGGTTATTATGCCCAAAGGGACATGTCAATGAGTTAGCAACAAGAAATCTTAGAGGGATGATGGAGTTTATTGACAGGGGAGAATGGGGAAATGAGGTTTTAGGTAGGGAAGAAGGATGAAAATGAGGGGTATAAGCCCATAATGAGTCTTTTAATAGAAACAGGGAGACCTTGAGATGGCAAACTGATAGATAGGGAAAAATTTTTATGAAGATAATGAAGGTAGTGAGATTTCTGAAACTCAAGATATTCAAGGAATATTGTTTTCAAAAAAATAGAACCATTCTATAGTCATCTCGAGATAGTGAAAAATATTGATGATTAACACCTACGAAAACAAATCCAAAAAAAATTGTGGTACAAGATATATTGTCACCTAATTAGTTTGGCTATATTAAAATGTTTGTTGGCTTTTTGTTACAAATATTTTTTTGGCAAATGACTGCGTACATTGTTGGTCATGATGCGTTTTGAATAATAAACATCACAATCCCTATGCTTGTTTACTGCATATTTTGTTTTGTAATTTTTGTTTTAGTTTTAAAATCAGCTGCACGAAATATATTATACTTTTAACAATCAAAATTTGAACCAAAGGCAGGATTAGTTGTGTCCTAGTTTTGGATACATTATATAAATAACAACCATCTTATGAACGATGTGGAAGTATGTTGCTCCGTTGGACGTGAAATATGTCTATCAAACCTCAGAATCTCTAGTTTAACATAGATCATCTACCAGGCTTTCAATATGAAAATAAAAAATCTCTGGTGAACCATTGAATGTAACATAAGCATTTGAGACATTATCATCTAGCTTATTTGTAGATGCATCAAATTTAAGTTCTATCCCCCACCACGCATACATAACATCGTCTTGGCTAATATTAGCAAGATAATGGCCATCCAAGTTGAATTTTATTGTCCAAATGGAGACTTATGAGCTAATATTTCTTTACAGGTCGAAAGTGTTGTTAATTTCTTGAATCACTTTTCACATTGACACACTTTCATCTACAACGACACACTTTCATCTACAACAACATATGTAGGAGAATATATTATCATCTGTACTAGAACTCCCTCTCATCATTGCTCTTCTCATCTTTGGTACAACCAAATTGTGTGGGAAACATTAATAGTTGTTAATAGCTTTTAATCAAGACCATTTGTTTTTAAATTGGAAACTAAGCCTTTCGTTTGAGTGAGGATATTTTTCTTCTCTGCTTATTTCACACTTTTTTCAATGTGAGTTGTTGAAAAATAAGAGAAATCCCCACCTCTCTCTCAAATTCCTCAATATTTAATTATTTGTTAGTTTCCACATCTTTGAGCTTGTTCCCCATGTCATCTTCACCTACATCCTTAAAAAAAAACTCCTTTCTATTGTGTACCCCTCCATTGTTCTCTATGTGAGAGTTAATGTGCAATATTCCAAACATGGAAAATATGAAGAGATCTATAATATTTTGTTTAATATTATCTACCAAATTTTACTGAAAACCTCACAGTAATTTCCAAACCCCTGTTATGGAATCATAATAACTAGAAAAAACATGCATTCATGGAAAAAATATTTAAATAACTCCTTTTACTAGTTACCTGAATTAAAACAAGAGCATGCAACCAAAAACAAAGAGCATAAAATAATATGAAAAATGTAGCCATTTTATTTTATTAATGGCTGGAAAAAAATTACATACCAATAAAATTAACAATGAAGTCCTTGCCAAAGCCATGCACAACTACTCATCAAGTTTATAAACTGAAACAATGAAGCATACTTGTGAACTAGTGCAGGAGCATTAGACGAATTTTGTGGTGGAAAACAAAGAGGGGCTTGACAATGTGGGAGGCCATTCCTAAGCGTGGAGGATGTCCTCAGATGGCGGAGATTCAATTTTGTAGAGAGTGAAATTCATTATGCATTTCAAGAGCTAAAAATAGAGAGGCTACAATAGAAAGAGTAGTGTATGTGGATGAAGCTCCAGAGATTAAAGTATTGAGGTCAATTTTAAGCACAAGGTTGAGACAAAAACCCAAGTTGTCTACCTATGATGGCAGTCTGGTAGCTGATCCTTTGATGGGCTGGATTAGTGAACTAGACAAGTATTCCAAGTAGGAGGAGATTGAAGAATATAAGTAGGTAAAATTTGATGTAACTAGGTTGAAAGGCCATGTTGCATTATGGTGGGACAATGTGCAGGTTGAAAGAAGGAAAAAGGGGAAACCATTTATTAAAAGTCGGAACTGGATGATAACAAAGATGAAGGGGAAGTTTCTACCAAAATACTATTAGCTATCCATTTATAGATAGGTGAATAACCTCAAGCAAAGGCTATTGAAAGTTAGAGAGTATATGGAGGAATTTTACAGGGTGAATTTGAGGGCAGGTTATGTAGAAGACATCCCAGAAAAGACAACAAGGTATATCAATGGCTTGAAGTTGGAAATCTAAGATTAAATCATCATGCTTTCTCCAAAGACAATGGAAGAAGCATACCAATTTTACTTGAAGGCAGAAGAGAATGTAATGAGGAAGCATAATTCATGCAGAGGTCATGGTTTTGCTAGAGTAAGAGGGTAGAAAACTAGAAGAGGGAAGAATACCTTAATGAAGAGGTAGAGGTAGCGTCGAAAGTGTTGTTAATTCCTTCCATCACTTTTCACATTGACACACTTTCATCTACAACAACATGTGTAGAATAATATCCTATCATATGTACCAGAACTCCCTCTCATCATTGCTCTTCTTATCTTTGGTACAACCAAATTGTGTGGGAAACCTTAATAGCTTTTAATAAGACCATTTTATTTTAAAGTGGAAACTAAGCCTTTCGTTTGAGTGAGGATATTTTTCTTCTCTTATTATTTCACACTTTCTTCTACATGAGTTGTTGGAAAATAAGAGAAATCCCCACCTCTCTCTCGATTTCCTCATTAATTAATTGTTTTTTAGTTTCCACATCTCTGAGTTTGTTCCCCATGCCATCTTCACCTACATATTTCAAAACAAACTCCTTTCCATTGTATATAATACTTATCTTGCAAAAAGGTCCTCCATTGTTTTCTATGTGAGAGTTAATGTGCAATATTCCAAACATGGAAAATATAAAGAGAACTGGAACACTATAATATTTTGTCCAATATTCTCTACCAAATTTTACTCAAAACTTCACAATAACTTCCAAACCCTGGTTATAGAATCATAATAACTAGAAATAACATGTATTTATGGAAAACATGTTTAAATAACTCTTTTTAGTAGTTACCCAAATTAAAACAAGACCATGCAACAAAAAAAACAAGAAAACAAAATAATATGAAGAATGCAGCCATTTTATTTTATTAATAGCTAGAAAATCAATACATACCAATATAATTAATAATGCAGTCCTTGCCAAAGGGATGTACAACTACTCATCAAATTGCATGCACGAGCATTAGATTAAGTTTTTGGTGGAAAACAAAGGGGGGGGCTTGACAATGTGGTGGATTGGCCACATGTTGAGCTGCAAAAGTCAACTTTGTCTCCTTCAATGAGATTTTGAATAATCTAAATACAAAATTTGAATAAGTTCTAGAGTCTAGGAAATGAAGAGTCATTTATGTTGTGTCTTTTCAACTCCCTCAGTTAGAGAGAAGGGGAAGTGAATTAGTTGACAAGGATGTGCATAAGAGGAGCATCAATTCGAGAGGAGAGAGACTTATTCTCATGCCCCGACCCTGTACATGTGAAATACTTAAAGTAAAGTCGTGTGTAGCACATTCATCCATTTGTGTTATAATAATTTATTTGAACTTTGTGTACATGGTATTACATTCCAGAATTCACGTGATCAGAACATGTAGTACTATCTAGTTTCTAACACTCAATTTATGATTCGAATGGTTGTTCATTCATGGTTTTTTCTATGAACCAAACCATATTTTGCAGTGCCTTTTTTTTGCAGGAAGTGACATCATTTTGTTGATTTGAGTGTGCCCAATAATTGAATGAGGGGATGTTTGATGCGGAAAAGGAAGGAGGAGATCATTCTCTATAGAGAACAACATGGATAACTTGAGTAACTCGAGCACTTGATTGATCCTTTGGTCTAGATTTTGTCATGATTTTGTTAGAAGAATCTGTGTAACCATCTGTAAGGGAGATGAGGGAGGCCATGCCTGAGAGTGGAGGATGTGCTCAAACGGTGGAGAGTCAAGTTTGTAGACAGTGCAATTCATTTTTCATTTCAAGAACTAAAAACAGAGTTTTTAGAGGCGCTATGAAAATATTTCCTAACCCGTTATGCAAATATTTTTTACTACCTACAGCCAGTTTATTTTTGCACTGTGTTATGCCCAGATTTCCTTCCGAGCTACTTTTTGCCATCAATTTTCAGCATCATAGTAGGTTTGAAGTAGAGCTACATTTGTGATAGAGTCACATTTGATATTGGGGGTGTTTTATATTGCAAAGGGAGATGGAAAAGTGAGCAAGAAGAGCATGAGGTCATGAAGGGAGACCCGTAGCTAATGCAGAACTCCAAGAAGAGATACTGAGGTTGCAAGCTCATTTAGAAGCCATGGAGACCAGTAGTAAGACCCTAAGGCTAGAGAGAACATCAGATTAGAGGAAGAAGCTACAGTAGAAAGAGAAGTGCATGTGGATGAAGATCCAATGATTAAACTATTGAGGTCAATTCTAAGCTCAAATTTGAGACCAAAACCTAAGTTTTCTACCTATCAAGGAAGTCTAGTAATTGATACTTTGATGTAATGGATTAGCAAATTAGACAAGTACCTCGAGTAGGAGGAGATTGAAGAATATAAGCAGGTAAAATTTGATGTAACTATGTTAAAAGGCCATGCTGCATTGTGGTGGGACAATGTGGAGGCTGAAAGAAGGAAAATGTGGAAACCATTGATTAAAAGTTGGGACAGGGTGACAGAAAAGATGAAGGAAAGTTTTTTTTTTTTGAAAGAATATCAGTTATCCATTTTTAGATAGGTGCATAACCTCAAACAAAGGCTACTAAAAGTTAGAGAGTATATAGAGGAGTTTTATAGGGTGAATTTGAGGACAATTTATGTACAAGACACCCTAGAAAATACAACAAGTTATATCAATGGCTTCAACTTGTAAATCCAAGATGAAATCGTCATGCTTTCTACCAGGATGACGGAATAAGCATACTAGTTTTCCTTGAATGTAGAATAAAAGGCAATGAGGAAGCATAATTCAAGCATAGGTCATGGGTTTTATAGAGGAAGAGAGAATACAACTAGAAGGGTGAATACTTCAGCTTAAAGTAATGATTAAAATAATCCAAAACAACAAGGATAATAAGAAAAAGAAAGTGATCTAGAGGAGGAATAATTTACCAAAGAGGTAGAGGTAGAGGAAGAGGTAGAGAGATTGTTTATCGATGTTATAAATGTGGACTGTTGGGTCACACATCTTTTGAATGTCCTGAGAATGAGAAAGGTGTGGAAATTTAATACAAATTATGTATTGCCTGGATTCTCCTGATCTAAAAATTATATGGCACTTTTAAATACAAAATCACTTCTACAAAAAATTAATTCTTGCAGAAAATTTAAAACACGATCGCCAATTGCAATATCAAGAAGAAAGATCAATCACACATAACACATATGTTTTTACTGGGAAAGCATAAATCTAAAAACCCCATTATCATATATTATGTATTTAACATGGATCATGAAACAATCTCATACCAAAATCTAATCCAAGAGCTCTCAGTACAATATGCAATCGTCTCACACTCTCATGCAAAAATTGGAAAATACATGCACCAATTTACTGCCTCCTGGCAGCCTGCCTCCACTACGCAATCCATACTGATAACAATCCTTGAAAGAATGAGATATTGCTTGAATTTAGTGCACAATACTCATGGGCACATCAAATGTGTGTGTATTTGCATGAGTGCACCCACTAATGTCACAACTGATAGTCAAACTGTCCCTTTCACCTATCTCTCAACTGGGTCTCCACTAGATCTGACATGCATGTAGTTAACAGTAGTAAATATTCAATTTCATATGAGACCACTAATTTTGAATTAATTAACTGATCTCTCACTGGTGTATGTTCAATTACAACTAGCACAATTGAGTTTAACTCACTTAACTGAATTAAACTACTTTACAACTCACATAAATACACATCCACCTCTGTTACAACTTCCAATCACTCAGTTACAACTAAGTCCACTTGCATGTCCCACCAACCAACCACTCAACTAGAAATTCACTTAGCTAACTGATTTCCTAGTGCTCATTGAGAATATATTATTGTTTATTGTCCAACTATTATTAAGGGATAATAATAGTCGACATGCATCTATAAATAGACATGGGATCTATATATAGAACTCGCACATACATCTAAAAATAGAACATCATATATAAATATAATTTTCTCACTGTTGTGGATGATTTTGTCACCCTCCTAGAGACAGCCTAGAGTTGCTATAGACCAGTGCCTAGGACATCTTAATATAGCAAGGAGCCCTTTTAGTTTGGGTTGTCAGTCCAAGAACTCGCTTACTATCTCTTGTTCTAAACAAGGAAATCAGATTTGAATGGGACCAATCTCTCTCAGAAGTTGATACAAAGATAAGAATAATGTAGGGACACAATGTAGAACTTCAGCATGAAAGCATCAGACAGTTAAGAGACCGCTTACTGTAAAGAGGGCCGATTCAAATAATATATCACAGAAATCAGATATCAGGAAGTGAGTGCAGTGAGGAAACATAAGAAGATATTAGCTGACATGAGATTGATACCCAGATACACAACAGAACCATATAAGGGCGCACCAATTTACGAATCCTTATATGACAATGGCGTTTTAAAAGCACCCTCCTCAAACAACTAATATAGCAGAAAATATGGAAAGAGTGAACATGGAACAGTATATCATGACTAGGCCTATTTAAAGCGCTTGACTAATTCCAGAAAGGGCACCACTTAAGATGAATCCTTACTGCAAACTAGTGAGCCACTCGCATTCTAGAACATGATACAAGAAGACAAATAGCATGAAATGGGATAATGTATTAACACATAAGAGAAATTACATACTGTGAGATACCATAGATCAGAATCCTCAAGACAGTTATAACCCCTCCTCACTGAGACCCTACGGGCTCTGAAACTTCATACAGAAATGTTACAAAATGTATACAGAAGCCTTCTCGCTGCACAGTCTGCTGACAGAAATCTGGAACCCTTACAATGTCTTATTTCTGAGTATTTATAGAACAGATCGAAAAATCTAGAGGAGGAGGTAGGTATCCTACATTTATTGATCTAAATTGAATAAGAATGGTGAAAACATTGGCCTACATCATGAATGACTAACTATAAATGTTTGTAACTTTACAATTTGTCTAAGTAATCTTTTGAGGAGATAAAAATCTCCTTATATACAAGACACAAATAATAAAATATATACAACGTGTTGCCTTCTGCTGAGGGAAAATTTGCTGCCGTAAGAGACCTGAGATAATCTGCAATTCTGTACTCTACTCTCGGCCCTCAATTTTGGATTTGGATCCTAGATCTTTAATGCAGGGCGAATTTCTATGGAGGGTTCTGTAAATCCATATCTGAGTCTTCTTTAATGGCAGTCGTTTCTCGCACCTACCCTCAACTTCTTCATTAAATTTCACCCACAGAAAATCGTCCTTCATGGGCTCTAAACCTTAGCATCAGAGGCAGCGAATTAAAACGCCCTCCTGTTATATTGAAACCTGCAAAGCCCACAAAATATTAGAGAAAACCGACACAGATGGATGCGGGGACAATGGATACATGGTCGACAGGGGAAAATATATACACAGAGTGGTGGAGGAGAAGCAGTGAAGGTGTGGATTAAAACAGGTGGAGCGCGAATTTCTTATGCAACATAATCTGGACGAGAGGGGTGAATAAAAACTATGGGTATGGATGAGAACCTATGCACACACACATATATTTATATATATAATGGGACAGCACCACGGAAACATGGGGGCACCACACATGGGCGTACGGGGGAACAATCAGGAGGACGATGCGGCGGAATCAATGAGCGGGAGTGGGTGAAAATGACACGGTGGCGGGCCATAGGTCACGGAAAACACAAGATAATGGGCGAACGGTTCTGATATGTCTCCGCTGTTGGATTGAAATCTGGAGATCCAATGATTCTCGTGAATCTCGCCGCCCGACGATGTTGCGGACTTTAACGCGCGGGAGAAAAACGGTTTCCCGCTCGTACTGAGGACACGCGACACCACCTGTATCGGATTGCTGCCCCCGCGGGAAATACCGCCTTGCGGACGAGAGTGGTGCGGGGGATATACTGCTGGTTCTTGCATGCGGGGGGTACATATGTGGGGGCCGCCATATAAAAGGTGTCCGCTCCGTTGATTTGGGCTTTGATCGGACGGCCACCATTGCGCCCGATTATTAAAATGGTAGGCCCCTTTTCTTCTTGGCTCACGGTCTTCGACCCGAAATATTTAAAATGCGGGTTTTAAACATTCAAACAATATATTTGTGGAGCGGAGAGGGTGGCGATGAGTGTGATATGGGGGGTTTTTGACCACAAAGACATTGGAAACAGATTTTAAAGGAGCTGGAGGCTAAAATTTAAATGGAGAAGGGAATATGTACAACATCGTCTCCATCTGGGGACGGCATGCCTGTCCTCGGGCATGTCGAGAACACGCAGACCATTAAATATTTCATCTTATTTTTCAATTCCCCTGCGCTCTTACTTCAAGTGATTTCCGACATTCTTTTCTTCATGACTCGTCGACTTATTTACATTATTCAAAGAATGACGAAACAAAAAGAAAACTAGTGTACAATATAATACACCAGGCTGTCTTGTCCTCCCGGGTCCCATACTCTGCTTTGCTGGTGTCCATTAGTTGCATTACTATTCAACTGTACCCTTCTATGTTTGCATATTTTGTTTTGCAATTTGCCTCCAGCTCTGCTTTCATATTATGTTCTTGTTTTTCCATTGCCTAATTTTCTTTGCTTTCTTGTTGGTATCTGCTGTTTCCGAGGCACCTTCGTCATCAGTTTTTTGATGCTGTCAACCTCTATGTCTGGCCTTTCTTTTGTCTGGAAGTGACTTTGCCCACTACTATCTTCATCCTGGGGAGCTTTGATTTTTTCATTTTCCACTGCATCTTCAATATGGCTCTCGAAAGCCTGATCATCTCCTTTTTGTATTTTGAAAGGCAGTGGGGTCTCTTTTTTTTGTTCCACAATAGCAGCTTTGAAAATTTTTCTCTCTGCTGGCACCATACTACTAGAAAAGACCCTTGATCCTTCTTAAAATGTCTGCAAAAAATGAGCATAAGGATCATAAAATGATACCTGGTCAAAAGTGTTTGGCAAGCAGGCTTCAACCAGGATTTTATCTCCTTTCACTGGATCAAGAAGAAGACTCTTTTGAGAGAGAGAATCTCCTTCGTTCTCTAAACTGGAAGACTTATTGCATACTGGAGCTGAGTCATCTTGGAGCTCTGGTATATTCTGCTCTGCTGTGCTGAGCTCTATGAAAAAATTTATGCATTCTTGAGCAGGGGCTTGCCCCATTATCTCCTCTTTTTCAAGAGAAAGCTCGTTGTTTTCATCTTGCTCAAGAATATCTTCTTGGCCCTCCTCCCCTCCTTCCTGTATTGAATCGTATTTTTTCAACATAACCTCCAGCAACCTGATTTCTTCGTTCCACGGATTAAAGTCTTTCCCCGAGTTTCCTTCCTCCTTTCTTGAAAAGGAAAGCTGCTGGCTTCCAATCTCGCTGATGGTCTGTGTTAAAGAAAAGTGAGGATCCAAGGAATCTTCATCTGTTATTATACTATCATGGCTCTCCTCATCCGTATCATAGATGGGCTGACTGGTTTCATTACTATTCTGAGATTTCCGGCCCTGACTTTCCTCCCATGGGTCTACTGATGATGGTTCTGCAGACTCAGCTTCTCTCTGGAAACAATCATCATCAAATAAATCATAACTAGGAAATTCGCAGTCATAAGCAATGTCACCAATCAAACCTGTTGGATTCTCAGCAGGTCCTTCTTCATCTTGATCCTCAGAGGAGTTTCCTGGATCCAAATTATCAAGCTCAAGTGACGAATGGGCAAGAGTAGGTGTCCTATAGAAAATTTCTGAGGCAGGCTGCTGATTTGATATCTGATCAACCTCTTCTTCTGTCAAAGGGGATGATTTCTTTGTGTTCCTTTGTGCAGAAGAATAGCATCTCTCTTTTTCTTGTACTAGCTGATTGGGAGGCAGGATGTTCTCTTGAGCCTCTTCTTTTACATCGGGTTCTACCTCTTCTATGTGGTTTCTTGCTTCCTCGAGGCAGCGCTCCCTATTTTCCATGGCTATCAGATCGTGATACTCTCTGATCAGCATAATACAGGATGTAGGTAAGCAATCAGGCGGTTTCTGATCACTTTCTTCCTCATCTTCCATAGGTTTTAAAGCATCATACATGTCTTGCTCATTGTCTGCGTCTTGGGCTTGTTCTTGTGATCGCAAGAGTTTGATCTCAGCTTCGTATCTTTCAATCATCACTCTTAGAAGGATTTTCTTAAGCACGGGCGTGCAACTTGGGATGAGAAGAGTGATCCGTGGAAGGTCCTCCACTTCCATTTTTGCTAAGCCATGTGACATTTCATCTCTGCGCTCTGCTATAAAATTCGGATGCATTTTGCAAGCTACTCAGAGTCTTCCACCAGTGGGGTCTTTTAATTATTCAGGAACTGTGGAGTCGCCAGGTGGATGGTTTAAGATCTTACTATCCACCACAGTGATTTTCCAAATCAAGGCTATTGTTTCTTCCCAGTAGAGTCGGGACTGCAAATAGATTTAACAAATAAAGACCAGTGGAGTCGGGATTTTCTACTGTGATTTCTTGAGAAGAAGAAGGATAATCTTCAACAGAATATTCAGGATTTTCAATCACGAGCTGGCTTCTTCTCTTTCCAAACTCTTCTGTGAATGATCTTCTCCAGGTCAGAGACAGGTGTTTTCGGCTGTGAGGTATCTGACCTCAAATGGGGCTTCCGGGAAGCCAGGACTTCCAATAAAATTTATCAAATAAAGACCAGTGGAGTCGCCAAGGTGAGAAATTTGCAACTCTTCACCTCTTTATGCTCACCTGATTAGAGAGTGAAAATAAGATGTCGAACCCAGGGATACAGATATTCTTGAATTCGTGTCCCCGGCAACGGCGCCAGAAAGATGTTGTGGATGATTTTGTCACCCTCCTAGAGACAGCCTAGAGTTGCTATAGACCAGTGCCTAGGACATCTTAATATAGCAAGGAGCCCTTTTATTTTGGGTTGTCAGTTCAAGAACTCGCTTACTATCTCTTGTTCTAAACAAGGAAATCAGATTTGAATGGGACCAATCTCTCTCAGAAGCTGATACAAAGATAAGAATAATGTAGGGACACAATGTAGAACTTCAGCATGAAAGCATCAGACAGTTAAGAGACCGCTTACTGTAAAGAGGGCCGATTCAAATAATATATCACAGAAATCAGATATCAGGAAGTGAGTGCAGTGAGGAAACATAAGAAGATATTAGCTAACATGAGATTGATACCCAGATACACAACAGAACCATATAAGGGCGCACCAATTTACGAATCCTTATATGACAATGGAATTTTAAAAGCACCCTCCTCAAGCAACTAATATAGCAGAAAATATGGAATGAGTGAACATGGAACAGTATACCATGACTAGGCCTATTTAAAGCACTTGACTAATTCCAGAAAGGGCATCAACAAGGATGAATCCTTACTGCAAACTAGTGAGCCACTCGCATTCTAGAACATGATACAAGAAGACAAATAGCATGAAAGAGATATTGTATTAACACATGAGAGAAATTACATACTGTGAGATACCAAAGACCAGAATCCTCATTACAGTTATAACCCCTCCTCACTGAGCCCCTACGGGCTCTGAAGCTTCATACAGAAATATTACAAAAATGTATACAGAAGTCTTCTTGCTGCACAGTTTGCTGATAGAAATCTGGAACCTTTACCATGTCTTCTTTCTGAGTATTTATAGAACAGATCGAAAATTCTAGAGGAGGAGGTAGGTATCCTACATTTATTGATCTAAATTGAATAAGAATGGCGGAAAACATTCGCGCCTACATCATGAATGACTAACTATAAATGATTGTACTTTACAGACTGTCTATAAAAATAAATGCTGGGAGATAAAAATCTCCTTATATACAAGACACAAATAATAAAATATATACAGCATGTTGCCTTCTGCTGAGGGAAAATCTGCTGCCGTAAGAGACCTGAGATAATCTGCAATTCTGTACTGTACTCTCGGCCCTCAATTTTGGATTTGGATCCTAGATCTTTAATGCAGGGCGAATTTCTCTGGAGGGTTCTGTAAATCCATATCTGAGTCTTCTTTAATGGCAGTCGTTTCTCGCACCTACCCTCAACATCTTCATTAAATTTCACCCACAGAAAATCGTCCTTCATGGGCTCTAAACCTTAGCATCAGAGGCAGCGAATTAAAACGCCCTCCTGTTATATTGAAACCTGCAAAGCCCACAAAATATTAGAGAAAACCGACACAGATAGATGCGGGGACAATGGATACATGGTCGACAGGGGAAAATATATACACAGAGTGGTGGAGGAGAAGCAGTGAAGGTGTGGATTAAAACAGGTGGAGCGCGAATTTCTTATGTAACATAATATGGACGAGAGGGGTGAATAAAAACTACGGGTATGGATGAGAACCTATGCACACACACATATATTTATATATATAATGGGACGGCACCACGGAAACATGGGGGCATGACACATGGGCGTACGGGGGAACAATCAGGAGGACGACGCGGCGGAATCAACGAGCGGGAGTGGGTGAAAATGACACGGTGGCGGGCCATAGGTCACGGCAAACACAAGATAACGGGCGAACGGTTCTGATATGTCTCCTCTGTTGGATTGAAATTTGGAGATCCAACGATTCTCGTGAATCTCGCCGCCCGGCGATGTTGCGGACTTTAACGCGCGGGAGAAAAGCGGTTTCCCGCTCGTACTGAGGACAGGCGGCACCACCTGTATGGGATCACTGCCCCCGCAGGAAATACCGCCTTGCGGACAAGAGTGGTGCGGGGGATATACTGCTGGTTCTTGCATGCGGGGGGTACATATGTGGGGGCCGCCATATAAAACGTGTCCGCTCCGTTGATTTGGGCTTTGATCGGACGGCCACCATTGCGCCCGATTATTAAAATGGTAGGCCCCTTTTCTTCTTGGCTCACGGTCTTCGGCCTGAAATATTTAAAATGCGGGTTTTAAACATTTAAACAATATATTTTTGGAGCGGAGAGGGTGGCGATGAGTGTGATATGGGGGTTTTTTTACCAAAAAGACATTGGAAACGGATTTTAAAGCAGCTAGAGGCCAAAATTTAAATGGAGAAGGGAATATGTACAACACTCACCATCTATAAATATGAGTTTCTCATGCATTCTAAAAATAGAATTCCACCTAAAAATAGCCTAAGGCTCCATCCTAGTGTAGGTGCTTAATTTTCACTAGGATCTTCTTGTTGAATCTCAACAAAAGGAGGACATATAGATGCATATGTAGCTAAATCAGAAGTGGTAGAAGCATATGCACCTATGGGAAAAAATGCACCAGAGACGAGAGAATATTTAATGATGAATAAGGTCTTGTTGAAACCATACAAGGAGACTTTTGAACTAGCATAGAGGAAAACCTTGTATAGGGTTGTTTTCAACGATGGAGGAAAATGTTGCAAAGTGGTGATTGATAGTGGGAGAAGTGACAATCTAGTTTCCAAAAAGATGGTAGAAAAACTTGGATTGAAAAGGTTGAAGCATTCAACACCATATTAAAAGTGTCATGGTTATAGAAAGGGCACAAATTGTTGATGAGTGAGCAGAGTGAAGTGGAGTTCGAGATTGTTTGATATCAGGATAAGATGGTTTGTGACATCATGCCAATGGATGTCTGCCACCTTATTTTTGGATGACCCTCGTAGTTTTATAGGAAAGTGATGCATGATGGAGAGATAAAAACCTACAAGTTTGAAAAGGATGGTATCAATCATACCCTCCTGCCATTAAAGGAAGAAATTATAGCAGGGACAAGTAGGTCAAAATCATTGTTGTTGGGAGGAAAGGAATTTATGCAGCAAATGGAGAAAGAAGAGTTTAGTTATGCAGTGGTATGCAAGCCAAAAGTAATACTTTTGTGCACTTAAATTACATATTTACCTATTGATATTCAAGATATGTTGCATGAGTTTAGTGATATCATGGTAGATGACTTTCTAAGTGTGTTTCTGCCTAAGAGAAGTATCAACCATCAAATATACCTAATTATAGGTGCAAGCCTTGCAAACAAAGTTTATTACTAAATGATACCCAAGGATAATGAAGAGATAAGGAAGTAGATTCAAGGATTATTGGACAAAGGATTAATAAGGGAAAGCTCTAGTCTGTGTGTTTTCCCTGTGGTAATTAGTCCAAAAAAAGATGGATAATGAAGGATGTGCAGAGATTCCAGAGAAATCAACAGGATTACAATCTGGTACATATTTCTGTTGCCAAATATGGATGACATGATGGAATATTTTAGTGGGGAAACTGAATTTTCAAAGTTTTATTAAAATGGTGGTTACCATCAGATTCAGATAGGAGAAGGGGATGAGTGGAAGACAACTTTCAAGACCACTAGTGGACTATATGAATGGTTGGTCAAGCCATTTGGACTCACAACTACACCAAGCATATTCATGTAGTTGATGAACGAGGTCTTGAAGGAGTTCTTCGGTAAGTTTGTTATTTCTTATTTATATGATATTTTTATTTTCAGTCAAATAAAGGAAGAACACCTTAGGCATGTAAGGTATGTTCTAGAAAGGTTGCGGTAAGAGAATTTGTTGATTAACTTGAAGAAATGTACTTTCATGAGGAATGAGTTGGTATACTTAGGCTTTTTCATTTCAAAAGATGGGCTAAAAATGGATTCGGAAAAAATAGAGGAAATTGTGTGTTGGCCTTCACCCAAGAATATTTTTGAAGTTTGGATTTTTCATTGTTTATCTAAGTTCTACGGATGTCCATCAAGAATTTTAGTGGTATAGGTGAGCCTATCATGGAGACAATCAAGAATGGCAGACAACCATTTTGTTGCATAGTAATAGTAGAGAAAATCTTCAAGCTCTTGAAGAAAAATATCATTGAGAAGATGGTGTCGAAGCTTCCTGACTTCAACCAGCTTTTCCAAGTCAAATGTGACATTAGTGGTAAAACCATTGCAGTAGTATTGAGTCAAGAAGTTTGACCTATTGCATATTTCAGGAAGAATTTTAATGACTCAAATCATAAATACTCCTCTTATGACAAGGAATTCTATGTGGTGGTTCAAGCATTGAAGCATTCAAGGCACTATTTGATGCCCACGGAATTTTTTTTTCTCGGAAATCCTGAATTACAGTATATAATGCAACAACACATTTTGAACCATAAGCATTCCATGTGGGTGGAATTCCTACAAAGAATCACCTTTACTCTGAAACATGTGAGTGGACAAGAGAAAAGGTAGTCAATGCTTTGAGAAGGAATATCTTGATCATGCAGGAGTGCCATGTGCATATTTTGGGATTTCATTATCTAAAGGACTTGTATGAGGAAAATTTTTCGAGAAGCCTTCCAAGAATTTAGGAACCCCTTAAGCAGAGACAACAACCCATGGAGGGATTTTATGTTGCAGGATGGTTTGTTGTTAAACAAATAGTCAGTTATGTATTACTCATTATTCAATGAGGGAGAATTGATGCATGAAAATAAAAATGGAGGATTGGTAGGGAATTTTGGTGCAGACAAGACACTCAGGCAGCTAAAACACTTATTTAGTTCCAAAGATGAGAGCTGATGTGTAGAAATATCTTGGTTGATTGTAACAACCCTCGTGAAAATTCCATATAATAAAGTTAAAATAATAACACAGTTGATGGGACACTTATTCCAAACTAAATGTTGGGAAAACATCCGAGTGCGGGTATTCACATGGTTATTATATGGCTAAGGAATTTGGAAAAGGCTATGACTAAGGCATTAAAGTGGAAAAAACTATTTTTGGCACATTTATTTATGAAAATAATGCAAATTAGGAGAAAATGGAGATGAAAGGTCACGGGTTGCATGTGAGGAGGAAAATGAAGGAAAATAATGGAAAATGAAGAAAATAGAGGCCTATTTTATAAAAAGGATTCTGAGGATTAGTTGGTACCTTTTGTGAGTGCATTTTTGGATCTCTCTCATACTCTTGGATACTTGGAGTTTTCTTGGAGGACTCTTGGGGAGTTTGGATACTTGGTGATTTTGAGCAAGAAGGAAAAGGAAGAGAAGGAAAGTGCAAGAGGGCATTGGGTTCGCTAGTGACAACACTATTTTATCTCAGGTAATGAGTTTCATGCATGTTTCCTCACTAGTTTTGGCATGCACGGTGTATGCATGTGAATTTTCCTAGCATTTCCATTTCCTGGATAGCCATGGTGTTGTGGGTTTTCCAGTGATTGTTTTCTAGTTGGTTCTCATGATTCCTTTAGATGTGGGTTGATTTATTAGTTCCTTGAAGCCTTGGTTGGACAAATTCTCTAGAAGCCCGAAGGACAACTGTGGGTTGAGTTACTAGTCCTGGAAGCCTTGGTTGGAAAAATGCTCTGGAAGCCTTAGGTGGGTTGAGTTACTATTCCTAGAAGCCTTGGTTGGACAAACGCTCTTAAATCCCAGTAACATTTGGAGTTGAGTTAATATTACTACAAGCCCTCATTGGATCAAACACTCTGAATCCCTCCAACATCTTAGATAGAGACCAATCCATGATGGTTGTGATGTTTGACCATGAGGTGGAGTCACTAGTTGAGGTTTGAGGTGGTTTTTCCTCTCGAGGTCCTGGATTGATTGTGATTGATGTGTTTGGTGAGATCCCACATTCATGCTTGGAATATGGCACGAGGGTGATTGGCTAAAGTGAGCCTTGGCTCAGCTAATCTATGGTCAACTGGAATGTGGAAGTCCCATCTTTGGTTCGTTTTTACATTTAGTAATGAAGAGCCCATTCCTTTGGTATTTGGTATGCAAATGTATTGGTTATTATGTGGATTTTATTGTTGTTGTATCCATTGTATTTCTGTTGTTATTATGTTGGTTATAAGCATGTATTCGATCAGTGATGATGTATGGCTATATCGATGTTTTTTCTTCTATATCAATGCACAATGTGTCTATGGTCAAATAGATTATATTACAACCTATTATATAAGGGAGAAATGCATCTTAGTTATTCTCAGATAAGTATGATACCCCTATGTTTATATATGTTGTTTACACCTGTAGATGAAATTTTTGTGACATTTTGACGAAATGCATGTCACGGCTAGGAGGGGTCCATATGAGTTCATGACGATGTGATTACTTACATACCTTTGTTTTAATATTATTCATCATGCCCTAAATTTTCGTGAAGTTATGGGCAGTGACCTGGGCTCTGGGGATAAAAAGGTGGCACAAATACCGGAGTTGCAAGCATAGAACTAACCATTTGGGGCCTTGGTCACTACCTTGCCTTGGTATTCCTATAGCTATAGGTTCCCAATCACTACCTTTCCCTGGCATGCTTGTGGCTATGGATCAAAAAGGTCAATAATCCATCCTCCCTCAAGGGACAGGGGCCTGAAAGGTTGGGTTGCCTCTTGAGGATGTTTTTGATGTTGTTTAAGGTGTATTTTTCTTGTTTCCATCGGTTCCACTTCCTTAAAGTCATCTACGAGATTGAATCTCATATTAGTAGCCTCTCGTTTCATGTTTACCCCGTTTGGCCCGTTACTTGGGTAGATGTGGGAGGAGGGTGTTACACAGATGTAGATTATGTCAACATGAGAAAGGAAGGAATCAGAATGTTGGACTATATACTCATTTTCCCATTCCTAACAAAACATGGGAATCACTGAGTATATAATTTTTTTTGGGTTTAGCAAGGACAAAAAAATGTAAGGATTCTATATTACTTGTAGGTGTGGATAGATTTATGAAGATGACTCACTTTATACCATGTTGAAAGACTAGTGATGTCACAAATGTGGCTCATTTTTTTTTCAATGAGATTATCTAACCACATGGATTGCTGATGAGTATAATATCTGACAGGGAAACCAGGTTCACAAGACATTTTTGGAAGAATTTGTGGAAGAATCTTAGAATAGAATTGAATTTTAGCTCATCCTATCATCCACAATCTGATGGAAAAACTGAAGTTATTATGCAACTGCCTCACAAAAAAAGAAAAATATAATAAACAACTTAAAAATTATCCTCTTCAAGGGGGTAACCTCCTTTACATTACATAAATGAACAATTATTGGATAATATAAATGATAAGACCACCTTGGTATATATAGGAGTCTAAGGAACCACTACTAACTTCTACCTAAAAAATTTCACCTTTTCAAGGTAAAATGAGGGCAGCAATGGTCTTGACTAGTTTGGCCCTGCATCGACGCCGCCATTGGGGGTGACATCCTTTACTGTTTCTCTGGCTTGCCCATAAGGCTTATTATTCATCTCTACCATCAGTTCTGAGAATTTCACCTTTACCCCGTTTCTCCTTTTTCTATTGTTTTATAGTGTGACTTGCTGGGTTATTGATCACGGGTTCCATTCGAGGTTTATCTGAGTTGATCGCTGCTCATTGCTCCGTAGGCGGTCTGGGCCCATCTCCCACTTGACTGCAACTTTTTCTAGTCCCGACATTCAACTCGCTGTCCGAAATTCGCTCTGACTTGCTACCCAATTTTTAATTATTGGAGCTCTACCCGCTTGGAAAAACAGTCTTCCACCAGCTGTTCATTTCATCGCGGCAGTATTTTCATTGGAGGGGATCACAGCTACTATCTATGGCTTATTTTAGTGGGAATTCCACCCTAACTTTTCGCACTTACCGTGCTCACCATCAGTGACTGCGGTGATTTTCATTGTTTATACCCTCGACGGTCATGAGCAGATACGAGGAGGAACTCGACTATTCCGCCGACCCTTTGGAGGGAGTTGAGATTTGGGGAGACTGATAGAGTGATGATGTGGCTACCATGGAGGATGGGGAGTCAAATCTGTCTCTGCACCAGACTGCTCAGTGACTAACGGTCTCGTCAGTGGTCTGTTCTAACCCTGTTTTGAATCGGTTGGACTCTTTGTCATTCTCAATTTTGTCGCCATCTGTGTTGCATCTCTGGGAGCCACAAGCCCAAGAGACCCCTGACCTTCCAGCGCACAACATCACTGTGACAGGCTCCAGTGTTTCAATATTATCTGCCATTAATAGTGAGAAATATTTTTCCATTGAGAATCTCTACATCGGCGAGGTGGAGGATTATCAACAACCTGTCTCTTCATTTGTTGCCTCCTCGTCAATTGCGTCATCAGGCTTCTTTAAGGACATTCCCATTGATTCTTTGTTGGTGGATGCATAGCACTCATCTAATTCTAACGACCTGTCGAGCCAGGAGTGACCTCAGAGACTCTGAATCTGCTCAGAGGAAATAAACCTCCCCGCTGTATAAAAAATCGAAACAGTCGTAATTCAAATTTCGGGCCGAACAGGGGTATGGTGAATATTGAGATGACGGTGGCTACAGTTTAAGTGGGTAAGGTTCAGGAAAGAAAATACACTATTTCCAAGCTTAAAATCAGGACATAGGAGCTTTTGCGCAATCACATGGAACGCCTTCCTAAGGTCTTGATCATGAATCGGGGTTGGTTTTCCCTCACTTTCTCTCAACCAGTATTGGTGGACTAGGTATTATCCAAGTATCGGCACATTAAGATGCGTCCAGTAATTTGGGCCCCTCTATTTGATTTGAATAAGGAGAATTCAGGGGCAGGAATTATTTGGATGTGTCTGCCTAGCCTTCTGCTAAAATTTTGGAACAAAGCCTCCCTCCGCAGCATTGGGGAGGATTTTGGTCATTATCTTAATCATGACAGATCCTATTTGGATACAAGTATCATATTTGTTGCAAGAATTTTTGTTTTCCTAGAAATGAGGGATGGTCTGCATGATAACTACAACATGTTATTTCATGGCATGGTCTGGAAATAGTTACTGGATTACGAGGGGGTACCATTTCGATGTCGGCGATGTCATTTGGTTGGAAATCTCTACAAATATTTCCCTTTTATGGGAGGTGTGGCTCCCCTCACCAAACCTGTCATGCATGTGGCCACACAAACTAAGCCGGTTATTTTTCCTTGACACCAAAGGTGAATCCTGCGAGTGCCCAAGCTCAACTCGAGGAGTTGTTGATGTCTTGGCCGATTACTCAAGCTCGGACGTATATCCATGCCATCTTCACTACTCAGAGGGAATCAACTGCTATTCTAGGTATTACTCTTCCCTCTCCTACTGTTTGTGCTTATTTTTTATCTACTTTATCTAATGTATCTCATCACACCATTTTCACACTGAACTCCCTTTGCTGCTCTGTTGCATCTGCCCCCCCCCCCCCCACTATCCTGCCCACATTACCCCATACGTTCGCTATGACCTCTTCCCCTTCCCCTAAAACTATCATTAACTTGTCCTCCGCTAGTCACCATTACTACCTTCGCTTATCCTTCCACTTGACTAACTAGTCCACTCTCAGCATTGGCTTGGATTCGGGCCCATCAATTGTTTAACCGTGGGGCAGACCATCTGCCATTACCAAGGCCATCGACAGGGCCAATTTGGAGGTGGCTGTGGGTACACAGTCCTCTATACTTAGGGTTCTTAGAGCAAGAAAACCTAGGGACGTGGTTCCATCATGAGTTGTCTTTCTTTCAACTATAGGGGCCTAGCCAGCCCGAATAAAAAATTGGCACTCATGAGTCTTCTACTCTCTACTCGCATTGATGTTTTGTTCCTTCAAGAAACATTGGGGGAAGGTACCTCCATTTCCAAGATCTTATCTACAATCCTACCAGATTGGAAATTTGTGACAATTGATGCCCGAGGTTGGTCAGGGGGTTGTGCTTTAGGCATTAACAACATAACCACTCGGTTAATGAATTGCTAGGGTCGGGTGGGTGCCATTGGTGCGGAAGTAATCACATGATATTTTGAACATCCCATTACCCTGATCAATGTATATGGTCCTTGCAATCATAGATAGGTTTAATGGGATTCTTTGTTGCATTACACTCTACTCCGACAAAACAACATCATAATTGGCGGGGATCTGAACTTCTCTATTAGCATCTCGGAATCTTGGGGGCCACAAGCCATTCTGGATCCTCTATCAGACTTCTTCGCTAATCACTTGGAATTGGCTGATTTAATTGATATAGATATGCACAAGAAGACTCCTACATGGAGGAACAGATGCATAGGGGAGGCGGCCCTTGCACTTAGACTTGATCGATTCCTTATTAATCATCCACTACATAACCTCATTGCTAGATCCCGACAATGGGTAGGATCAGACGGAGCCTCGGCTCACTCTCCGATATATTTGGAATTTCTGGCTAGTGAACAGAAACCCTATGCCCCATTCAAATTTAATGTTGGTTAGCTATGGGAACCCCATTTCGATGTCGGTGATGTTATTTTTTTGGACATCTCTACAAATATTTCCCTCTCATGGGTGGGGAGCCCTCACCAAAACTGTCGTGCATGCGGCAACACAAACTGAGCTGGTTAGTTTTTCCTTGAAACCAGAGGTGAATCCTGCGAGTGCCCAAGCTCAACCCGAGGAGTTGTTGCCATCTTTTTCGATTGCTCAAGCTCTGATGCACAACCATGCCACCCTCTCCTACTGTTTGTGCTTATTTATCATCTTCTTTATCTAATGTATCTCATCACACCATTTTCATTGGACTCCCTTTTTTGTTCTGTTGTATCTACCCCCCCCCCCTCCCCCCCCCCCCCACTATCCTGCCCACATTACCCCATACATCCATTGTGACCTCTTCCCCTTCCCCTCAAACTATCATTAACTTGTCCTCCACTAGTCACCATTACTACCTTCGCTCATCCATCCACTTGACTAACCAGTCCACCCTCGGCATTGGCTCAGATCCAGGCCCATCAATTGTTAAACTGTGGGGTAGACCATCTGCCATTACTAAGGCCATCTGCAGGGCCAATTCGGAGGTGGATGTGGGTAAAAATTCCTCTATACTTAGGGTTCTTAGAGCAAGAAAACCCAGGGATGTGGTTCCATCATGAGTTGTCTTTCTTTCAACTGTAGGGGCCTAGCCAGTCCGAACAAAAAATTGGCACTCAGGAGTCTTCTACTCTCTATTCGCATTTATGTTTTGTTCCTTAAAGAAACATTGGGGGAAGGTACCTCCATTTCCAATATCTTATCTACACTCCTACCGAAATGGACATTTGTGAAAATTGATGCCCGAGGTCGATCAGGGTGTTGTGCTTTAGGAATTAACAACACAACCACCCAGTTAATGAACTGTTGGGGTCGGGTGGGTGCCATTGGTGCGGAAGTAATCACATGTGATTTTTAACATCCCATTACCCTGATCAATGTATATGGTCCTTGCAATCACAAAGAAGTTTACTAGGATTCTTCGTTGCATTACACTCTACTCCAACAAAACAACATCATACTTGGCGGGGATCTGGACTTCTCTATTGGCATCTCAGAATCTTGGAGGCCACAAGCCATTTTGGATCCTCTACGGACTTCTTCGCCAATCACTTGGAATTGGTTTATTTAATTGATATAGATATGCACAAGAAGACTCCTACATGGAGGAACAAACGAACAGGGGAGGCGGCCCTTGCTCGTAGACTTGATCGATTCCTTATTAAGCATCCACTACATAACCTCATTGCTAGATCCCAACAATGGGTGGGGTTGGGTGGAGCCTCAGATCACTCTCCGATATATTTGGAATTTCTGGCTAGTGAACAGAAACCCCATGCCCCATTCAAATTTAATTCTAGTTAGCTACCGGAACCCGACTTCCAATTGATGGTCACACAAGAGTGGCAACATTGCAATCAATTTCTGGATCGCAAACCCTATAGAGTTTTCAATGATAATCTCAAACGTATCAAAGCAAGCACTATAAGATGGGCTAGACACAAAAGGATACTCGAGGAATAGGAACTCAGTAGGATTGAATTTGAAATTACACAGCTTACTGGTCCAGATTATTTGGGCTTTCGCTCTGCGTCTACAAAAGAGCATCTGATTGCTCTGGAAACCACTAGATCCTCCATCCTCTGTAAAGGGGGGGGGGGGGTGGAGATTAAAAAGAAAGGCCATTTGGTTGAAAGATGGATATGAAAATACCAAGTTCTTTCAACAGAGTGCCAAAGGCAGAAGGATCATAAATACTATCTAGGAAATTTCGGATAATACTAGTTATGTGGCCAGATCCCATGCACAAATTGCATAACTGGGAATTCAGCATTTTTCAAATCAATACAAAGCACCACTTAATATTAATCTTCCGAAAATTATGCATATTGCTAGTAATTTTCACATATTTTTTGATGAGGAGCAATTGGAGGATCTCAATGCACTAGTTACCTTGGGCGAAATTGAAGGTGTATTAAAATGGTTTAAGAAGGACAAAATTCCTAGGCGAGATGGATGGCCCATTGAATTTAATCTACATTTATTTGATCTGATTGGCAGGGATCTCCTTCTGGTCATCGAATAAAGAAGAACAACTGGTCGAATCTATGATGGTTTCAATTCCACATTCATTGCTTTGATCCCCAAAGTCGATCACCCATCCACCTTCCACGACTTCAGACCTATCTCCCTCTGTAAATGCATATATAAAATTATATCCAAAATCATTTCTAATCGTATTAAACCCATTCTCTCCTTTCATATTTCCAAGGAACAATTTTCATTTCTCCACCACATACAGATTCATGAAGCCATTGGCATTGCACAAGAGGTTATGCACTCCATTAAAACCAAAAAACTCAAAAGCGCCATACTCAAAATTGACCTTGCCAAAGCATTTGATCATGTTAATTGGAATTACATTCACCTCATTCCCATTCAGACGGGCTTCCCTCATCCTTTCACTGATTGAATTATGGGCTGCATCATGAACGCCACCTAGTGTATCCTTATCAATGGGGCAGCTATTGATTTCTTTCATGCCAGTAGAGGTCTCAGGAAAGAATGCCCCCTCTCACCACTCCTTTTCCTCCTTGTTATGGAAGGCCTCTCTTCTCTTATAAAACTGGAAAAATATGATGGTAACATTCATGGTATTAGATTAAATGAATTCCTTCAACTGAATCACTTATTATTCATTGAGGATGTTATTATATTTTTGGATGGCTCCTGTCAGGACATCTCATAATTTCATAACATCTTGAAAAAATTTTGCAAAGCTACTGGTATGGCACCCAACAACAGAAAATCCACCATAATAATGACTAGGAGTTCGGCTAATGAAATGGGGCATTCCATGAGTAGCTTCCCATTTGAGCACAGTTACATTGAGGAAGGTTTAAAATACCTTGGATTTCACTATCAGATCAAGGACTAGAACTTGCTGATCGCCAAGGTGGAGCGCAGAATCAATATGTGGCATCATAGGTGGCTCGCGTGGAAAGACAGATTGGTTTTAATCAAATCCATCTTGGAGGCCATCCCTGTATACTGGATGTCCCTCGCTTGGATTCCTAAGGGTGTTACCAACCGAATTTAGCAGATTTTCATACAATTCCTTTGGAGGAGTTTTGGTAGAGAGAGAACATTTTCTTGGGTGGCTTGGGATCGTATCAGCATGCCCAAGGATTGGGGTGGATGGGGTATTAAGGATCTATCCTTATTTGCTACTACATTGGCTTCAAAATTGGGATGGCACCTCGTTGCAGGTGAAAGCCTATAGAAAGAGGTTATTGTCTCCAAATACATCGCACCCCGATCTACATTGGACTAGATCAGAGGTGCAATTCAGCATTTCCCGAGGTCCTCGATCATTTGGAGGGTCATCACAAAATCCACCCATCTGATACAACGAGGTTTGACATGGCACATTGGCTACAGATCTAAGGTCTGTTTGGGAGCGGACTCTTGGTCGAGCAGTGGGAAGAATTACAAACTGCCACAAGACATCATTCAACATCTGGCCCAAGCTGGATATCTATATCTTTCACAGGTGGTTTATCCACATTATAATAATTGGGTGACACAAAACTGGTTATCGGCTCAGGATGTTCATATTCCCATTAATCGCCATCCCTACTAGAATTAGTTCATAAGAGAAATACAAGCCTCACACATTCAGCTCATTGATCATGAGGATGACCTTATGTGGGCTCTCTCGCCCAACAGTAAATATTCCCCGAAAATTGGATATACCACCCTCTATGCACCCAGGGAACCTCCAAATAAACAATGGTGGTGGCACTCAATTTGTAAATTGCAGGCACCTCACAAAACACGACTCCTCATGTGGTGCATTCTCAATAATTGCCTTCCTACCATTGACAATCTTCACCGTCGGGCCATCCAAGGTCCATCCAGATGATGCTTTTGTTTTTATCATGTGGAAGATGTCCAATATCTTTTCCTCGAATACCCTGTCATTGGGGAATTATGGAGCTCGACATCACATACACTGGGTATCCCACTCATCTAGCACGACACAGCGTAGTGGCATGCTGCTTCTTGTGCCAAACTTTCAAACTTACCTCTATTGATTGCATGGGGAATCTGGACTAGTCTGAATCAACTAAATTTCGATGGCGTGCATGTGGTATGGGACCATATTTTTTCTACCATCATTTCTACTTACAACCTCATTCCTGATGTTTATCACCCCCGCCCCACCGAAGGGAAATCACCCCCGGAGTTATTGATAACACTTACCCATGGGCATCTTTTGACGGGGCATCAAACAATCATGGGTGTGTGGGGGGGGGGTGTGATTTTAAATTTTTCTGCCACTCATTACTTTCAACTTAAGATGGGGCTGGGTCTAGGGCCTAATTATTTTGCTGAACTCCTCAGCCTTCGGCTTCTTCTGCTTTTTTCCCAAGAACAAGGATGCAACAGATTACAGATATTTGGGGACTCAGAAATTGTCATTAACTGGATCAATTCACAATCACAGTGCCATTCACACACACTTGTTACATTATTGAGATAGGTTCTCCTACTGAAATCATTATTTGACATTATCTCTTTCACTCACATTTACAGGCAGAGGAACTAAGTGGCAGACAAGCTTTCCAAAGAAGCAACGGAGTTAGAGTGGAGCCAGTGGCTTATTACGGAACATGTGGGTGCACAGGTGTTCCAATTTTATCATAGACCCTTCATAGATGACATACAGGATATGGGAGCAGTCACTCCATGACTACAATTTTGTTATCATCATCATTTTTGGCGATATTTATTTTATCATGCTGACAATACTCTATCTTTCAACAGTATTATTTATCGGCTGCTACCATGTATTATTGTACATATTGGTGATTAGATATAGGTTTATTTGCACTGTTATTAGTTGATTATCAGACTACAATTTGACTCTTCGAAGATAATATAGAACCATGGACATTCTGGTTTATTATCTGTAAAATGTAACATGTAATTTTTCTTACATATTAATGAAAAATTACGAATTTTTTCCTAGAAAAAAAAAATATATAGGAGTCTAATGGGTCACAATATAATCAAAGCCTACATAAAAATAACAATGTAATGTCACAAAAATAACAATAGTGGGCTTCCATGTGGCACAACAATAAAAACATGGGGGATACATGGGCACAACATAACAATAGGGGGATACACTAAAAATAACAATAAGTGGAAGAAACTAGTATTATAGGGACGTAACATGACCCTCTCCTTCAAAAAAGCATTGTCTTTAATGCTTGAGTAATTATGGATGCAACTGTATAAAATTTTCATCCTCCCATGTGGAGTCTTCAGCGGGTAAGTTCTTCCACTTATTGAGATACTACAAAATCAATCGATTCTATACTTGTCGAGTTATTGTTTTTGTGACCGCTTCGAGCTCAAGTATGATTTTTACTTCTTCTTCAAGTTCTGGAAATATTGTTTGAATTGGGATCAGGTAGCTCCAATTTGTATGCCATAGTACCAATATTGTGCAACACCTTGTAAGGACCATAGTACTTGGGTGATAATTTATTATCCTTCTTAGCTTCTTTGAGGGACATCTTTTTGTATGGTTGTAGCTGTAAAAGTACCGAGTCACCTACATAAAAACTTATTTCATTGCAATGTTGATATGCATGTTGTTTCATTCGATTATGTGCTAGAGTGAGGTTATCCTTTAAGAGTTGTATGACTTGTTGTTGATGCTCAATGTGATCTTCCACTTCTTGAACCTTATAATTTTCTCTTAAATATGATGTGATCAATGGTGGGTGATATCCATAAAGTTCCATAAGTGGGGTAATTTTTGCTGCAGTATGGAAGGAAGTGTTATACCACCATTCAGCTAGAGGTAACCACTTGACCCATTGTGTTTGTTTGTCAGATACAAAGAAACAAAGATATCCTTACAAACATTTGTTCACTATCTCAGTTTTCCTGTTAGATTGAGGATGATAAGATGATATATGATCTAATTGAGTACCAAGAAAATAAAATAATTTTGTCCAAAATTTACAAGGAAAATGGGATCTTTGTCACTTACAATAATATTTTGATTTCCATGTATCTTTTTAATTATTTCCATAAATGTAGTAGCAACTGTATTGGCTTTAAAAGGATGAAATAATGCACAAAAGTGTGCATAATTGGTAAGGTTATCAACTACCACCATTATGAGACTCTTTCCTTTAGACTTGGGTAAACCATTGATAAAATCCATTGAGACCTCCTCCCAACGCTGGCTTGGAATGGCTAAAGGTTGTAATAGACATGGGTTCTTATTTGTCTCAACTTTATTTTGTTGGAAAACAAAACATTCTGCCATAGAATTCTAAATATCATATTTAAAGGCATCCCAAAAAAATTCCTTCTTGACCTCATGGTAAGTTTAAAAAAATACTGAGTTCCCTCCTAAGGGGGAGGTGTGAAATTCCAAAAGAATATTTTTCTTGAGTTGGGAATTTTTTTTATTTTTTTAATAACCAATGGTTATTCTTTAATTTGTTGAATTTAAGATTTATTCAAAAAATTAATCATCCCACAAATTCTCTTGCTCTCAGGAGCTATTTTTCACACCTAGTGTCCTCCAAATTTTGAACCCTTAAACCTGGCCAACTGTCCACTTTGACCACAACTTTGACCATCTCTATCTCCTTCATATGATCTCATATTGGAGTGTCATTCAAACAGTTGGAATCATGGAGACGAGAACTTTGATATGGTCCTAGTTCGAGAGAAATCTGATGACTTTGAATTTTGAGATATTATAAGCCCTATTTAACCTCTGAGCATGTCTGGAGCCACCTGGATCATGGTGTTTCCAAAAATTCCAAAGAAGGAAATTGTTGAGAAAAGTGTTTTCATTGATGTCAAGTGAAAAAATGGATTCAATTTTGAGCTACATATAATGCCATTGATATCACATAGATAAATATATAAATAGAATTATTAATAAATACCATAGATGCATCTAAACTATACATCTACCAAATTCCTAGATCACATTATTACATTGATGTACACATGTAATTAATAAATTTATTAACATATCATTGACCTAGGTAACAAATACAACAACAAAAAACATGAAAAGTGATTAAAAAAAATGGAAACTTTGTTAGCTATTAAAAATTTAGAAAAATATAAAACTTTCAACTACTTAATTTCAAAAAGTTTATGATAACTTTCATAGCTATAAAATGCCAACGTAATGTGAATTAACTTGCTATATGAGATGGATGATGGTCCTCCTCCTCTGCCTGCTTCTGGCCCTCTTCAGATTGAAAGGCCCAGTACTGAGTCCATTGTACAGCCACCTTCCAAAGGTGTATTCCGCAAGTCTTCTTATAATCCCAATGCCCGTGTCACTCAACATTATAGTATTTTTGAAGATTTGTCTTAGGCGCCATCTGCCATTTCTACTCTAGAAGTACTTCAGATTTGTCTATCTCAATGGAAATTTTTGTTATCTGCGATTGGTGGGATTGATCCTGCTGATACTAGCCTTCTTTCTTTCGATTTAGAGAATTTCGTTCCACGACTCCTGCACCAAATTGCACTCATTATATAGGTTGTCATTAATGGTCTCAATATCTATCGAGCAGTTGTGGACGAAGGTGCATCTACGTGAATCATGTCATATTCTTGTTGGAAAGCCATCGGTTCTCCAGCCTTGACTTCATCACCAAATTCCCTGGAAGCATTTGATGGAAGAGAATCAAAACCTTTGGGATTTCTCACTAGTTTAACGATTACCTTGAAAGGGAAGACAGTCAATGTTGAGGTAGAAGTAGTTGATGCTAAACTCAATTACAATCTTCTCCTCGGTTGCAGTTGGACTCACGCCATGCTGTGTGTTCCGTCCACTCTCTTTCATGTCCTGAAATTCCCGCATGAAGGAAATATTGTTACTGTTGATCAATTGTCCTTCTTCACTTCTTCTTCCGAGAACAATGTTCCATATGTGGATAAGATCCCTATTCCCTACGAGAGAATTAGGCCGAGTCTCTTCAAAGATCCAGCCCTCATGGGTATTTTTCCTCTTCCTCCACCTAAATTTGTTTAGATCAATATGATCTCTCGGTCTGATGGCCCATGGATCATCCCTTCACATGAATAGATAGAGTCTTTTAGAAATTCGATGCCATTGAGTCCGATCGAGATTGACTATTGTGAGCTCATCACGGCTTTGGATCCTCCTTCCTCTAATCATGCTCCTTTGAGTATGTCTCTCGACGCTTATTCTCAATCCCCTTGGCTCGGTGATTTGGATTCATCCGATCCCTTACGCGAGATATTTCCTTCCGATGAAGCCATCGTGGAAAATATGTCTCTCGAGGATTTACCATGGGATGATGGTCATCATCATTCCTTGTTCATGCCTTGCCTCGGGACCATTTCTACGTGTCTTGAGCAGTTTTCATCTCAAGTTCCTTCTCCTCTGCTTCAAACTTCTATTCCGACACATGATGCTTTTATGGAGGGAAATCTGAGTAACATTATGAAAACGATGCCTATTGACATTTCTGTCAAACCATGAATTGTCGAGACGTCTTTCCATTTCTGCGAGTTTCGTGACGTCTGTGCATGGTCCTATGAAGAAATTCCTGGCATTGATCCCAGTATTGTGGTGCATGAAATTCCTACTTACCCTGGTTTGAAGCTTGTTCGTCAACGCCTTCATCCCATGCACCCTCAGAAAGTTGCTGCCATTAAACGTGAAGTTGAAAAAATTCTCAATGCTAGTTTCATCTACTTGATTCCCTTGACAGAATGGGTGTCCAACATTGTCCTTGTAGATAAGAAATGGGGTACTATTCGAGTCTGTGTTGATTATCATGACATTAATAGAGCCTGTCACAAGGATAATTATCCTACTCCCTTTATTGATCAGATCATTGATGACTGTGCTAGGAGTGAGATATTTTCCCTAATGGACGAATTTTCTAGTTATAACCAGATTAACATTCTCCCGACTGATCAGCATAAGATCGCTTTCATCTGTCCTTGGGGTACTTTCGCGTATAAGAAACTTTCCTTTTTCTTGAAGAATGTTGTGGCCACATTTCATTGCGCGATGTCATATGCTTTTAATGATATTAAACACATCATTCAACCTTATATGGATGACCTTCCAGCTCATTCAGATAAGCATAAGGACCATCCTGACCATCTTCATCAGATATTTATTCGTTGTCGACACTACAATATCCGGCTCTATTCGCACAAATGTGTCTTCTGCATTGATTCTGGTAGACTTTTAGGGTTTATCGTGTCCAAAGACAGGATTCACCTTGATCCACTCAAAGTCGAGGCTATTATTAATCTCCCCTCCCATCTTCACTACATTAGTTGCAACTTCTGCAGGGGAAGGCTAATTTTTTACGTCGTTTTATACCTAACTATGCCAAATTAGCTAAAGGATTTACGCGGTTATTAAAGCAGGGTGTCCCATTCCTCTGGGATGAGATTTATCAGAAGTATTTTGACACATTTTTTTTCTTGTCAACGCTCCTCTGTTGCGCCGTCCAAACTATCATCACAAATTTTCCCTCTATTTAGCTACTACTTTTAGCACAATTTCCATGGTTTTGGTTCAAGATGATGATGATGTGACAAGAATGTTATTTATTACCTCTCTCGTAACCTTCTCAATACCAAAACATGCTATGCCCATGTCAAGAAGTTAGCATTAGCTGTGGTTCAAGAAGTTCAGATTTTTCGTCATTATATTCTATTGCGTACTGTGACTGTGATTTCAGAATGCTACCCGATGACCAATATATTGTCTCGACAATTGCTAGGGGGGAAATACTCCAAGTGGATTTTCATCCTCCAAGAGTTCGATTTAGTGTTTACTATGTCCAATTCCAAGAGATCACTCGTATTTTCTGATTTAATCTTCTCACTTTCTTTTGACTCCGTTCTGTCTGGTTCTGAAGAACGCATTCCAGGCGATACGCTTTTTCTTATCTCCACGCTCGATCCTTGGTACAATGATATCATCGTATATCTTCAGACTTCTACTTTCAGATATGATTTAATGAAGGATGCTCACCGACGCATCCGTCATCAATCACAACCTTATCGTATAGTCTAAGATACAGTATACCATGTTGGAGTAGATTCCATTCTCTGTCGGTGTTTGACCCTTAAGGGGGCTGAAAAAGTTCTAAATGATTGCCATAGTGGTCCCTGTGGTAGTCACATGTCTGGTTATGCCATTACACAAAATATTCTTTGTGCTGGGAATTTCTGGCCCTCTATCTTCAAGGATTGCATTGTTGTTGTCCGTAAATGTCATGATTGCCAGATCTATCAGTGCAAGATGTGTGCGCCGCCTGCACATCTACACCCTGTCATTACCGTTGGTCCCTTTAAAAAGTGGGGCATATATTTTATGATGTATAACCCTCACTCGGCCAAGGGGCATGCCTATGTTATCATAGTCGTGGACTACTTCACCAAATGAGCTGAAGGAATGCCTACACTTGTCGTCGACGGTAAGACAGTCGCTCAGTTCATATTCAATCACATCATTTCTAGGTTTGGTGTCCCTCAAGCCATCATTACCAATCATGGTTCCCATTTTCGGCATTATATGGTCGCAGAGTTGACTTCCAGGTTGGGCTTACGTCATAACAGCTCAATGCCATACTATCCTCAGGTCAATGGCCAGGTTGAAGCTGTGAACAAATTTTTAGTCACTATGCTTCAATGTATGATTGGGATCCACAAATCCAATTGGCATCTCATGTTATCTTTGGCTCTCTGGGCATACCGAACCTCAGTCAAGGATGCAAATTCATTCACTCCATTCCAACTTGTTTATGGTTTGGAAGCTACCCTTCCAATTGAGTGTGAAATGCCTTTGCTCAAGTTGGCTGTTGAATTACTGCCCAACACTTCACCTGAAGAAGAGCATCTTCTCTACTTAGAGAGGCTAGATGAAACTCGCCGCTTTGCTACTTTGGTCATCGAGGAACAGAAAAAACGGGTCAAACCCCATTTTGACCTGTCAATTTCTCGTCATTCCTTTGTAGAAGGAGACCTCATCCTCTTGTATGATCAAGCTCATGATAAGCTGGGGGCAGGTAAATTTAAACCCATGTGGCATGGGCCTTACATCGTTAAATTCATTTTGAAGAATGGGTCCTATGAGCTCATCAATTATGAAGGTCATCCTTTAGATCAGCCCATAAATGGGTTGTATCTCAAAAAATATTATGCATGAGACATTCGTGCATCTTTTGTGTACATAGGTGTTTTTTTTCATTTTTGTACAATCTTCGCTTGGTGTGTTTTGCGAGCGATTTCCTGCTTATTGGGTCATTGCTTATTGTGCAAATGTATATTACCCCTTATGTCGGTTTCCCGGATGGTGCTTCCCGCAGTACCCAGAACTTGTCTTCAGTAGCCTAAGTGATTTATGATCCTGCTGGTGAGTTGATAGACCTACAAGGTATTTGTCTAGGATGAACTACAAACAATGTCGCAGAATATAGTGCTATCATTGAAATATTAACCGAGGCAACTACCCTTGGCATTAGGACGCTGCTTGTAAATCTAAACTATCAGCTTGTTGTTCTTCAACTTAATGAGCATTATTCAGTTAGAAACCCTTACATTTTAAGGTTGTATTTAGGTGTTCATTTGCTGGAAAGACATTTTGATTATATCACATATCAACATATTCCTAGACAAATGAATGCATTAACTGATACATTGGCTAACATTGTATTGGATAGACATTTTCATAATCTATAAAATCATCATCACATGAGAGACTCATATCAAATAGAAAATTATATATATATATATATAGAATTTTTGCATCTGTGTGCACCATAAATTTCAGAACATATGTGTGTTTCTGTTACATCCTGAGACACCATGTCTCATAACAACATGCAGAAATAAAAACCTAGGTGTCTAATAGACATGATGATCATGATAGCATGTCACTGCCTGGACAAGCCACCTCAACAAGTGGTGAACTTGGTCTGACAACCCTATAGTACGTCTTTGATACGCAGGATTAACATCATCGAACCGCGCATATTTCGGGACCCCACGGGCGATTCCCTCCAAGTTGTGCAGGATTTCCTCCTTCTCACCTTGAGGGGAAACATCAAAATCATAAGGTATTCACCTCACTATCAGAGACATACCTGTAGGTCTTTTTGGGCCTAAATCTGCAAATGCATGGATTGGTTGTCAGAACGTACATACCCAAAAAAAAAAAAATCATAACACTCATAAAACTAAAAATGAGTCTTACCTAGTGCTTCATCCCAATCCTTCCGAGAGTGGGAGGTCTGAATCACCAGTGAAATTTGTGCCAGAATAGGGCCAGTCCTCCACGAAAATTAACTGTCGATGGAGCCAATCAAAAACTCCGATCTCCAGGACATCTGTTGACTGCCCCCTAATCTTAGCATTAGAGTTTCCCATCGAGCCATCTGTGGTTCCAGTGCCGGTGGTGTTGGGACTATCACCTCCTGATGTGAAAATATTGGTAATTGTTCCAGAATGAATGATACTAGGATGGATCCATAACCAAAATGTTTCAATTTGGTCTTCTTGCACTTTGTTAGCTGACGTTTTATATTTATTTTTACTGCCTCTACCCAATTGTAGATGGTTGGTGAAAAGCAGTCTACAGAAAAAATTAGTTGTGTTTTTGTTGCTTTGTGCAGTGCTTCTGTTCCTACAGCTTGTGTGATCATGTGTAGCACTACCCTTAGTGTTAATTCCATGATAGTTTGGATATAAACCTTCCTGCTTTTTTATCCTTTCCGTGCTCCTGGGCATACCCTGTCAATCACCATGGCCATGTTCTCCATAGTGGGTCGGGTGCCGGTCAAGATCAGTGCTACCCCCCTCTGTGATAGTCCTGTTATGAAATAAATATCAGAAACATCAATCTCGAGCTCCTGATCTTGAAGAATGATTTTTTCTTTATCCTCGTCCCAGATACTGATCAAGTATTGAAATAGCTGTGATTGAGCTCTGAGGCATGGTGTCATGAAGAACTTCTTCAGTCCACAGTCTCTGAGAGCTTCCATGCATCTCAAATTTCCCATGGAAAGCTCATCCTCTTCACTATGTTCTCATTCCTTCCACTCTATCACCATTTTGTCACTCTTTCACATGCAAATATGTTCATATGAACATTATTAGCCAAATCCAAAGTTGAAATTTGTGAAATTTAGACTCGTTTTCTTACATTGGGAGTTCTTTGAGAGGTCTGCATAGTTGGCGCGACTGTTTAATGGGCATGCCTTAGTTTAGAAAATTGGGCGGTTGACGCGAGTCCGTGCTCAAAACCCACGCCGACCGTCATGCCCTAATTTTCACAATTTCCCCCTCAGAAATCAAAACTGTAGGTTGCAGGAACAAAAAGAATGCTTAAAATATGGGGAAGGATGTCAGCTCTTACCTAGAATAGATGGATTTGAGATTGGTCTGCTATATTTCCCACTATCGTCATCACAAAATCAGAAGGTAAAATGGGTCACTATTGCTCCACAAGAGGTGAAAATGAAAAGTAATTATTTTTTACCATTTTTGGCATTTTTTAACTTTTCATAACCCTAATTAGGCTTTAAAAAATGTTTTTTGATTATTACATTATTTTATTTCGAGAAATGGGTTTTATGTTTGTTTCTTGTGCAGCAACAGGTCTTTAATGCGAAAGCGATGAAGTCACGAGTTGTATTTTATACTTTTACAGACTCGGTAAAAACATGAAATAGTCACTACTGGAGTCATATTTCAGCTCTTTTCTGACTCTCTAAAACTGAAAATATTGTCGAGACTCTTGTTGTTTTGAACTCGTTAAATGGATGCGAAAAAATATCTACCCAGTATACGTTTACCCCATTTTCGAGCTGGGATAGATTATTTACGAAAAAGGAATACCTTAGCCTATCGCGACTAAGAGGTTCTTTCAGATATTGTTTTCTACCTTTTCAGATCTAAGAGACTACTTATGAAAAGGGACAAGCTGGAGTTTTATTTTCTGCTTATTTTCAAACTCTCTAAACATGAAAAGACGTTGAGTTCTTCCTTTTTCAGATTCATTAAACCCTGATGACATCAAACATCGTCGCCATGACATTCACCGAGTTCCTCCTTCCTAGGGCTCGTAAAATGTACTAGGTTGGATTTTTCTAAAGGACAAACTTACAGCACAAGCATATGCTATCCCCTTCAAGCTTGTTTTAAAATATAATTGGGGTACTCACTAGAAATGGTGGGGAAAATTGAACCAGATTTTAGCTATGTCGGCAGTATGTCACTCTTGAACATGACACTCGTCTACATTCGTGTCTGGTTGGGGACATCTCATTTCATCATATTTTTCCTCCATGGATTTGGGTAATCTGTTTTGAACTCTCATCTACTCTTTTCCATGTCACCATGACCTCAGATCCCTTGATGTAAAATACTACCAAATCTAGAGTCGTGTGGCTGATATGTTCAAGAGAAGTTTTCCTTTGCAGTTTTCAACCTCCCTCTGATTCTCTGTTGGTCCTGATTCACTATCATTACGTTCCTCTGTCTCATGTCGATGATGTGGGATACATGATGGCCCTCCTTCGACTAGGTCATTTCCTGTCGACCTCATCTCATTGTCCAGGAGACCTCATCTCATTGTCCAGGAAGTTGGTCTAGAGACTTCCTACCAATACCTTGGAACCTGCATGCCTCAATGGCAGGTTCTTCGCATTCGACGATAAGTCAACATCATTGGCTTTCGATCGAGTGATTCTACGGGTGTTCGATGCCAGCTCACTATTCACATTCTGTGGATTGTACCTATTGTACCTTGAGAGCCATTATCATTATTGGTGGTTTCTCTTGTACTTGTTAACAATTTTCATCATTTGTTGGTAATCAAGTGACTTTCCTGCATGTTCGACTTCATCTCACATATTCGCATGCTTGAATTTGTAGTTGTTCGGGTCGATATGGAGCGCAAGACCCTAAGTTTTGTCTGATAAGATCCAACCTACAGGATATTATGATTTAGCATGACTTTATTACATGACTGTTTTGATTGGATGGCTACGACCATACCTAAGTCTATTTTTTGATCCTTACTGTTGGATGGCTGTGTCCATGCCTCGAATCTCAGTTTATATGTACTCTATTATGGATGGCTGCGCCCATACCACATGTTCATGTCCCAGAGATATTAGTTGTATTTTTCATTGCAGGTCTTCCGACAGTAGTGTTTGGTTCGAAAGCGTTCTCGTAAATAATTTCACCCCTTTCTCTCTCTTAGACCTCATGCTTTAGGGGGCATCTGTTACACAAAAACATTTCACTGTCCATGCAATCCTCATCCCGCACATTGGAGGCTCATTTCTGTGATAAAAATAAAGTGTCATGCCTTGCAAATATCATCATTGCATCCCTTCCCATGAGGACAACATTCCTTCTGTTGACCATTTCCTAAATAGACCACCAAAAACACATGTTTTTGCCTTGGCGCTAGTAGCCTGTTATGCCCTCACGCCGATGAGGTAGATTAACACTAGCCCCCGTGCCAGTTGGTGCTATGTCTTAGTTAGCCACCCATGCCAATATGTTTATGGAAATATTTTTAAAAACAGAGGAAAAGTTTTGATCACAACAACCTCTGGATGAGTCATGGGGAGTGGTTCGACTCAATAACAATGGCATTCCTCCTTTGGCCTCTTGTTTCGACCTTTTGGGGAAACCTCCCAAAGTATAAGGCCTCCTTACCACCATAGTAAGGATCCCAACCTCCTCCTTTCCCTCTATAAATATATCAATCCTCCATTGATGAAGCTAGCTGAACTGGAGATATTGTAGCAGAAACATTGAAGAGATTTATATTCAAGATAGAACGAAAGGGTCTCTGATTGAGAGAGCTTAGGCTTGTGCCTTTACCTTGTCGGAATTCCCTGACAATCATTGAGACGCACTTCATCTGAATCCCACTGAAGGAGGCTGCAACATCAAGGCTTGCTTGTAACTCTTTCTTCTATTAATAAATATGTATAACTATTGTATGGTTCCCATGTCGTGTTGATGTATTTTATTGATGCAACATGCTTAGCCCTCCTTGACTCGTTAGTAATTATGAATGATATTGTTGCTTCATCCACTGCTCTTGTTTGTTGATCTTGTGTAGGTATCCAAGTATCACTGCAAAAGGATCGTGACTTGCCGAGACAAGAATCGAAATGCCACCACTACAATAGCCACAACGACAGCATTGGACTCCAGGTAGGTTGATCTACCTCGTCTATTTCATTCAGTAATTAGGAACCTACACTCTAGTTTGTCCTTTTCTTACTAGACCCACTCTAGGGCTAGAAGGATCGTCTCTGTCCGCAGAGAAGATTTACTTCCATAACACCCATGCCCCATTCAAATTTAATGTTGGTTAGCTACAGGAACCCGACTTCTAATTGATGGTCACACAAGAGTGGCAGCACTGCAATCAATTTCTGGATCAGGAACCCTCTAGAGTTTTCAATGATAATCTCAAACATATCAAATAAGGCACTATAAGATGGGCTAGACACAAAAGGATACTCGAGGAAGAGGAACTCAAAAGGACTGAATTGGAAATTACATAGCTTACTGGTCTGGATTATTTGGGCTTTTGCTCTGCGTCTACAAAAGAGCATCTGATTGCTCTGGAAACCACTAGAGCCTCCATTCTCTGTAAAAGGGAGGAGGAATGGCAATTAAAAATCAAGGCCATTTTTTTGAAAGCTAGATATGAAAATACCAAGTTCTTTCAACAGAATGCCAAAAGAAGAAGGATCATAAATACTATCTGGGAAATTTTGGATAATACTGGTTATGTGGCCAAATCCCATGCACAAATTGCAGAACTGGGAATTCAACATTTCTCAAATCAATACAAAGTGCCACTTAATATTAATCTGCTTAAAATTATGCATATTGCTCATACCTTTCACATATTTTTTGATGAGGAGAAATTGGAGGATCTCAATGCATAGGTTACCTTAGGCGAGATTGAAGGTGTATTAAAATGGTTTAAGAAGGACAAAAGTCCTGGGCCACATGGATGGCCCATTGAATTTTATCTACATTTATTTGATCTGATTGGCAGGGATCTCCTTCTGGTCATCAAAGAAAGAAGAAAAACTGGTTGAATCTATGATGGTTTCAAATCCACATTCATTGCTCTGATACCCAAATTCGATCACCCATCCACCTTCCACAACTTCAGACCTATCTCCCTCTGTAACTGCATATATAAAATTATATCCAAAATCATTTCTAATCGTATTAAACCCATTCTCTCCTCTCATATTTCCAAGGAAAAATTTCCATTTCTCCACCTCATACAGATTCATGAATCCATTGGCACTACACAAGAGGTTATTCACTCCATTAAAACCAAAAAATTGAAAAGCACCATACTCAAAATTTACCTTGCCAAAGCATTTGATCATGTTAATTGGAACTACTTTCACCTCATTCTCATTCAAACGGGCTTCCCTAATTCTTTCACTAATTGGATTATGGGTTGCATCATGAATTTCACCTACAATATCCTTATCAACGGGGCAACTACTAATTTCTTTCATGCTGGTAGAGGTCTAAGGCAAGGATGCCCCCTCTCTCCACTCCTTTTCCTCCTTGTTATGGAAGGCCTCTCTTCTCTTAAAAAACTGGAAAAAGATGATGGTAACATCCATGGTATTCGATTAAATGAATTCCTTCAACTGACTCATTTATTATTTGTTGAGGATGTTATATATTTTTGGATGGCTCTTGTCAGGACAGCTCACAATTTGATAACATCTTGAAAATTTTCTACAAAGCTACTGGTATGGCATCCAACTACAACAAATCCACCATAATAATGACTATGTGTTCGGCTAATGAAATTGAGCATTCCATGAGGAACTTCCCATTTGAGCATAGTTACATTGAGGAAGGTTTAAAATACCTTGGATTTCACCTTAAGCCAAATGAATATCAAATCAAGGACTGGAACTAGCTTATCGCCAAGGTGGAGCACAGAATCAATATTTGGCATCATAGGTGGCTCTCTTGGGTGGGTAGATTGGTTTTAATCAAATCCGTCCTGGAGGCCATCCCTGTATACTGGATGTCCCTTGCTTGGATTCCTAGGGGTGTTACCAACCGAATTCAACAGATTTGCATACAATTCCTCTGGAGGAGTTATGGTACAGAGAGAAAATTTGCTAGGGTGGCTTGGGATCATATCAACATGCCCAAGGATTGGGGTGGATGGGGTATTAAGGATATATCCTTATTTGCTACTGAAATAGCCTCCAAATTGGGATGGCACCTCGTTGTTTGTCAAAGCCTATAGAAAGAGGTTACTATCTCAAAATACATCGCTCCCTGATCTACATTGGACTAGATCAGAGGTGCCATTCAGCATTGTCCGGGGTCCTTGATCATCTGGAGGGTCATCACAAAATCCACCCATCTGATACAGCAAGGTTTGACATTGCACATCGGCTCCGGATCTAAGGTGCATTTGGGAGCGAGCTCTTGGTCGAGTAGTGGGAAGAATTAAAAAATGCCACAAGACATCATTCAACATTTGGCCCAAGCCTAATATCTATATCTTTCATAGGTGTCTGATCCACATCAGACTAATTAGGTGGCACAAAACTTGTTATCGGTTCAGGATCTTCATATTCCCATTAATTGCCATCCCTACTGGAATCGATTCATAAGAGCGTTATAGGCCTCACACATTCGACGCACTGATCATGAGGATGACCTTATGTGGGCTCTCTCACCCAACGGTAAATATTCCCTAAAAAATGGATATACCACTCTCTGTGCGCCCAAGGAACCTACAAATAAGAAATGGTGGTGGCGCTCAATTTGGAAATTGTAGGCACCTCAAAAAACACGATTCCTCATGTGGTGCATTCCCAATAATTGCCTTCCTACCATTGAAAATCTTCACGGTCAGGCCATCCAGGGCCCATCCAGATGATGCTTTTGTTTTTCTCATGTGGAAAATGTCCAACATCTCTTCCTCCACTGCCCTGTCATTGGGGAATTATGGCGCTCGACATCACATGCACTGCGTTACCCACTCATCTGGCACAACACATCTATAACAATGGCTTGTATAGCATGGTGGCATGCTGCTTCTTGTGCCAAACTTCAAAACTTACCTCTGTTGATTGCATGGGGAATCTGGACCTGTCGGAATCAATTCACTTTCGATGGCATGCATGTGGTCTGGGACCACATTTGTTCTACCATCATTTCTACTTACAGCCTCATTCCTGATGTTGATCACCCCCCCGCCAAAGGGAAATCATCCCCAAAGTTATTGATAACACTTACCCATGGGCATATTTTGACGGGGCATAAAACAATCATGGGTGTGTGGGGGGGGGGGGGGGGTGTGATTTAACATTTGTTTACCGCTCATTACTTTCAACTTAATATGAGGTTGGGTCCGGGGACTAATAATTTTGCTAAACTCCTCAGCCTTTGGCTTCTTTTGCTTTTAGCCCGAGAACAAGGATGCAATAGATTACAGATATTTTGGGACTTAGAAATTGTCATTAACTGTTTCAATTCACAATCACAGTGCCATTCACACACTTGTTACATTATTGAGAGAGGTGCTCCTACTAAAATCATTATTTGACATTATCTCTTTCACTCACATTTACAGGCAGAGGAACAAAGTGGCAGACAAGCTTTCCAAAGAAGCAATGGAGTTAGAGTGGGGCCGGTGGCTTATTATGGAACATGTGGGGGTGCAAGTGTTCCAATTTTATCATAGACCCTTCATAGATGACATACAGGATATGGGAGCAGTCACTCCATAACTTCAATTTTTTTATCATCATCATTTTTGGCGATATTTAGTTTATCATGTAGACAATACTCTATCTTTCAGCAGTATTATTTATCGACTACTACCATGTATTATTGTACATATTGGTGATTAGATATAGGTTTATTTTCACTGTTATTAGCTTATTATCATACTACAATTTGACTCTTCAGAGATGATATTTGGGGACTTAGAAATTGTCATTAAATGGTTCAATTCACAATCATAGTGCCATTCACACACTTGTTACATTATTGAGAGAGGTGCTCCTACTGAAATCATTATTTGACATTATCTCTTTCACTCACATTTACAGGCAGAGGAACAAAGTGGCAGACAAGCTTTCCAAAGAAGCAATGGAGTTAAAGTGGGGCCGGTGGCTTATTATGAAACATGTGGGGGCGCAGGATATGGGAGCAGTCACTCCATAACTACAATTTTGTTATCATCATCATTTTTGGCGATATTTAGTTTATCATGCAGAAAATACTCTATCTTTTAGCAGTATTATTTATCGGCTACTACCATGTATTATTGTACATATTGGTGATTAGATATAGGTTTATTTTCATTGTTATTAGCTTATTATCATACTACAATTTGACTCTTCAGAGATGATATAGAACCATGGACATTCTGGTTTATTATCTGTAAAATGTAACATGTAATTTTTCTTACATATTAATGAAAAATTACGACTTTTTTCCTGGAAAAAAAATAAAGGAGTCTAATGGGTCACAATATAATGAGAGCCTACATAAAAATAACAATAGTGGGCCTCTATGTGGCACAACAATAAAAACATGGGGGATACATGGGCACAAAATAACAATAGGAGGATACACTAAAATAACAATAAGGGGAAGAAACTAGTATTATAGGGATGTAACATGCCCCTCTCCTTCAAAAAAGTGTTGTCTTCAACGCTTGAGTAGTTCTGGATGCTTCTGTATAAAATTTTCATCCTCCCATGTGGAGTCTTCAGCGGGTAAGTTCTTCCACTTAATGAGATACTATGAAATTAATCGATTATGTACTTGTCGAGTTCTTGTTTTTGTGACTGCTTCGAGCTCGAGTATGATTTTTCCTTCTTCTTCAAGTTCTGGAAACATTGTTTGAATTGGGATCTTGTCACCAACAACCTTCTTTACTCATGAAACATGGAAAATTGGATGTCCTCAGGAAGATGTAGGTAGCTCCAATTTGTATGTCATAGTACCAATATTTTGCAACACCTTGTAAGGACAATAGTACTTGGGTGATAATTTATTATCCTTCTTAGCTTCTTTGAGGGACATCTTTTCGTATGGTTGTAGCTGTAAAAATACCTAGTCACCTACATGAAAACTTATTTCATGGCAATGTTGAAATGCATGTTGTTTCATTCGATTATGTGCTAGAGTGAGGTTATCCTTTAAAAGTTGTATAACTTGTTGTTGATGCTCAATGTGATCTTCCACTTCTTGAACCTTATAATTTTCTCTTAAATATAATTTGATCGATGGTGGATGATATCCATAAAGTTCCATACATGGGGTAATTTTTCTGCAGTATGGATGGAAGTGTTATACCACCATTCAGCTAGAGGTAACCACTTGACCCATTTTGTTTGTTTTTCAGATACAAAGCAACAATTATATCCTTCCAAAAATTTGTTCAATATCTCAGTTTTCCCGTTAGATTGAGGATGATAAGATGATCTATGAGCTAATTGAGTACAAAGAAAATAAAATAATTTTGTCCAAAAAATTACAAGGAAAATGGGATCTTTGTCAGTTACAATAATATTTTGATTTCTGTGTATCTTTTGAATTATGTCCATAAATGTAGTAGCAACTGTATTGGATTTAAAAGGATGATATAATGCACAAAAGTGTACATAATTGGTAAGGTTATCAACTAAAATCCCTTCTCCTGAAATGATGTGCCAAATATAATGAATTTTCCTTTGAAAGAAAGAACATTTTGACAATTTTCCATAAGTGATTTTCCCTTAAGCAGGTCAAAACAACTCTTAGGTGCTCTTCATGCTCTTTTTCATACAACCCTTACGTGCTCTTCATGATATTTTTCATTCTTGGAATACACAAGGAAGCTTGAGATGAACAAAACATATTTTCCCTTTTAATCAAATAGTTTAATTAAAAAAATTGTCATTTGAAATGAGTCATGTTTTTTGGGGCATGTGGTATTGAGAACCTATGGTATTATCCCATGTTAATATAACAAAGCCTATTTATAGTCTAAGAATTTCCATGATAAACTGGGGTGAACCTCCATGGTTATGAATCTTCTTACATGTTTTTTTACAATATATATGTTTAACATATATATTGATTTTTTCTATCAACAACAATAATAATATCTATAAAGTTATAATTTAATTTATTTGTGTGATATTTTAAATTGTAGCAACTTGAGATGTAGGATGAAATAAGTATTTTGATGCTTATTATATTTCTCTGTTCATTTGCCAGTCATTTATCACATTTGGAATTTTTCAGTTCCTCTTTAATGTTTAGAGAAATCAAAGGACTTATTATGAAATATTTTCAAGAAAGAATGTGATTTTTTTAAATGCATATTCAAGAAATATTGTGATTTTTTGTTTTTTTAAATGCATTTTCGAATGCATAAATTTATTGAGCACCTTGAAAAAAATTGAAGATTTGTTAACTATTAAAAATTTTGAAAAATATAAAACATTTTAGGCACCTCTAAGTGAAATAAACATGACTACTTAAGTTCAAAAACTTTAGATAATTTTCATAAATATAAAATGCCAATGTAATGTGAATTAACTTGCTATATTAATCGCCAAATAGGATCTTCATATTCCCATTAATCGCCATCCCTACTGGAATCGGTTCATAAGATCATTACAGTCCTCACACATTCAACGCACTGATCATGAGGATGACCTTATGTGGGCTCGCTCACCCAACGATAAATATTCCCTAAAAATTGGATATACCACTCTCTGTGCACCCAAGGAACCTACAAATAAGAAATGGTGGTGGCACTCAATTTGGAAATTGCAGGCACCTCAAAAAACACGACTCCTTATGTGGTGCATTCCCAATAATTGCCTTCCTACCATTGACAATCTTCACCGTCGGGCCATCCAGGGTCCATCCAGATGCTTCTTTTGTTTTTCTCATGTGGAAGATGTCTAACATCTCTTCCTCCACTTCCCTGTCATTGGGGAATTATGGCGCTAGACATCACATGCACTTGGTTACCCACTCATCTAGCACAACACATCTATAACAACGGCCTGGATAGCATGGTGGCATGCTGCTTCTTGTGCCAAACTTCGGAACTTACCTCTGTTGATTGCATGGGAAATCTGGACCTGTCGGAATCGATTCACTTTCAATGGCATGCATGTGGTCTGGGACCACATTTTTTCTACCATCATTTCTACTTACAACCTCATTCCTGATGTTGATCACCCCCCCCCGCCAAAGGGAAATCATCCCCAAAGTTATTGGTAACACTTACCCATGGGCATATTTTTACGGGGCATAAAACAATCATGGGTGTGTGGGGGGGTGTGATTTTACATTTGTTCGCCACTCATTAATTTCAACTTAATATGAGGTTGGGTCCGGGGACTAATAATTTTGCTGAACTCCTCAGCCTTTGGCTTCTTCTGCTTTTTTCCCGAGAACAACGATGCAATAGATTGCAGATATTTGGGGAGTTAGAAATTTTCATTAACTGGTTCAATTCACAATCACAGAGCCATTCACACACTTGTTAAATTATTGAGAGACGTGCTCCTACTGAAATCATTATTTGACATTATCTCTTTCACTCACATTTACAGGCAGAGGAACAAAGTGGCAGATAAGCTTTCCAAAGAGGCAATGGAGTTAGAGTGGGGCCGGTGGCTTATTATGGAACATGTGGGGGCGCAGGTGTTCCAATTTTATCATAGACCCTTCATAGATGACATACAGGATATGGGAGCAGTCACTCCATAACTGCAATTTTGCTATCATCATCATTTTTGGCGATATTTAGTTTATCATGCAGACAATACTCTATCTTTCAGCAGTATTATTTATCGGCTACTACCATGTATTATTGTACATATTGGTGATTAGATATAGGTTTATTTTCACTGTTATTAGCTTATTATTAGACTACAATTTGACTCTTCAGAGATGATATTTGGGGACTTAGAAATTGTCATTAACTGGTTCAATTCACAATCATAGTGCCATTCACACACTTGTTACATTATTGAGAGAGGTGCTCCTACTGAAATCATTATTTGACATTATCTCTTTCACTCACATTTACAGGCAGAGGAACAAAGTGGCAGACAAGCTTTTCAAAGAAGCAATGGAGTTAGAGTGGGGCCGGTGGCTTATTATGAAACATGTGGGGGCGCAGGATATGGGAGCAGTCACTCCATAACTACAATTTTGTTATCATCATCATTTTTGGCGATATTTAGTTTATCATGCAGAAAATACTCTATCTTTTAGCAGTATTATTTATCGGCTACTACCATGTATTATTGTACATATTGGTGATTAGATATAGGTTTATTTTCATTGTTATTAGCTTATTATCATACTACAATTTGACTCTTCAGAGATGATATAGAACCATGGACATTCTGGTTTATTATCTGTAAAATGTAACATGTAATTTTTCTTACATATTAATGAAAAATTACGACTTTTTCCTGGAAAAAATAAATAAAGGAGTCTAATGGGCCACAATATAATGATAGCCTACATAAAAATAACAATAGTGGGCTTCTATGTGGCGCAACAATAGAAACATGGGGGATACATGGGCAAAAAATAACAATAGGAGGATACAATAAAATAACAATAAGGGGAAGAAACTAGTATTATAGGGATGTAACATGCCCCTCTCCTTCAAAAAAGTGTTGTCTTCAACGCTTGAGTAGTTCTGGATGCTTATGTATAAAATTTACATCCTCCCATGTGGAGTCTTCAGCGGTTAAGTTCTTCGACTTAATGAGATACTATGAAATTAATCGATTCTGTACTTTTCGAGTTCTTGTTTTTGTGACTGCTTCGGGCTCAAGTATGAGTTTTCCTTCTGCTTCAAGTTTTGGAAACATTGTTTGAATTGGGATCTTGTCACCAATAACCTTCTTTACTCATGAAACATGGAAAATTGGATGTCCTCGGGAAGATGCAGGTAGCTCCAATTTGTATGTCATAGTACCAATATTTTGCAACACCTTGTAAGGACAATAGTACTTGGGTGATAATTTATTATCCTTCTTAGCTTCTTTGAGGGACATCTTTTCGTATGGTTGTAGCTATAAAAATACCCAGTCACCTACATAAAAACTTATTTCATGGCAATGTTGAAATGCATGTTGTTTCATTCGATTATGTGCTAGAGTGAGGTTATCCTTTGAAAGTTGTATAACTTGTTGTTGATGCTCAATGTGATCTTCCACTTCTTGAACCTTATAATTTTCTCTTAAATATAATTTGATCGATGGTGGATGATATCCATAAAGTTCCATAAATGGGGTAATTTTTCTGCAGTATGGAAGGAAGTGTTATACCACCATTCAGCCAGAGGTAACCACTTGACCCATTTTGTTTGTTTTTCAGATACAAAGAAACAAAGATATCCTTCCAAAAATTTGTTCAGTATCTCAGTTTTCCCGTTAGATTGAGGATGATAAGATGATCTATGAGCTAATTGAGTACAAAGAAAATAAAATAATTTTGCCCAAAATATTACAAGGAAAATGGGATCTCTGTCAGTTACAATAATATTTTGATTTCCGTGTATCTTTTGAATTATGTCCATAAATGTAGTAGCAACTGTATTGGCTGTAAAAGGATGATATAATGCACAAAAGTGTACATTATTGGTAAGTGTATCAACTAAAATCCCTTCTCCTGAAATGATGTGCCCAATATAATGAATTTTCCTTTGAAAGAAAGAACATTTTGACAATTTTCCATAAGTGATTTTCCCTTAAGCAGCTCAAAACAACTCTTAGGTGCTCTTCATGCTCTTTTTCATACAACCCTTACGTGCTCTTCATGCTCTTTTTCATTCTTGGAATACACAAGGAAGCTTGAGATGAACAAAACATATTTTCCCTTTTAATCAAATAGTTTAATTAAAAAAATTGTCATTTGAAATGAGTCATGTTTTTTTGGGCATGTGGTATTGAGAACCCGTGGTATTATCCCATGTTAATATAACAAAGCCTATTTATAGTCTAAGAATTTCCATGATAAACTGGGGGTGAACCTCCATGGTTATGAATCTTCTTACATGTTTTTTTACAATATATATGTTTAACATATATATTGATTTTTTCTATCAACAACAATAATAATATCTAGAAAGTTATAATTTAGTTTATTTGTGTGATATTTTAAATTGTAGCAGCTTGAGATGTATGATGAAATAAGTATTTTGATGCTTATTATATTTCTATGTTCATTTGCCAGTCATTTATCACATTTTTCATTTTTCAGTTCCTCTTTAATCTTTAGAGAAATTAGAGGACTTATTATGAAATAATTTCAAGAAAGAATGTGATTTTTTTAAATGCATATTCAAGAAAGATTGTGATTTTTTGTTTTTTTAAATGCATTTTGAATGCATAAATTTATTGAGCACCTTGAAAAAAATGGAAAATTTGTTAACTATTAAAATTTTTGAAAAATCTAAAACATTTTAGGCACCTCTAAGTGAAATAAACATGACTACTTAATTTCAAAAACTTTAGATAATTTTCATAAATATAAAATGCCAATGTAATGTGAATTAACTTGCTATATTAGATCTAAGACTTTTGTGATTCATAATGTAGATAAATATCTTTTGGATTAATCACATCATTAGGATTAGGTTGATGTTTCGAACCATCTAATGTGGTTCATCCTCAAGACAAGGTGAAGAAAGAAATAGATCACATTGAATAAATAGTAGGGATGGGTCATTGCCCAGAAAAAAACTGTTGAAACTAGCCGTTAGAAACTAGTTGATATTTGACTAGTTCGTTGATAGGATAAAATATTAATAGTTTTTAAGATTTTAAGTAACGTTAACCCATAATAATTTAGAATTTAATAATTTAATAAAATGATTAAATTCTAGTTATTATAATAAAAGATATTTATCTAACTTGCTATATGTTTATATTTTTTATAGAATTGAATATTAATGTAGACTTTAATCTGAATCATATTAATTCCAAGTATATACGACAACCTGTTGTTTTGCAAAGGGCCCAAAAAAAATATTGAGATTGGCTTTAGCTATAAACTTGAATTTGATACATACAAATAAAATCCAATGATAATTTATTGTTAGAAAAATTGTTATATTCAATAATTTTATTATAGATTGTAACTTCTAGTATGTAGTGAAATAACGAAGCAAAAATTATACATGGAAATGTCATAGTTTAAATAAGCAAAGGATTTATACTTGAAAAAAAATCAATGGAACTATAAGCATGAGATGATGTCATTACACTATTTAGTTATAGTAAGGGCATTCAATGGTGTTGAACACATTTCTCCTCTGAAATTGTGAACATGGGTAGTTTCTAGAATGGATGGAAATTTTATTTACAAATTCTGGAGATAAAGATTTGTTCCAGATTGCCCCTTCAATTCAGATTTCTTTCGTGCTTTTCCAACGTACCATTCCTTGCCATGAATTTCCTTGCCATTTAAACTCTCAACGCACTCTGTTGCATCTTCTGCATTCTCAAAATTGACACATCCAAAACACTTTGACTTTCCTACAGCATCCCTCATTACATTGACAATTTTTCCATAATCACCAAAATATTTCCTCAAATCCTCATCATTCATTGACTCTGATAAATTGTTAACAAAAACATTTTTAAACTTGGCTTCCCTGTTTGTTTGTTCCGGTTCTCGCTCCTGCTGCTCCTTTTTCATGAGTTTAGTTTTTTCTCTCTCCTCCTTTTTGATAAACGGGCAACATAAACTGGTATATCGTTTATGAACGCACCATTCATACATTTAATTGCATTTTGTGCTGCTTCTTCCTTCTCAAAATGCACAAATCCATATCCTTTGGATTGCCCTGATGCATCCATTGCTATCTTAGAAGAGAGAATGGGTCCGAACACACAGAATTTGTGATAGAGGGTTTTATTGTCTACTGCCTTGTGAAGATTTTTAATAAATATGTTTGCGGATCCAGAGTTGCGGATGGAAACCAATATTTATCAGTCTATTGGCCCATAAATGCACTTGGAAAGTAACTGCCCACCATTGGATTAAAGCAAGTACACCATCCAACGGTGGACATCTATTTCCCAAGTGCATTTATGGGCCAATAGACTGATAAATATTGGTTTCCGTTGCGGATGGTGGGGTCACGCTGTGAGTACATTATCCGGATAGGTTTTCCATTAAGGGGTGTAAAATTCAAGGTGCGTAAAGCCTCTGTGGCATTTTCAGCAGTGCTGTAATTGACATAGCCATATCCTAAAGAAGTCTTGGTCATGGCATCTCTGCAGATGTGAACACTGACCACCGAGCCAATCCCTTGGAAGAGTTCCTGAATCTGGGCGTCGGTAACATTCGGCTCCAGATCCCCCACGTACAGAGATTTGGGTATTGATTCATTCTTCTTCTCCTTCTCGCTGTAATTATTCTCCTTCTCAACTTCCTGAGATTTGCGTACTACTGATTCATTCTCCTTCTTCTCGCTGCCATTATTAATAACTTCCTGAGATTTGGGTTCTACTGATTCATTCCCATTCTCCTTCTCCTTCTCCACTTCCTAAGATTTGGGTTCTACTGATTCATTCTCATTCTCCTTCTCGCTGCCATTATTAATAACTTGCTGATTGTTGCTGCCATTATTAATAACTTGCTGATTGTCCCCGCAATTATTAATAACTTCGCTGCCATTAACTTTAACTGCCATTGCCTCTTTGCCTCTTTTGCCAGTCTCTGTAAAAATTAAAAATGAATGAAACACCAATTCAATCGAAATAGAAATATTTCTATTTCGACCCACCACCGCAGATTTATCGATTTTTCAATGTAATCAACTCCTTGGCACAACCAGAGATACTACGCAGAGAACGAGATTGGTGAGAATGCAGAACCAATTCAATCGTAGTGGTGATATACATATTTAAATTCCAACTCTTGGGTTTTCTTCATGAGTCGGCCGTCTATTATGGGGAGTTACCTTTACCCTTCACGAATCGGCGTTGTATTATCCCATCATAGCTGGCCTTAGAATTCGAATTGGAAAACTGAATAAAAAACGCCATTATGAAAATTTGAACAATTGACTAGTACACTCTTTGAAACCTCAAAGTTAAAAGAGAATGTAATTTTACTCATTAAGTAAATTAAATTAATTAATATGTAGTCAATAGTTCCAAGATATTATATGTCTATTAATTAAGTTTACTTAATTAATATGTGGTCAATAATTCGAAGAAAATTGATGAGAAGATATAATTTAATAAAAGACATAGTTTAACAATTTTACAAATTATTTTTTAATTTAATAAAAGATATAGTTTAACAAATTTACAAATTCCTTTTTAATTGAAACATAAAAGATATAGTTTAACAATTTCACAAATTCCTTTTTAATGGAAGTATAGTGTAGAGATTGTAAATTATGGTCTATATATATGTAGTGGGAAAATGACTTAGTCATTAGGCCAAGAGACTTATTCTACAATCTGGTATGAGGAGATGTGTAAGTATGTTTATTATGCCCCTCATAATAATAAAAAAACAAATATGTTATAAAGTAAGTAAAGGTAAAAAATGTGTGTGAATAAAATGTTTAGACCTTAGCATTTAAATAGATTATTTGAAAATCTATGTTAACCAATTTATGTTGATATCGACTTCATATATATATATATATATATATATATATATATATATATATATATATATATATATATATATATATATATATATAACATTTTAATAATGGATATTAAAATTATTCAATGTGGGTTATCAATAAAACATTTTAATACAAATTAATATTGACATGTTACTTAAAATATATTAATAAAAAATATATATATTTTAATTTGCTCTCATAAAATGTCTTGATGCACGATATCAATTATGTATATAGCATATATCATTTTTTAACAGTTATGTATATATAGTGAAAAAATAAGTTTTTATGGTTAAAACATTTATTTGGTCATATATATACTTTAAATAACATTCAAATATACAATTTAAAAAAACTATGCATTGTATTTTGTATTGTTTGCTAAATGAAGAAAAAATTGATCTCTCTCAACTCATATTAGATCCATATTTGAGATAGATCTATGCTAATTTTACTTAATTTATACATACAGATGGAGAAATAAACTATTGTTGTTTCTACTCTAAAAAAAGTCATATTAAATCCATATTTAAGATAGATCTATGTTCAGTTTACTTAATTTATACATATAGATAGAGAAATATAAATTATTGTTGTTCCTACTGTTAGGTCCCTGTAATTTTTCAGATTGGTAAGACCAAATAAACAAGGGTAACATCAAACCAACTTTGGAGTCCTAGACCTAGCCTTCCTGGATTCAGAGAGGGCTCTCTCTATATTTGTATAAAATATATAACTTGATTGATTTAGGATGTTGATTTTAGGCTAGTTAAAATGGTAGGATTGTTTGTTTTGTTTTGCTTGGTTGGGTTTCTTGTTAAGAAGAACAGATAGAGTAAGAGAAATTCCAACCATTGGGCTATGGGGTCTGTAAAAGGTCTGAAGAGTTCCATAGGGAAAGTTAACAAAGCCAAATGGATCTTAATAGCTTATGTGGGTGTGAAATGAACATTAAGTTGTAAGTTTAGTAGGTTTAAAGGGAAAATAAGAATCATTTAACATATACTAGAACAAGAAGAGTCTTTAAGATCACTATGCTTAAGAAAGAACCAAAGGACAGGGCGCACCATAAACTTCTTTCGCCTAGCTTTATCAAGTAAATTTTGAGACAACAATCCAACAAACCCTAGACAGCAGGGAACTCCTAAATTCTCTAGCTATTCACTTTCAGACAAAGAAAAAATTTAAGATAACATTTTAGTAATTATTAAAGAGTAGGGAACTCCTAAATTCTTCAATCAGACTTCAAGGACCTTTAAAATGACTTTTCAAGATAGACCAAAGGACAGGGAAAACCATAAACTTCTTTAGCCTAAAACCTAGTAAGAAAATTTCAAATAAAGCCTTAAGAACAACATTTCAAGCAAAACCAAAGGACACGACAAACCATAAACTTCTTGTTCTAGTAAGTTAATCTCAAGGAAACAAACTAGGTGGAAATGGAGAGCAGGGAACTCCTGAGTTCTCTAATCAAACCTAGCAGAGGAAAACATTTGAACAACAGAAGGCAGATAGAATTAAAGTCCCTCTACAAAACATATCTTAATCTAATGTTTCAAGTCTTTTCCTTTGTTACTGATTCTCTTTGACACTTTTTTCTTTGCAGTTTGCTGAAGTCATTGGATCCCATCAGAGCTGGCCTTAGAATTCAAATTGGAAAACTGAATAAAAAACGCCATTATGAAAATTTGAACAATTGACTAGTACACTCTTTGAAACCTCAAAGTTAAAAGAGAATGTAATTTTACTCATTAAGTAAATTAAATTAATTAATATGTAGTCAATAGTTCCAAGATATTATATGTTTATTAATTAAGTTTACTTAATTAATATGTGGTCAATAATTCAAAGAATATTAATTAAATAGATTAAAAGATATAATTTAATAAAAGATATAGTTTAACAAATTTACAAATTCCTTTTTAATTGAAACATAAAAGATATAGTTTAACAATTTCACAAATTTCTCTTTAATGGAAGTATAGGGTAGAGATTGTAAATTATGGTCTATATATGTAGTGGGAAAATGACTTAGTCATTAAGCCCAAAGGCTTATTATGCAATCTAGTATGAGGGGATGTGGTGGGAAAATGACTTAGTCATTAGGCCAAGAGACTTATTCTACAATCTAATATGAGGAGATGTGTAAGTATGTTTATTATGCCCCTTATAATAATAATAAAACAAATATGTTATAAAGTAATTAAAGGTAAAAAATGTGTGTGAATAAAATGTTTAAACCTTAGCATTTAAATATATTATTTGAAAATCTATGTTAACCAATTTATGTTGATATCAAATATATATATATATATATATTAAAATAAAATATTTTAATAATGGATATAAAAATTATTCAATGTGGCTTATCAATAAAACATTTTAATACAAATTAATATTGACATGTTACTTAAAATATATTAATAAAAAAAATATTTTAATTTGCCCTCATAAAATGTCTTGATGCACGATATCAATTATGTATATATCATATACCATTTTTTAACAGTTATGTATATATAGTGAAAAAATAAGTTTTTATGGTTAAAACATTTATTTGGTCATATATATACTTTATATAACATTCAAATATACAATTTAAAAAAATTACACATTGTATTTTGTATTGTTTGCTAAATGAAGAAAAAATTGATCTCTCTCAACTCATATTAGATCCATATTTAATATAGATCTATGCTAATTTTACTTAATTTATACATACAGATAGAGAAATAAACTATTGTTGTTCCTACTCTTAAAAAAACTCATATTAAATCCATATTTAAGATAGATCTATGTTCATTTTACTTAATTTATACATATAGATAGAGAAATATAAATTATTGTTGTTTCTACTATTAGGTCCCTGTAATTTGTCAGATTGGTAAGACCAAATAAACAAGGATAACATCAAACCAACTTTGGAGTCCTAGGACCTAGCCTTCCTGGACTCAGAGAGGGCTCTCTCTATATTTGTATAAAATATGTAACTTGATTGATTTAGGATGTTAATTTTAGGCTAGTTAAAATGATAGGGTTGTTTGTTTTGTTTGGTTTGGTTGGTTTGCTTGTTAATAAGAACATATAGAGTAAGAGAAATTCAAACCATTGGGCTATGGGGTCTGTAAAAGGTCTGAAGAGTACAACAACAAATCAAGGGTGTTGCACAGGGCAAGTTAACAAAGCCAAATGGATCTTAATAGCTTATGTGGGTGTGAAATGAACATTAAGTTGTGAGTTTAGTAGGTTTAAAGGGAAATTAAGAATCCTTTAACATATACTAGAACAAGAAGATTCTTTAAGATCACTATGCTTAAGAAAGAACCAAAAGGCAAGGTGCACCATAAACTTCTTTGGCATAGCTTTATCAAGTAAACTTTGAGACAACAATCTAGCAAACCCTAGAGAGCAAGGAACTCCTAAATTCTCTAGCTATTCACTTTCAGACGAAGAAAAAATTTGTGAATAAAATTTTTAAACCTTACTATTTAAATAGATTATTTGAAAATCTGTGTTAACCAATTTATGTTGATATCAACTTCACACACACAGATATATATATATATATATATATATATATATATATATATTTTAATAATGGATATAAAAATTATTCAATGTGGGTTATCAATAAAACATTTTAATACAAATTATTGTTGACATGTTACTTTAAATACATTAATAAAAAAAATATTTTAATTTTTCCTCATAAAATGTCTTGATGCACGATATCAATTATATATATAGCATATATCATTTTTTAACAGTTATGTATATATAGTGAAAAAATAAGTTTTTATGGTTAAAACATTTATTTGGTCATATATATACTTTATATAGCATTCAAATATACAATTTAAAAAAATTACGCATTGCATTTTGTATTGTTTGCTAAATGAAGAAAAAATTGATCTCTCTCAACTCATATTAGATCCATATTTAAGATAGATCTATGCTAATTTTACTTAATTTATACATACAGATGGAGAAATAAACTATTGTTGTTCCTACTCTAAAAAAACTCATAGTAAATCCATATTTAAGATAGATCTATGTTCATTTTACTTAATTTATACATATAGATAGAGAAATATAAATTATTGTTGTTCCTACTGTTAGGTCCCTGTAATTTGTCAAATTGGTAAGACCAAATAAACAAGGATAACATCAAACCAACTTTGGAGTCCTAGGACCTAGCCTTCCTGGACTCAGAGAGGGCTCTCTCTATATTTGTATAAAATATATAACTTGATTGATTTAGGATGTTGATTTTAGGCTAGTTAAAATGATAGGGTTGTTTGTTTTATTTTGTTTGGTTGGGTTGCTTGTTAATAATAACATATAGAGGAAGAGAAATTCAAACCATTGGGTTATGGGGTCTGTAAAAGGTTTGAAGAGTTCCACAGGGCAAGTTAACAAAGCCAGATGGATTTTAATAGCTTATGTGGGTGTGAAATGAACATTAAGTTGTGAGTCTAGTAGGTTTAACCGGAAATTAAGAATCCTTTAACATATACTAGAACAAGAAGAGTCTTTAAGATCACTATGCTTAAGAAAGAACCAAAGGACAGGGCGCACCATAAACTTCTTTTGCCTAGCTTCTAAATTCCAACTTCTAAATTCCAACTCTTGGGTTTTCTTCATGAGTCGACCGTCTATTATGGGGAGTTACCTTTTCCCTTCACGAATCAGCATTGTATTATCCCATCATAGTTGGCCTTAGAATTCGAATCGGAAAACTGAATAAAAAGCGCCATTATGAAAATTTGAACAATTGACTAGTACACTCTTTGAAACCTCAAAGTTAAAAAAGAATGTAATTTTACTCATTAAGTAAATTAAATTAATTAATATGTAGTCAATAGTTCCAAGATATTATATGTTTATTAATTAATTTTACTTAATTAATATGTGGACGAATTAATTCAAAGAATATTGATGAGAAGATATAATTTAATAAAAGACATAGTTTAACAATTTCACAAATTCCTTTTTAATGGAAGTATAGGGTAGAGATTGTAAATTATGGTCTAAATATGTAGTGGGAAAATGACTTAGTCATTAAGCCTAAAGGCTTATTATGCAATCTAGTATGAGGGGACGTGGTGGGAAAATGACTTAGTCATTAGGCCAAGAGACTTATTCTACAATCTAGTATGAGGAGATGTGTAAGTATGTTTATTATTTCCCTTATAATAATAAAAAAACAAATATGTTATAAAGTAATTAAAGGTAAAAAAATGTGTGTGAATAAAATGTTTAAACCTTAGCATTTAAATAGATTATTTGAAAATCTATGTTAACCAATTTATGTTGATATCAACTTCATATATATATATATATATATATATATATTAAAATAAAATATTTTAATAATGGATATAAAAATTATTCAATGTGGGTTATCAATAAAACATTTTAATACAAATTAATATTGACATGTTACTTAAAATATATTAATAAAAAATATATATTTTAATTTTCCCTCATAAAATGTCTTGATGCACGATATCAATTATGTATATAGCATATATCATTTTTTAACAGTTATGTATATATAGTGAAAAAATAAGTTTTTATGGTTAAAACATTTATTTGGTCATATATATACTTTAAATAGCATTCAAATATACAATTTAAAAAAATTATGCATTGTATTTTGTATCGTTTGCTAAATGAAGAAAAAATTGATCTCTCTCAACTCATATTAGATCCATATTTAAGATAGATCTACGCTAATTTTACTTAATTTATACATACATATGGAGAAATAAACTATTGTTGTTCCTACTCTAAAAAAACTCATATTAAATCCATATTTAAGATAGATCTATGTTTATTTTACTTAATTTATACATATAGATAGAGAAATATAAATTATTGTTGTTCCTACTGTTAGGTCCCTGTAATTTTTCAAATTGGTACGACCAAATAAACAAGGGTATCATCATACCAACTTTGGAGTCCTTGACCTACCCTTCCTGGATTCAGAGAGGGCTCTCTCTATATTTGTATAAAATATATAACTTGATTGATTTAGGATGTTGATTTTAGGCTAGCTAAAATGATAGGGTTGTTTGTTTTGTTTTGTTTGGTTGGGTTGCTTGTTAAGAACAACAGATAGAGTAAGAGAAATTCAAACCATCAGGCTATGGGGTCTGTAAAAGGTCTAAAGAGTTCCATAGGGCAAGTTAACAAAGCCAAATGGATCTTAATAGCTTATGTGGGTGTGAAATGAATATTAAGTTGTGAATTTAGTAGGTTTAAATGGAAATTAAGAATCCTTTAACATATACTAGAACAAGAAGAGTCTTTAAGATCATTATGCTTAAGAAATAACCAAAGGGCAAGGCGCACCATAAACTTCTTTGGCCGAGCTTTATGAAGTAAACTTTGAGACAACAATCCAACAAACCCTAGAGCAGGGAACTCCTAAATTCTCTAGCTATTCACTTTCGGAAAAAGAAAAAATCTAAGATAACATTTCAGTAATGATTGAAGAGCAGGGAACTCCTAAATACTTCAATAAAACTTCAAGGACCTTTAAAATGACTTTTCAAGATAGACTAAAGGACAAGGAAAAAAATAAACTTCTTTAGCCTAAACCCTAGTAAGAAAATTTCAAAGAAAGCCTTAAGAACAACATTCAAGCAGAACCAAAGGACAGGGCAAACCATAAACTTCTTTAGCCAAACTCTAGTAAATTAATCTCAAGGAAATAAACTAGGTGGAAATGGAGAGCAGGGAACTCCTAAGTTCTCCAATCAAACCCTGCAGAGGAAAACATTTGAACAACAGAAGGCAGACAAAATTAAGGTACTTCTACACAACATATCTTAATCCAATGTTTGAAGTCTTTTCCTTTGTTACTGATTCTCTTTGACACTTTTTTCTTTGCAGGTTGTTGAAGTCATTGAATTTCCTTTTCTTTTGCTTATTGAGGCTTGACATGTTCATTTTGACATATAGTAACATCTTCAAATCTTCTCTAGTTTCCACCACAAAATCCAACTCATCTTTTTCTACCCTCTCTGGCCACCTTTTTCAAATCTCTAACTGCCTGCATTTCTTTACAACAATCATCAGTGTTGTCTTCTAATTTCTCTATATCCCTTTCAAGTTCATTCATTTATGTCCAGTTCACCTCACCTTTTTCCATATTCCATCAATAATTTCTAATAGACTTTCTTCATGTTTGGCCTTATGTGCTTCCTCCATGTCATTTTCCTGCAAGTAATCACTGCTTTGGCACTTCAAATGGAATAACAAGTTTATAAACCCTAGTCATCTACAAGACCAAGTTTTTCCTCTTCCCCTTGCTGTAAATTGTTTTCATTCAGGAGTAGACAGTCTACATCATCAGTACTTTCTGCTGATAAATCTTTCAACACCCCTGCAGAAGTGCTAAAATTTATCCCATTTTTCTTATTTGCAAACTGAGAAGATAATCCTCCTTGGAAATTTTAGGTCCTTCTTGAATAACCATGTCTTGACATTCTATTACATCTGAGCTAGATTCTAACAAAGCCTGAAACATCCAAGGATTTTGGGGAGCTAGAAGAATGCTTATCATAATCAATCCTTCACATATGTGTGCGGACCTCATCAAAATGAAAGGGCGACCTTGAAAAAATGCAAAACCCTAATGACCTAATACGAGTGATTTTTGACCAGATTTTGAATAAGATTTGACTTAGAGATTTTCAAGTAGATGTTAGAAAATTAAATATTACAGAGAAATGAAACACATAAAATATGCGGAAAATACAAGCACACAAAACACATAAAACAAGAGAGACACAGATATATGTGGTTCACCCAATTTGGGCTACGTCCACCCTGAACAACCAGTCCTTCCTTTATATTATCCAACAAAATGAAGAGACAAAACCTACAGCAGATCCGTTGTAATATCCTCTGTTCTCTCTCACAGTCTCCCTCTCTGTTTCTCGCTACGAGAATACACACCTCATAATACACAGCCGCAATACAATGCCCCCATATATACAAGGGGTTGCCTTCTAGGGCAAAAAACCCTAATCTAAACATAACTTCTACCGTCAGATCATTTGCCTAATGAACGGCCCAGATTGACTAGAAATTACTATACTTTTACAAGGCAATTTTACATCTGTTTTTAGCTTCGGGGGCGCTGCCCCCGAAAACCCCCTGGACCCCCCACGGTAACGATTAATTATGGGCAGCATTGCCGCCCCTTTGAATGTATAGGGGTCCAATGTTGTGATACAAAGTAAACAAGATAATCAGGCTCCACACCCAACAATCTCCCACTTGGAGACTGATTTTAGCAACTCCATCGCTGCTTCATTTGCTGGACAATGACTCCTCTTTGGACCTGGCTGTTTCTAATCTTCATCGTCATCCTTGAAGACCAATTGAAACTGAGCACATTCTCAGTTTCTCCCTGGTTACAACTTTTGTTAGCATATTTGCAGGATTCTGGCTAGTGTGTATCTTTTCCAGCTTCAACTCTCCATCTTCCAATACCGACCGTATGAAATGGTACTTGAGATGTATGTGTTTAGTACTAAAATGAAATGCTGAGTTCTTTGCAAGATGAATGGAACTTTGGCTATCACTGTATAACGTGCCCATATCATGCTTCTAACCCAATTCATGCATAAACCTTTGTAACCAAATTATTTCTTTACTAGCCTCTGTAGCAGCAACATACTCAGCTTCTGTTGTTGAAAGTGCAACAACAC